>CM031244.1:498860341-499357977 GCA_018340775.1 Taxus wallichiana var. yunnanensis
ATCCTCAACTCTCATTCCATGGTGTTGGTTCCAGATACAATCCGTAAGTCAATTCTCACACAATAAGAATTTGGATCCAAGAGAGGGAACTAGGTTGCTAAGGTCCAAGAATATGACATCGACATCAAACCAACCAAGCTCATCTATGGAAAAGGTCTTTGTGAGCTCATTGGCCAAGGAGCTAAGCATGAATTACTTGAGAATAAAGTTGGCCTTCCTACCATTCTCGTTTCTTAGCTCACTTGATGAATGGTATGCGATATTGCTCATTTTCTCACCTATGGAGAATGCCCTCTCATTTAACTACCAAAGAAAAGAGGACTCGTTAAACTTAGGTCAAGGTGCAAGATGTGTTATGGGAAAACGCCTTGTTCAAACGTGGGTTAGATGGAAGATTTTTGAAATGTGTGGACAAGGAATGTTAGTAAAAGTCTGCTCTCGCCTTTTCATGATCGTGCATGTGGAGGACACTATTCATCAATGGTCACTACTCATAAGATACTTCGTGGAGGATATTACTCGCTCGCTTTGTTCGTAGATGCATCCAAGTGGGTTGATAAATGTGAGGCTTGTCGACCTTCATGGGAAGACCTAAATTGGCCTCTTTGCCTCTTAAGCCGCTTATAATTGAAGAGCCTTTTCAACAATGGGGTTTGGACTTCATTAGAACACTTAATCCCGCTTCTAGTGCTGGTCATACTCATGTATTAACTGCCATGGATTATTTCACCAAATGGGTAGAAGCTATTCCAGTTAAGAGTACTACTTCTGAAGTGGTGTGCAGCTTCATCAAAGAGAACATCTTGGTAAGGTATGGTGTACCTAACAAGATCAGAATGATAATGCTTCGAATTTCTCTTCAACCGAGATAATGGATTTTTGCTATGGGTATGGCATTTCTTTGGCTCACTCCTCAGATTACTATCCTCAGTGAAATGGGCAAGCAGAATCTACTAATAAAAATTTGGTGACTATTATAAGGAAATTAGTCAATGAGTCTCAACGAAACCGCACAAGAAGCTCTATGATGCTCTTTGGGTAGACAGAATTACACCAAAGAGAGCTATTGGAATGTCTCCTTTTCAAGTGGTATATGGAGTAGAAGCTCAATCACAAGAATAAGGAGTTATGCCTTACATCTAATGAAGGCCATCAAGATACTAGTTTCAAGATGCTTTGGATAAGAGAATTATGTACCTTCACAAACCGAATGAGAACAGATTGAGGTTCTTGATAGGATATCTATTCACCAAAGAAGGTAAAGGTCCTATTTGATAAGAAAGCCAGTTCGAGAGATTTCCAAGTTGAGACACCGTGTTGTTATGGGATAAAAGGCATGAACCTCGTGGCGGCCATGGCAAGTTCGATTCCCTTTGCTCTGACCTTTCAAGATCGACACTTTCTTGGTAAGAATTCATTTTATCTTGATTACATGGATGGTTCTCTTCTCCCACTTCCATATAGTGGGCAGCACCTTAAGTTGTTCAAGTCATAGGTGATTAGGGGGTCCTTTGTATATTTTGTACAACGTTTTTGTTTTTCTTTCCTTTTCGCTTTTGGTGTGTTATCCTCTCAGATTGGTTTTCTTTTTGACTTCGTGGCCCAATGGATAAGGTAATCTTCTGCCGCTTTCCCGAGTTTTTCTAAGTTCTTACCTTGTCCCATTCCTTGAATTTATGCCAAGTCATCCCCGTAAGGAGCTAGTCGTTGTCCACTCAAAATTCCTCGCTTCTTAAGGAAGTGAAAATTTTAAAAATTTGAGTTTAGGTGTCTTCTCTGTTGTACTCCATGTTAAAAGTCGAGAATTTGGGAAAATCTACGTTTTTTGGGTCATTCTCTGTGTGTTTTTCGAGCCTGCTGACATTTTTGTCCTGCGTGTGTCCCAAGTTCAAACGGCGCTCTGCTCCCCGATCGGCCGGTTTCCCCAAGTTTGTCTTTTTGGGCCTGCCGCGCTTTCACGTCCCAAATGTCCCAAGTCCAATCAGAAAGTTGTTCCATTTTCTACCGAGTCACCCGAACCGCGTGATTTCGCGCTTTCACGTCCCAAATGTCCCAAGTTCAATTGACAAGTTGTTCCATTTTCACCCGATCCGGCCGAAGTCGCAGTGTTCACGACTTTTGTCCCACACGTTCCAAAAGGCATTTGTGCATCTTTTCCCCGCTTCACCCGAATCGCCCGAGCCGCGTGTTTCGCGCGATTCGCGTCTCACTTGTCCCGCATGTCCCAATTTCAAATGGGCAAGTTGTTCCATTTTTGGCCAAATCGCCCGAGTCGTGTACTTCGCACACTTTCATTCCGCATGTCCCAAAAGACATTTGTGCGTCTTTTCCCCGCTTCACCCGAATCGCCCGAGCCACGTGTTTCGTGCATTCGCATCTCACATGTCCCAAATGAACCAAGTGTCATTCGTGCTTATTTTTCCCACTCTACCCGAATATCTTGCTTATTCAAATTGGTAAATGCACATTCATTATCTTTCTCTCTCCTAAACGGCTATATTATGAGCGAACCCCCTATGCATTTTTCACGCTGTAATTCCTTCCCGAGTTTAGTGTGCGGCTCTACCCTCCGAATTACTATCAATTTGAAGATCAAATGTCAGGGACAGTGAAGCTCATCATCTTGACTTTGCGACTTTTTGGTCGAGGATGGCTGATGCAAACCCTACACCAACGGCGCAGATGATTCTACCATACTCAGTCTACACCAAAAGACGTCCCATCGTGGCGGCGAGACATAACCGAGGCATCAAGAGATTCAGTAAATGAATTTGAAGTCAAAGGGTCCCTCCCATTCATAACCACCTGTCTTCTTCTCCTTATTCTTCTCTTCTTTTCTAATTCTTTTCTCGTATTCATCAGTAATTAGTCGAGGTATCATGCGGTTGGCAATCCTTAACTAATCTTTAGTTAAAATAAGTAGTTACAAAGAATAACCGATTTGTAAGTTATATAACGGCCTCTCCACGCCATTTTGAAAGGAGGAAGAACTTGGTTTATTTTCTCAAAGTGTAAATAGATCATAAAGAAATCAATACAAGGGCTTTCCATTCTTTGTCTATCTAATCTCTCGTTGCTCCCAAATTTTCATTTATTTTTGTGAAGATCATTTGTCTCGTGTTATGTTAAGAAACTTTGTGTTCGCAAACGTTATTTATAGAACTTTGTGTCTTTAAATTCCATCTTATTTATATGATACAAATGATCTTGTTTCAATTCATCAGTAATTTCACATACATAAAGAATTACTCATATCTATAATTCTCGAGTGTAGCCTTTCGCTCATTCCCGTACTCTCATTCCTCAAATTTTTGTAATTGATGATCTTTATAGAAAACACTTTCGTAATATCCAAGTTCAACTAGAAAATCATGTTTTGTATATTTGTAAATAGGTTCGTTTCTCAATAAGGGAATCTCTCCCATTAAAGAGGAGGGACTTCTTGTCCCCGACTTTTGCTCTTCGTAAAATCCTATTTGACGACCAACACCTATGACACTAAGTATGTGCACACTCCAACAGGGTTGTTCAAAATTGGATCACATTATGCTCTGGAGAGATGATCCCCTTCATGCATCATATTAGCTTGTACTTATTAATATGCTTTGTTGCATTCTCTACCCCTCGGTACTCTAGGAGATGTAGAGAAATTTTTTATAAAATATGAGGGGAAAGAACCCCACTAGGTTGTGTGGTAGTAACAAATCTTCCTTATAGTAGCACTTATATTGCCTATCTATTTCCTTTGTTCATATAACTCCACCACTTCTAGATGTGATGTGAGAAATGGTAGTTACATTGCACATGGTTGTCGTGAATCTACATGTCTATCCTCCTACCTATGTACTTTCAAGAACCTAGTTAAATGGCCCATTACTCATCATCCTGAACTTTACACTAGATGTATTCTTAAGAGGCATAAATTGTCCTCCACTTGATTGTATGAAGAATGAAACTTGTTGTAACACAAATGTAGATATACCATACAAACCATCCAAAAATCCCTTCTCCTTTTCTTTGTCTAGTTCCTCATCACTATCACTTTCATTTCTTATCATCTTTTGAATGCTAAGAGACCCAACTTCATGACCATGCACGTTAGGTTAAGAAAGGAGGCCATTAACATTGTATTTTGGTTCAACATTCTCCAGAGCCTAATTTTCTATAAGTGGAACACATTTCTTCATCTCCCGGTATTTTTCTTTTTGGTGGTCATCCTCATGCCATTCTCATTCACTCTACATCTTCGTGGAGCTTCCAAATTTTGTCTTATCCTCATGTTGAAGATATCTCTCAGTAAGTGCCTTCCACCGAGATTCTTCATGTCAATGCAGCCTAAGTTCTCATTCATTTAATACATCCACTTTGAGCTTCGTAAAAAAATTCACTCCTCCTTCCCTCAAACTTTCATGTTTCTCACAAACGTAGAAGTTTAGTCGACCATAGGAAAATTCTCGATCCTAAGATCTATAATTATCTTCTTGATTTCAAGGGGAGATTGTCTTAAGTAAGATTCATGTGGCTCCTGTAAGAAGTGAAATTCCACTTCCTGAAGGAAAAATATGTGGAAATTGCATAATTTAGGATGTAACTATGAAGCACCCGACTCGCCAAAAATATACTATACAAGTCCATGTAACGTCAAGTGGAGCAAGTCTTTTGCTGAATTTTGTTGTCCAAGTGTACTTCCAACCCAAATTCATACTTTGGTGCAAATCAAGTACCCAACCAAGGATATAGATTTCTTGGTATTTTATTGAAGAAAGTCTCGTATAAAGCCTCATATAAATACCTTTCTACCCATTTCCTCGAAAAACAATATCTACGACTAGGACAATTTTGCATGAATTCCACTTCCACTCTTTCAAACCAACACTCAATGTTTTCTTGAGTAAATCAAAAGATCCTTATGAAATACCATCATGGCAACTCAATGCGATACATCTCGACAATAGAACCAAAATGTTGCTCTATTTTACCATTTTCTAAAGACGCACGTGCAAGCCTATATTAATGGTGTGCATATCTTATAAATAAAACACCTCGCACTAGAATATCACACAAGAGGTTTAACTTATGCATTCAAATGAGGTGCGAGAGTAGATCGTCTATCATCAATTTTGGCTATGTCATGATGGCGATACTTAAGTTCACACATATTTAGCTTTCAATCAATAATCTTTCTTTCTTACACAAAAATGAATAAGAACATTAAAATTCAATAATAAGTAACACTCGTGAATCATGAACAACCCTTCTTTCATTCATTCAATGACTATACAAGTACATGGATTACGCTTTCTTCCTTTTGCAATGATAATCAAAGAACTCTCAAAATTCATCTATTTTTAACAAAGTATCAATGGGGATTTATATTGGTGGGGAATTTCCTTCACCAGCTTTATCAAGAAGTTTATACTTGACCTAAAAGAACCAATCTACATTAAATTAACTTGTAGTCTATGGTCATTGACATGCATGATACTACCCATCTCTATTTGTTAATACATGCAACACTTCTCATCTAATCTCATGTTGTTGGTATCTTAGATTCTATCCGAGAACTAAAACTAGCTTGTTGTTTTGCTTTAAGGATTCCTATATTTCATGTAACTACTCCTTAATTAGTAGTTCCATTTCATCGTGATCCTTGTTTTCCACCCTTCATATTCTCACGCATTAACAAAGGGAGTTAGTGTTCGAGTCTTATCCTTGTGTGCCAAGTGGATGGATATTTTTCTTCTACCGTGCATGGTCCAAATATGGCATTGACCCTAATCCTTTGACGTGTTAGCTAGGTTCCCTCACAAAGTGTAGGAGCACGCCAAGTACAAAACCTATCTTCAAGCCAGATGCATACGTGTGCCAACCCAAAATTCCTTATGCTCTACACAAAGGAGTATCTTCACAAAATATGGGGTCAACATAAAGTAAATAAGACTTACTTTAATACCATGTGGAAACTAAAAACAATAAAAATAACCGCTTCTTCGAAATAACACTTTGTGAATATATTCGAGGTATCATAATCATCACTTATCCCACTTCTCTTTTTTTCACAAGTATAAAAACCACGTTACACTAATTTTGTGCCACATCCACGCCATATTAGAAAATAAATAAATGAATGTAAACACGCGAAGTCGACACAAAAGTGGTGTTATTCGTACTTTATGTAGTAGTAAATTTTTCCATCAAGCGAAAGGTGCTAGAAGTCCACGCTTAAATATGAATCATGACATCTGGGAAAATCTCTATAATATGAAGGAGAGAAGAAAATGTGAAGCTAAGAGCAAAAACTTCCTCTACAAATCAAGCCACAGATCCAGCTCTAGAGTTGACAAGGTTTCATATAAAAGTATTTTTCAAAGAACTTGAACATTTCTACACTACACATGTCAACAAGAGGTATACTACAAATTGTCATTAGAGGGGACCACCATAATTATAGGCACTAAAAGAAATTCCATTTTTGAAATCATCCCCAACCTACTTAAGATAATGTTTAACTATTTCAATGGATTTCTACATTCTTTTGGTAACAAAAGAACCTTCAATTTTGACTCGCATAGTGATGATCAAAAGTGTACGGAAACATATACTTTTCAACATGTTTTACCACAAAGAGAACTTGCTGATATATACATTTTTTTAATACGATATTATGAGCTTCATTTCCATCCACAACATGCACAACCCACTTAGCACAGAGAGTGAAGTCAGATGGATGTGAATGATACATGTGCCTCCTTTTTCATGTGGAATGCATCAAAGTGGGCATCAAATATCCCAAGAAACTCTATAAAAACCTCAAGATGTTTGGCATTGGCCAATAAGAAATATCTTAATAATTTTTACAATTTACCATAACAAGCCTTAGACGAATCCCGCTAACATGAATAATAAATAGGGATGGCGTAAAAGAATTTTGGTGCAAACCTATAACTTACCAAAGAGGGGGAGAGGCTTGGTAATCTAGTAGGATATTATATTTTCCACACAATCAACCACATATTTTCATAAATCAAAAGAGGGATAGTCAAAATTAACAGGAATACAAAGTAATTTAAATTGCTCCCCATTTTTAATCCATTTCCGTAGGAAGGCTTTAATCTAGTTAGGCATAAGCATAAATATTTTCTTGTAACATTATGTCTTATTCTAGTAAAGATTCAACCCAAATGCTTTGCAAAAAGTATCCAAGAAAATGTAAAGTTTCATTAAAAAGGCTCTTACTCAAAAAGAGAGATAAGAAAAGAATCATCAACAAAATGACCATTAATCAATTGTGAGGTTCTACCAGGGAGGTAATTTTCTTGAACATTACTGCTTTCCATACAATGAACAAATACGTATTTAAAGGCTTTAAAGCAAGAACGTATAAGGCAAGCGCAAGGGGATGTGCTTATCAAATGGAATGAAAGCACCCAAAGGTCTCAAACTTACTATCGTTAATAGTCAAACAGTCCAAGCACTTTGAACATAAAAATAAATAAAAGACCATTCAATGCGCTTCACAAGCTTTCTTGAAATTGGGCTTCGAGGGAGATGGTTCTTTGTCGAGAGACACAAGTCCATTCCATTCCTCCCCAAACAACAATGATGTTGTTAAATATATATTGACTTTTGATGAAACTTGTTTTCTCTAGTCTAATGATAGCAAACAAAAGATGTCAAGACAACGAGCTAAAGATTTTACAATGATTTTATAGGAAACATTTAGAAGAGTAATCAATATCCGACTTGTATCAACTCCATATCTCTCGCTCTAGGGATAAGTTCAATATTTCCTTTATTAATAATTTTCCCCAACATTTTGTTGTCAAGTGCTTCTTTATAAATCTACAAAGAAATTTGAGCCAACAAAATCCTAAGTGGCTTTGTAGAATTCACGTGAAAATTTATTGATACCAAGGGCTTTATCATCACCATGTTTTGAATAGCAACAAAAGTTCATTAAGGGTAAGAAGAGCATAACATAGTTTTTTATAGGAAGGGTTCAATCTACGAGGCACCATATCAAAGCATTCTTGTAGAACTTAAATTTCTTAGTAGTATAATCTTGGGCCTAGAACACCATTTTGTAATGTTCTAGAAAAGCCGCGGAAATTTCGCACACTAGTGAGAAAAACATAAGCAATTTGGATGACTTTAATAAAAATCTTTAGAAGCACAATCTTCAACTTTAACCCAAAGGCATTCAAGCTCTAATTTGAGCCCCCTTGATCGCCCACAAAGTTTTACAAACTTAAATTTGTGTTTGAGTTGGGACTGGGACCGGTAGCTCATAAGTCCAAGTTAAAACCGCATGTCTATTTGACATTGGTCCGATGTAATTTGTTGCAAATAAAAACTCGGTAAAAACAAAATCTTGTGTAAGATGAGATGGACACTTAATATTTTTAAACTTATTAATGGGACTATTAGTTTTGCACAAGTTAGGTGCATAGAATGCTTCTTTGGCTAGTGCCAAAACTGGGGCATCCATTCCACCAACTTTACCGAGGGCGCGAATCTTGACCTCATCCCATTTTAATATCTTTTAAATTTTATACCTTCGTAAATGACTAAACACACATATTACACCGTTATCCCTACCATTAAACTACAATCAGTTGTTTTTTAATTAATATATTCATTCAATAAAATTTGAAATGCTTTTTTCAATGGATAACCCTAACGGCAAGAATAGCCCCATCCATCCTCAACGGATTAGATTTTCACATCCCATAAAGATCTACAGAATCTTTTTTGATACTATTTACAGGCTTGAAAACAAATTTTATTTTTAAAAAATCAAATTTTATCAAATAGAACTTTAAAAAAGCTTCTTGATAACAGGAAATCGTTTCGAAAGCACCAAGCACCGTTTCGCCAGTCACTGACAAATTTTTAAAAATAATAAATAAATAAAAGGCTAGTTCCACGTCTCTAGACGCTTCCACCACAGATTCCTGTCGGCGAAGAACATGCTGTCAATTAAATCAATCGCACTCCCAAATCACAATAATTGGCAATTCCAATTTTTTATATTTCCACCAAACATAAGAATTTGCAGACAAAACGGAAGCGCCATCATAAATTTGTCATTCTCTTTGTACAATTATTGATGCCTTTGTTCTTTCTTTCTTTTTCTTTTTTTTGGGCTGAGATTAGTCTACATAGGTGTTAAGGATTGAGGGGTTTCTATAGTTTAATTGTTAAGGATTGAGGGGGAGGGGAGGAGAGGGTCGTTGAGGTAGTCACCAAATACCAAAATTTCATAAATTACAAAGGGAAGAAACTAGTGACATCAACACCCAGGACAAAAACAAGTCTCGAAAGGGCAAAGGACAACCAAAAACACCTAACCACTATATTTCAAATTCCAGTAACTAAGCATTTGCAAACACCGAGAGACATCTAAGCTATGTTTCTCGGCGTCCGCACGAAACTCGCATCATTATGAAGAAAACAACTTGAGAGATAGTCCAAAGGAAAAATGAGTATCTTCAAATTTTCTATAAATGACATCTAAATGCAGCTTCCATATTTGAAAAAGACATTGCACCCGAACACTCTGCCACACCAAATTGATCTTAGAGGGTTGAATAACTTCTCCAAAGATAATAAGCTCCTTGGTGGGACCTCGCACTCCACAAAAAACATGATGGAAAGAGTCGATTATTACGTATAGGGCGGTGACAAGAAGCCACCCCAAGTAATCCAAACGCTCACCTATAGGTAAACCCGCATGCAACATAGACCAAATAAAGAATTTAATTTTAGGTTGAGTATGAATTTTCCAAATTCTTTTGAAACGAATCCCCATGTCTCTTTTGAGTCATTAGACTCTCTTGACTCCTTGACTCCTAGTGCGTATTCAATTTGGAAAGAGGCAACTGATTAAACATGAACCCAGTTGAAGATTTTTTAAGAGAAAAATCAGTAATAACACATCGATCAAGCCACTTATACCAATCGCAAACGCGCATATCCGGATTAGTAGCAGAAGTTGCCTATAAATTTGAAAGTGCGGCTCTAATAGAATCAAAGGTAAGACTTGTCTTGACCATTTAGATGGTATAATCTTTTACATTCAACCCACTCATACCATCTATACTCCTGTTTATTCCAAATGTCAACAAGAACAATAATGCCTCTATTTAGATAACGAGCATGTCTAAGAGAAGCGATACAAGCAGGAATTTTCCCCTCAACAACAATAAGCCCAGACCACCAAATCGAAATATGCATAAGGGCCTCCTCGTGAACAGTCGTAGGCCTAGTTAGAAAGGGTCTAAAGGCATTCCACAACTTCCAAATTTGTTTCAAGATAACATAGCCATTAATTGAAGAAGGACCTAGAGAAAAACCCAATCAGTCCATCTGATTCCTCTCCAAATTTTAGACTTGGGAGAGTAGGAATTTTGAAATCTAAATCTTAATAATCCCTTCCAATGCTCATTCCTATCTAAAACACGACTGACCATTTTGCACGCCAAAAGATTACATCAAGAAACGGATTACTAATCCAATACCAATAGCAGAATTAGGAAGCATGCAAACATCCCAAGCAACCCGAGGAAAGAACTTTTTACTATGACCATTCCCCCAAAAACATTTGAGCATAGCCTCTAATTTTTTATAACAATTTATAGAGGGAGCCAAAAAAAGAGAAATAAACGTGCACCGAATTCAAAATTTTGGAAGCAAAAATAAATTTACCAACTAGAGAAAAAGGTTTAGAGGCCCACTTTGGCACTTTACACTGAACTCTATCTAAAACTTTCTTCCAATATTGTGATGGAGAAGCATGAGGAGAAAAGGGAATTCTGAGAATAGTAATAAAATCATTAGGTTGTAAACCACTTCCAATTAAATTTAAAATGATAGGTTGGGAGAGGCGTGTAACTCGGATGCATAACACTAAACTTAATTTAGTTAATTTGAGCGCCAGAAGCTTTGCAGTACACATCAATGCACTCTAGAGCCACTTCAAAATTTTGTTCGATTCTTGAAGCAATAGGAAAGTATCATCAACAAATTGGCTCCAAGAACTTGGCTAGAAGTACAAGGAAGATAAAATCCTTTAAGCATACCATCTTGCAACATCCTTCTAGAACAAATTACCCAAGGTTTCAGCGGCCATAATAAATAGGTAAGGAGCCAAGGGACATCCTTGTCTAACTGAACGTTCCAAGTGAATAATAGGAGAGAGTCTACCAACAATACAAATTCTCGCATTGGCCTCTGCAAAAAGAAGAGAAATATGTTGCTTGAAATTAACCCCAAACCCCATTTTGTCAATAATCTTTAAAAGGAAACTCCACTCCACATGACCATAGGCATTAGTGAAATCAAGCTTCAACAAAATTGTGTTCTGATTGGATTCCTCTACCCAAGCAAGTGCTTCCACAACAGTCATAACATTATCCAAAATAAAACTCAAGGACGAAACCAATTTGCTCCTGAGAAATTATAGTAGATAGAAATGGCTTGATCTTCAAGGCAATAGCGTTAGCAATAATTTTATAAGACAAATTCAGCAATGAAATAGGCCTCCAATTAATGATTAAGGATTGAGGGGTTTCCATTCCAACAAAATTATTTGGGGTACGATTCCGACCTTATATCTTATTTGTCAATAGAATCTTGGTGGATGGCTAGGCAACACCATTTACACTATCATACTCCCTGTTAGACCAAACCCATTTGATATATTTAAAATATATTAAAATTTGTCGCATACAAAATCATGTACCTATAGTATTGAGTGTAAAATGTGTGTTGAAAAATATAATGTGTTGGGATATTGTGATGGTCGTGTATGTTCATCATCTCATGTTCCCATGGTCTTTGATACACATCATTAAATAGTCACTCAATTTTTTTAAAAATATGTATTTAATGTGTTTTTTAAAAATTAATCTACTAAGTTTAAATATGGTGGTGGGAGCTTGATCTTACTAAAATTTCACACAAAATTGTAATTTGACTAAAATTTCTAAAAAAAGCTTGTGACACATCGGTGGTGTATTTGACTATAGTTTTACTAGGTGTAGTGAGAACTTGCATGAGATAAAAGCTCATCTAACGCTCGTTGGCAAGATTTGTGTGTGGTTGAGTATTAAACCTTGGAAAATTTTGTTTGATATTTTTATGCACCGAAATAATGTGTTCAATACATTAGGGCGGTTGGGTAGCCACATCTATTCTTCAAATTTTAAAGTGGAAAATACAATTGTGTTTTTTAACAATTAATCTTCTAACTCTAAACATGGAGATGGGGACCAACTAGTAGGATTTGAGCGTAGTTGAGTGTTAAATCACATATAGTCAATCAAAATATTTTGTTTTAATAGCTTTGAAGTGTCGACATAATGTGTTTGGTACATTATAGAGGTTGGATAGCCACTTCTAATCCTCTAAGTTTAAAGTGAAAAATGTTAAAACATGTTTCTAACTAAAAACGCCAACACCTATTTTTAAATGCAAGTCGTTTAAGCGTTTGAAATATGTCAAGGCATATCACATTGATTAATAAGTCAATTTCTTTCTCTGTTTTTCCTTAACTAGAGACAAATATCATCATTCGAGTTCCCGAAAAGTGTGGCCTATATATTACCACGAATAGTCAATTATAATATTTTGTTTGATACCTTTGATGCGCCAACAATCCGTGTCGATACATTCAGAGGCGACATGACACTTGTAATCTTCTAGATTTTAAAGTGACTAATATGGAAACATATTTCTAAATGGAAGTTGTTAAGTATCTACAAAACATTAAGGCATATTACGTTGATTAATAAGTTAATTACTTTCTACTCAATTTCTCGTGGCTAATAAAAAGTGTCACCTTTTTAGTTCCCGAAAACGTATGGCTAAGATATCACACTTTTTAGATTGACTTGCTAAGTAAAAAGAAAAAGCAAAGATGAGTGATGGACATATCAACATCGAATTCAAGATTGAAATTTCATTGTGCCACTCAAATTGAAAATCCAAAATTATGAGTGATGATGATATATACATCAAATTCAAGATTAAAATTTAATTACATCACACAAAATAAAGGTCTAAAATTAATTGTTAACTACTCACAAATAATACAATCCACCACAGTCCCTAACGGCCATCAGAGATTGCATTTGGCCTTTAAAATTTTACATTTTCACTTACAAATTGTAAAAGTCAACAACCAACAAAGAAGTAAGTCGGTTGTAATTACAGAATAAGTCAAAATTGTGGCCCTTCCATTGCTACAGAACCCCAAAAATATTGACAAAGCTTAAAGGGAGGTAAAATAACCGTTGTAATTACAACCGCCCATTTTCGAATATGTTGTTAACGAATGTGATATGCCTCTCAAAGCGGCGGGATTTATTTTTTCTCGCAGGAAAGAGAGAGGCGTCTGGTTGATTCGAGATCCGATCTCGCGTGCAAAGAGGACGTTCTTGAAGGATCCTTTTCTAGTCTCCCAATTGAGCACCAAGGATGGCTTGTAGGGCCTTGTTAGGAATTAGTTGTTTAGTATGTATATTAGAATATTAAGTGGTTGATTGATTTGTTATTTGTTAGTGAGGTTGTTTACAACTCATATAGATTGGCTTGTGAGAGATTCTAGGAGACCGGTTTAAATAAAGGAAAAGATTGTTCAAGCTTCAACACATCATATCAGTGGTGCCTAAGTGACCTAAATTCATATTCTAGACATATGGGAACATTTATATGGAGTTATAGAGTTTACATACCTTTCTAGAGAGTATCATCCGCTTTAACGACTACCGTAAGATGGCACTACCTTGTCCTCAATGACAAAGTCAAGATCAATTTCGAGTATCTCCTCTCTATATAGCTTAATGACACTTTTCTCGAGTTGGTTCTTATCATTCATGCATAATCAAGTCGGATCATGGCATTGTTCTTATGTGGTTTTTTGTAAATGATTAAAGCAGCTCACTAAAATAAAAAGACAAAACGAAGTGTATGCAGCAACATATCTTGGTTAAAACCAAAAGAAAAACATGCGTAATGAGTGTGCTCCAAACACAAAGTCCAAAACTTGGAGCAGAGACTAAGATGATCCCGGCAATGAGAAGAAGGGGGAAATAGGACAAAATTTGACAAACGTGCTAACAACACCTAATTTGAACCTATACTTGACAAATAGACAAGCACATTAAAAATAAAAGTTACTCTCGGGACCATTATTAGATACCTATAACATAGTACTTTTTTCCAATCCCATGGATTATTTGGTTTTTATTGAATAAAAGAACCATATATACAAATACATAACGAATCATACAACAAAAATAAATAGAATGAAATCACACCTCAAAAGAAGATATTGCATCAAGCCCACATATCAAGAAAGGCGTTTGAAATGAATCTTAAAGCCTATTATGGAGTTTTTAACCCTTCATGCCCTTCTTTACATCAACCCATGAGATGCTTTTGACTTTTTGTAGACAATTATATCATCATTATTATTACAATAATATATGCATTCTACGATGAGATGGTGGTAGTTAGGGGTTGTACTTTTATACATAAACATCACTTGAAGTTTTTTTTTCTATTTAAGAAGTCAATAAAAAAACCATAATATTCTAACCATACGATAGAATTTGGAACCCCATTTTCCCAAAAAGATTTTTACAAGATGGTAGGTAATCTTAGTTTATTTGAAAAAGGCGTACTTATATTGTTTAGTTTCCCAAAAACATTTCCTCCTTATCTAAAACAACATAATACGTGTGGACATAGACTTATACCATCAAAATAACTCCTAGTGGATACCATATCGTCACTCTTCTCAAATTTATCTATATTCGTTCCTAAATTTAGAGAGTCCATTTATGGAGGACGTGATATATTATAATATCTATCCAAGAAACAAAAGCATTAAATTAGCATATGGTTTCTGACAATTGAAAACTGAAAACAACTGGTAAGGAATAAAATGAGGCCCATGTGGGCGTCTGACTATGGTCAGAGCATGCATTAAATGTTAAACAGCGTAATTTCTCACAGTTTTGGATAGAAAAAGCCAAATTAATAAATTAAAAACAAAACGGTGTAACCTTGAATGTGAATGGTTAGCCTTGCCCGTGAATATTTAACAACCCCTTCAAGCGGTGTGTCACGCGGATTTTGTGCATGGTTTTCCAGTCGTCGGTGCTTCCATAATAAAAATGTTAATAATTGTTATGTGTACGTAGTTATATTAAATGGATTAATCACGTTAATGCGTTTGTATGGCGACGGGAATGCATTGTCTAATGTGCACGTTTACATGGAAAACATGTATATCCATGTATAGGTGGGTCCCGCGGTCAAGTGTCACATCATAGGTGATTTTTTTTTCTAGAATATGAGTTTGACAATGGATAAGTAGTTGTATCTGTTTGGCTCCAGTTTGGTTGGTAAGAATATATGTTGGCAAACAGGAGGTCATGAGAATGGGTGCATGACATT
Source organism: Taxus wallichiana var. yunnanensis (assembly GCA_018340775.1). Taxonomy (NCBI): domain Eukaryota; kingdom Viridiplantae; phylum Streptophyta; class Pinopsida; order Cupressales; family Taxaceae; genus Taxus; species Taxus wallichiana. The sequence continues at coordinate 498,875,807 of CM031244.1, forward strand.
TTTATGGGCATAAGTACAATCTATGAGGGGAATAGCCTTCGCCCATTTATATAGCTATTAGTTTTTGTATTTAAATCGTAATTGAAAAATTTTAGTAGATGAAGATATGAAGACGAGTTTTGTAATAGATGGAGATAATAAAATGACTCAACATTAGAATTGATTGTGACAAATAAATTGTGAGGTTTAAAGTTTAAAGATTGTTAATGAAAATTGTGATTTCTTCACTTTTTTGGAGAAAAAAATTGTGCAATTGATAAACAAAGATATAACCCATCAAAACATACAAAACAAATTAGTTAACCTTGTTGATCACATTATTCAATACCAAAAATTCATCGTGATTAAAATTACTTAACTAGCAAAGATATCTTAAATACATCTATCTAAAAGATAACGAAATATAATCTAACTTATATGAGAATTCCAAATTCCAATATTAGAATTTGGAATTCTAAGGTGCCTATATTGAAATTTGGAATTCTCACATAAATTAGATTGATATCTCTCGTTGTATTTTAGATAGATGTATTTAAGATATCTATTCTAGTTTTTAAATATAATTATTATTTTTAATTAATTATTGTTAAACAAAGAAGTGTATTTATTCAATTATAGTTATAAATATACAACATTTATTTATATGTTTTATTTATAAAACATATCTAAAAGTAAAAACTCAACTAAAACTAACAAAAATATATAATAATATTATAGTTACTTAGTGATTCACACTTATTATTTCCCGCACACCAAAATAAAAATTAATAACCCCTTACTACTTATCTTGAATTTCCTTCGACAGTAATATCATCTATATATTTTATTTATTAAACATTGTGCCGACATTAAAAATAAATTATTTTAACCATTAAATCTTAGTCAAAAAATAAAAAGTTTTTTCAATCAACACATGCCATTACACTCCTTACCTATTGTAGTAACAACTCTCAAAGTGTAATAAAATATTACATGTATATTATTGAATTTATTGACATGTGACTGGTTTTCAAAATTGGGCCCACTATTAAGTTTTTTTATATATATCTTATTTTCCATTTCAAAATAATATTACAAAGATTATGACACATTGTTCTTTTTGTAGATTTATATTAAATAAATTATTTAATTATGTATGTTTGATGTTATATATATATATATATATATTCAAAATAGTACATATATCTTAAATACATGTATATGAAAAATGCTAAGAGATATCAACTTTCAAGCCCTAATCTTAGATTTTTCACGACCACAATTATTAATGTACCTTAATTATCTTCTTCGCATATTTCCCACTCGACTCATGGAAAAGGTTGCCTATCTAGATACATCAATTTGCTAGGTTCGAAAAACTATAATTTCTAACAAAATAATGGGCTCCAAATTCCATCAGATGGCCAAGATATTACGATTTTCAAATTGACTTCTCCAAAAGGAAAAAACTTCTACGTGATACCAAATGTATGTCAAATTAAAAGTTGGAATTAAAATTGAAGGTGTACTCACATAATATTACAACCCATCGACACCCTCAATTGCCATTGTAAAATGTCTCTTATGTAATAAATAATAAAACATATTTTATTAGTTTTCATTGATATATCATACAATTACAAAATAAAGTTTGCAATTAGTTACAACAAAAGGGAATGGTTGGTATACACGACCTTGAAAGAAAATAAACATCAGAAGACACATAGTTATAACACAAACTATCAAAAAACATGGCTACAAAAAACATAAAGAATCAAAACATAGAGTGGGAATCATCAAACACATGCAACTGCAATACCAAGGGGAGGTGAAGGCATATCATATTTGGGAGGACCCCAAGTAGGAGGTGCATCTAAAGGCATATCATGTGCCACTCACTTGTCATCATCAAGAGTGCCACCAATAGGGGCCAATGAAATAAGAAATCCACACGTAGATGGTGGGGGTATAACCATTTGAACGCTTCCCTATAGTGAATAAGGCCACCAAGATAGGCCAACTAAATGCTTTCCACACATTCTCGAACTCCAACCTCTTTCTTGAGGAGTGGAGAAGTGAATAGGAAATGTTTAAGCTAACTTCTTGAACAAGTGACAGAGAACCAAGTTTGGAGGAATGTGGATCATGGTATGGGGAGCACTCCCCGGTGGCAAGAATCTCCTATAAGTGTTGAAATTCAAGTGCCAGTTTCTCTCCTTGAACTTGAATATGCATACGAACCAAAACTATCACAATTTTTTTCATTAACATTCAAGTAGTGATCAATTATATCTTTACTAAAATAGTCGTATTTCTATATATTTTCACAAATGAAAAAGAATAATTTTACTTTGAAGAAATTCCAGATAAAAGCAATGTATGTAGGCTAGTTAACATAATATAAAAAAAAACATATGATAATTGAAAGGATCGGGAAGGAAAGGATGGAAAAATTTATGGATCTTCATCTAGGCTAACAAATATTTATGGAACAACTAGAATAGGGGTCGATATGTTTAAGCCTTTCTCCAAGTGGAAATCCTCGCGGATCAAGGGTCAAAGGAAATGAACTAAAATTTAGGTTAAATCTTTCCATTATGAATGTTATTGAATCTAGTAGGTTAGGCCAAGGAAAGGATTGCAAACTCTAGTGCTAATTGAGCTTAAATAGAGCTAAATAAAACAAGCTCATAATCTAATATGGCAGCCCATGGGAGTAAATTTGTAAAGCACTATCACAATTCCAATTTTAATCCTTCCACTAAGCCAAAAATAGGTGAAGCCCTAGATTATGAAGCATGACATCTAGAAAAGGATACTTAATATGAAGGTGAGAAGGTAGGTCCAAGCTAAGAGGTGAAACTTCCTTTGCAAATTAGGCCAAGGGATCATGTCCTCTAGAGGTGAGAAGGTCCCATATAAAAATAATGCTTTTTCTAAAAATTCAAGCACTTTCATATCAAGAATTTCATCAAGATGGGTGCTAGAAGATGTCATAATACAAATCTCCATAATTATAGGCATTAAAAGAAACATCTATTTTGAAACTATTTCCAACCTAATTAATGTGAGGTTTAACTAATTCAAAGGCTTTCCACATGCTCTAGGAAACAAAATATCCCTCAATTTTAAACGGCACAACAATGGTAAAAACTGCATGAAACCTATATTTTTTCAATAAGTTCTAACATAGGGAGAACCTAGCGATATATAATGTCTAATTTAGGATTTTCCAAGCTTCATTTACATCCATATTTCGCACAACCCCTCATTGAAAGAGAAATGCTTTAAGGATGGATGTTATTAATACACATGCCTCCCTTTTCTAGTGGAAGGAAATGAATATCTAAAGCAACTTTATGAAAACCTTAGGCCTCGTTTTGCATTATGCCATAATAAATCAATTAATAATTTAGATAAGAATTTTATAGGGATTCCAAAAACGAGTAATAGATGTGAGAGACAATAAGAATTTTTGTTCAAACTCGGGACTTTCCAATGAGGGGAAGGTTTGGTTTTGATGAAGATACTTACTTTTCCACACGATCAACCACACATTGCCACAAAATAAAGGAGGGACAATCAAAAGTAAAATTAATAGCAAGGAATTTGAATTTCTCTCCACTTTTGATCTATTTCCATTAAAAGCCTTTAAGCCAACAATGCAAAGACATAACACTTTGTCTATAACACTAATTTTAGTCTTTTAAAGACTCAACCTGCACCTTTACAAAAATTATCCAAGCAATGCAAAGCTTCATTGAAAGAAGCCTCTTGTTTGTAAAGAATGAGAATATAATCATTAAAAAAATGGCCATTAATCAATGCGAGGTTTAAACAGGAGGAAAATTCCCCGAATAATACCTCTCTTTGGATAATGAAAAACAAGTATTTAAAGGATTTAGTTGCAAGAATGTATAAGAAAGAAGTGAGGGGGCTATTACTATTGATAGTCAAACATTCGAAGCCTTGAGAAGAGGATTTGAATGGAAGAAATTAAAAACATCTTTAAATCTAAAAGCATTGAGAAAAGAAAGAATAAAATTTCATTCCACGCAGTCATAAAATTTCTCAAAATCGAGCGTGAGGAAGATGCTTCTCTATCGAGAGACGTGTTCCATTTCATATATTGTCAAGAATATTCATATGAATTTTGATGAAACTTGTTTTCTCTAGTCTAATGATACCAAGTAGGATGTGTCAAGATGAAGAGTGAAATATTTGACACTAATCTTATAGGATACATTCAAAAGGGTAATTAGTCTCCAACTAACAATTAACTCCATGTATTTGGCTTTAGGGATAAATTTAATATTTCCTTTATTAAAAATATTCCCTAACGTTATGTTGCTAAGTGTTTCTTTATATAAACTTGCAACAAATTTGGTCTAACGAAATCCCAAGTGGTTTTGTAGAATTCACTTGAAAAACAATCGAGGATAGGGGCTTTATCATTAGCCATGTTTTGAATCGCAAAAAAAAAAAAACTCATCAAGTGTAACATTAGGATTGTTATTTTTTAAGAGGAAGGAGGGCACCATGTCAAGGCATTGGTGCAAAACTTGAATTCTCTCGGTCCGAATAATCGTCAATTTGGAACACCATTTTATATTTGTTTTAGAATATCCAAAGAAATTTCAAGGAGATTGGTGAGACAAACATAAAAAGTTCAAATGAACTTGATTTTCTCCATGGCTTGCTTAAGTTTGAGGGATTTGATAAATTCCTTAAAGGCACAATCTTCGAGTTTGAACCAATACATTTAAGTTGAATTTTGAGCCTCCTTGACAACATAAAATCTCATAAGCGTAAGTATGTGTTTGATTTAAGCAAATGTGACTTAAAAGTGCGGTTTAAAAACTCATGCTTGTTAGACATTGGTTGAATGTGATTTCTTAAAAGTAAAAATGTGGTAAAATCAAAATCTTGTGTAGGATGCAATGGGTGTAAAATTTGATATTATTTAAAAATACTAACTATTAGTTTTTTTCTTTAATATATTTAGCTGATAGGCTATATTATGGGGGATTGAGCCCTCCCAAAAAATATCTATATGGTCTACACTTTCTTTAAAATCTACCTACTATTTTGAAAAAGGCAATTCAATAAAAGATATATTTACTTTCAAACTTGTCAAACTTCAATATATCCCCCTAATCTACTCTCATTTCTTGTCTCATTAATATGTATGCATACTCACTTTTCTTGTCCTTTTTGGGCCCAATAGTATGTTCCCCACATGTGCAAGAATTTAATATAAATAGTTTCATATAAATATATATAAAGAAGTGTCATTGTCGTATATAACCCATATTTCCTGTAAGAGCTAATGAACATTTTAATTACAGAATATATATCACACCCCTTAGCAATATTTTAAAGGTGGATTAACAAATGATATATACATCTAGAAGTGTAAGGACCATGTAGAGTATGACGTTACATCTTATAGGTATATTAAAAGTTAGCATATTAATATTTTATAAAAGTGAAATTGGTGATGGGACATTAATATATTCTCAAACATTGGTTAGAGGGCATTTAATCATTTTAGGTTGCATTTTTCTCTTTGTTTGAGTTGCTTCACTTTTGTAATCCAATATTTTCATCTTTTGAAATTTAACTTATTTAAAAGTCAAATACTTTTATTTTTATTTTGTACGTTAGTCTATAAATCCATTAAACAAAACCAATGTTCACTTTTTATATATAAAAAAATTAATGTTCACAATTAAATAATAACATTGACAATGATGTTAATAAATATTGTTATTCTTTCATGTGATTCATGGACATATAGTTGGTGCACACGAGCAAGAGTTGCATCAAATATATTCCATGCTCTTTTGTCTTCAATTTGGGTGACATCGTCAATGTCGCCAGAGCTGGCAATGGTGGACATGGTTAGTGTTGTGGGCTCAAAATAGTTTGAAATTACTTCCACGACTTTAGCAATCCGCATTCAATCAACGAATCAATTCCACACGTAATGGTTGTTATTTCCCATGGTAATATATTACGATCATTATGCCAATAGGGGCAACATTGCACCATAGGTGACCCCCTCACTAACATAATGGTCGATTGGTTGTGGGATACATATGTTTGTTGTCTTGCTACCTAAGTCAAATATGCCTCTTCAATACATCTTGGAATTACTTCAACGAACCTACAAATCTTACGTGATTTACTAGCGAGGTCGAATACACATCTCTAGTGCATTTTGAAATTGCTTCACCAACTCTACAAAACCTCATATTTTTACTATTTAAAGTAACATTACACCTCCTTTTAGTATAAATGGTAGTCATTAAATCAATTTTAAAATTTTGAAATACTTTTGAATGGATAACCCACTCGGAAGAATAACCTCATTCTTAGTGTATTAGATTTTTAAATTATAGACTTCTACATCCAATAACTTCTGACAGATTTTTTTAATACCATTTTCAGGACTGGAAAATTATATTTTTAAAACAACAAACTTATTAAATAAAACGTTTAAAAAGTTTTACAGAAAAAGCTTCTTGATAAAGAATAAATCATTTCGAAAGCACTACTGAAAAAATGAAGTAAAAACTAGTTCTCTGTCTCAAGACGCTTCCAGATCCCCCACAGATTCCTGTCTGGCATATACCCTGCTCACAATTAAATCAATCGCCATTCCCACATTAATGTTTTTTACAAGATGCTTACAAATCACAATAATTGGCAATTCCGATTTTAATATTTCCATCCAAAGGTCGAAACGCCGTCATAAATTTGTCATTATCTCCTCGTACAGCCATTTATGGCTCTTTTTCATTTCCACGACTGGAAAACCATCTTGCTACGTGTCTTGCTTTTAATTTAATTTAATTAACATCAAAGATAGCGATAGTTATTTTGTCTGTTAATGGGCCATGGTTACTTGGGTTTGGATATTTTTGATACTTCAGACAAATCAGTGTAGCTGGGTAGTCTTTCTTCTTTCTTTTTGGGTACTTTTGAGGGGTCATTACATATTTAGTGATGTAAAATTTTGATGAGCAGTTTAAATATAAGATGAGTAGTATCGATCAATTTTATTTGAAGTAATATACATCAAATTCTGAATTTGGTTTATCTTTTATTAAGAAGGATGTAAGTTTATAAATATTGTATGTTTTTCCACAATTAATTTTTAAAGTTTAAATATAGAGATGGAAACGAAGTGATAAGATTTGTCTGTGGTTTATGTTAACTTATTGATAATTTTGTGTAATTCCCTGTTAACCCATTGATAATCATACATTATGGAGGTTGAATAACCATTTTAATATTGTAAAACTTAAAGTCAAAAATACATGAGTTTTTCAACAATTAATGTTTTAGTGTAAAAGTGGAGGTGGGAGCGGATTGACAAGATTTGCGTGTGATTGAGTATTATATCATGGATAGTCTATCATAATATTTTGTTTGATACCTTTAACACACTAAACTATTGGGTTTGATACATTAGGGACGCTTTGACTTTAATCTTGTAAATTTGAAGTGAAAAAGAGTGTTTTTCAACAATTAATTTTTAAGTTTAAATGGGGAGGTGGAGGGTTAAACCATGAATACTCAATCAAAATATTTCCTTTGATGCTTTGATGCCCAACATAATGTGTTTGGAACATCAAGGACTCCAAAATAGCTCCTTCTAATCTTCTAAGAGAAAATTGTTGTGACATTTCTAAACAAAAGGGTCTAAATATCTGAAAAAAATGTCGAGACATATCAAATTGATTAATAAGTCAATTACTTTCTTCACGATTTCGGTTTTTAAAAATGTACATCGTAAGAGCATATCCCTCACGTACGTTCACACAATAGGCAATGAGTATTTTCTGCCGCGTTGCCATTAGTTTTGATGGAATAAGTAACAACACATTACATTGTTACCTATATAGGTAACAACACATTACATTGTTACTTATTTCGCCAAATTACGGTTTGCTGTTTTTAAAAAGAACATGCGCCATATTATTATATTAGTGAGCACTCAACCGGATGGTGGAGCATGCAAAATGGGGTGTGGGGGTGCGGGTTCAAGACCCGGTGCAAGGATTGACCAAGATGGTCAATCTTTTACGTAAGTTCGCATTGACTGCAAACCTTGTTCAAAATTGAAATTTCATTATGAAAATCAAATAAGGTAAAATTGAAGATCCAAGATTAAATATTAACCAACAGACATTACAATCCACCAACACCACCCCATCTGCCATTATAGTAAGCATATGGCTCCCAATTCTGTTGGATATGATTTTGAAGACAATATAAGAATACAGAATTAGAGAGATGAACAAAAAAACAGATACATATCTCACTTGCAGTAATTATAAATGTCAACAGGCATAGTAACTTTGTTTTTATTACAGTAACAAGTCAATATTGATGGCGCTTTCATTGCCACAGCCCAAAAAAGAAAAAAACATTCACAGAGCTTTAGAGAGGTAAAATACTTGGCCGTTGTAATCACAACCGGCCTATTTTCAACCCTGCTGTAAACGAAGCCTATGAATTTACACAGTATTTTCGTCGACATAACACTAAACCAGAAATATACACAGAAACATAAAACGGAAAAAGATCAGTTCGTCATCTGTTTTTCCTGAAGAGGCGGAGGGCGTAATTCAGCTTGCACTGAAATTTTCTGGCGTGCACCTTCCACATCAGTTTCGCATACCGCTGAAACCGAAAGCGGCGGGATTTATTTTTCCGGCGGGGAAGAAGAGAGGCGTCCTGGTCGATTCGAGATCCAGATCTGCGTGCAGAGATGGCGTTCTGGAAGGATCCTCTTCTCTGATGGTCTCCAAATTGAGAACCAGAGAGGGCCTGTAGGGCCGAGCTATCTGCCACGCCTGAGACAGCTGCTGCGGTATGATTGGGTAGACCTGCGCCTCTTTATCCTTGCTGTTCTTTCTGCTGAAACGAAACCCTGCTATCACCATGGATTTGTTCTTCATTTGGTTGCAGAAGAAGAAGAAGAAGGGGAACTCGGGAGGAAAAACAGGGGTTTGGTTTGGTTTACCAGAATTTCTCTAACTCGCGCATGATATTGTTTTTTTTTTTTTTTTGTTTTCCAAGTGATATGGTCGGTTTTGAATGCGAGTCACGCCTTACCCGCTGCTCCGTGCTCTTTGCCTCTATTAGTGCCTGACGTGACCTTTGCTTTTGTCTTTATTCTGTTTGTTAAGCAACAACGGAATATGCTACGGATATGGGCCTAGGATAAAGGGTATTCTTAAATTTTCTTAACAATATTTGGAAGTAATATTTATAGTAAATTTATTATTGTTGTAAGTTCTATTGTTGTTGCACATTTCTAGCATGTCATCAACATAGACGAGACTTTGACGCCCGTCTGCGATTCCACGACGTTTTTGGTCTTTTAAAACGTATTTTTACAATTTTTGAAGTTAATTATCTGTGTGAATATGTTTATAGAAACCGTCAAAATCACCATAATATATTTGTATTAAACAATACAAAAATAGTAGCAATATTAAAAATATATGATTCCTCCGAAGTATGAATAGAGATGTCGGCAATCTATGTAATCTAGTGTCCAATTGAGTGCACTTTTCAATTTAAAAAAATATATATAGCAATATTAAGAATAGTTATATTTTTGAAGTGATAGATTTTAAATAATAGATGTTTTCTTCAAAATATACCCGCAACAATACAAATTTTGTATATTTGAAACATATGACTTACAAATTTTTATTTAAAATAGATATAATATTATAATGGGACGGCCATTTAAAATGGGTTATCCGTCCATCGAGCAAGACAACCGTCAAATATGAGCCTTGGCCATCAAGATCATTAACTTTTTCTCTCTAGTCAAGAGCAATATGCCATGTGTAATATTTCATGTTTTATAAAGTTTTGCATTAATTTTTTGTGAGAATATTATGTTTTCCTTTATTCAAGAATATTCCATTATTTTTGCTTCTTTCTATAGTTTTGATGAACAATAAATCTTCCTCCAATTTTTTGTGAGAATATTATGTTTTCCTTTATTGAAGAACATTCCATTATTTTTGCTTCTTTTTATAGTTTTGATGAACAATAAATCTTCTTCCAATAATGAAAAAAAAGTGATATTAATATTTTAGTAGCATGTGGACCACAATGTCATGTCACTTAATGAATTAGTTTCAACTCATAAATTTTGACATATGTAATATTTTATTAATAATATATATATATATATATATATATATTTTTTAATTTATTTATGACATTTAACAAAATATCTTCCTACAAATAAAAGTTGGTGTAGAAATGTCTCCTCTTATTTTAAAGAAAATATTTAAAAATAATATTTTCAATAAATTTAACTTTAGGAATCCCCTTAAGACTCGCGCCTAAACATTGTTAATTGCCTTTAGGTATCTACCAAGAATCATGGAAGTCGAGGTTGGTTTGGTTATATCTTAAAACAGAAAGAAAACGTTATTGGGGATAATTGTGGCCTTCCAAACAGTATGGAAGAATATGCTACTTTATTTCACGGTAAGATTTTATAAAATATGTTACACAAACATCGTTAATTTGAAATTTGGAAGTGACGAGTCTTTCAAACTAAATTTTGATGGGACAACTATAAGACACCTATACGGTTGGTTGTGTAATTCAAAATTGTTGAGATTTGTTAATTTAAATTGTTTTGAATATATTAGATTATGGCATAACAATGAAGAGCTTTAGTTCTAGGATTATAACAAATTGAACAATGTGGTATCTAAAAATTGATTCTTGAATACAATTTAATAGTAATCATTAATGTTATGAAAAATTGAGGGTCATAAAGCTAGAAATTGGATTACATTTTGAACGTAGGATGGTGATGATTACTAATCTTTGACTCTTGGACATATTAACATTGTTACATGTGATTTTTCCAACATTATTTTCCTGGCAGATACACATCCCTAGCACGTCATTAATTAATACTTCATGCCAACATATCACTCAATAATATTTCCCGTGAGCGCCACCCAGACATAAAATAGATTACCAAGCTTTGAATTAGCTAATCAAGTGAACAATTGAATAAAAGCTATTAATGGATATTCAAGTATTCATTGGATTAATAAAAGAGATTTTGATTTTTAGAACGGATACGTGCAACTTCATAAGATTCATAATACGAACCGAGACCAAAATATTTTTTCATTCATTCAAAGTGTTCTAAATACAATATCATGCAAATAAGAGTAATGGCTTGTTGCAACAATGGTAGTGTGTATAGTTCACATCATACAATCGCTCAAAATCTACCAATCTTCTAACAATCCTTTACTCAAATCAACAACCCTTATAAATGAGGTGGTCCTTATATAGGATTAGATTTTCCACCTTCTTGTACTTCACTTATAAGCTATATTCAAATGCAATATTAAGCATGTGTCTCCAATTTATCTATATACCAAATGAAAGTGAACCCAACTCAACTCAAGTGAGCTTCAAAGTCTATGTCCCCTTATCATATCTAGATCTTAAGCTTCTTTATCCCTATTTTTATGCTTCGCACCATCCTTAGACCCTTGTTATTTATCACATTCTTTCGTTTTGACGACTTCATTTTTTCCCATGTCATCCTTTTGTAATTATTTTTCAAACCCTACTAAATCTACTAAGTGCTTCCTCTATTATATGTGTGTACCAATACTAAAATTGCTTCCTTTTATTCCCTTCTTTTGCACACCAAGGATTTATTCATTAGCCAAAATCGAGGCCAACATCTACGCATACTAATAATATTTTCCATCCTTAGACAACCGCTCTCTTTCTCAACTTAAAAACTTGGGCTCAATGTACTTGATCTCCTCCGTGAATGTGTCCAAAGACTAGATGACAATGTCAACTTGCTCAATCTTCTTTGACATTTCACCTAAGAAAGTTGTGATCACATCAAGATCACATGCAAGGGAAATATATCTTTGTTGTAAATGCGAATGCTTAAGGAAGTGTCCTCATACACCTCACATATGAAATTTACTTCATTTGTTACATTTACCTCGATGGCTTTGAATACGTATTTACTTCATCGACTTTTTATTCAACTTCTTTCACCATTTTTCACCACCTTGAGTGTTTGTGGTCTCTCATTCCTTTACTATGTAGTAAAAAATACTTAGTCACAAATGTGGTCACTTTAGCTTCCTCGCTGAAAGTTCTCTTATGGATGATCTACTCAAAGCTTGTGAATCCTTGAAAATCAATTCTGATAACTTCACTTTTCTCGTTGAGGGTATCAAGTCCCTCCCTCAAGCTTTGTGTAATTTCAATAAATTTAACCTCCCTTTCCACATCATTTCATTTCGCATCCTCTTCTCTACACTAAACCTCTTCTTTTCATCTTGCATTACATAACAATTATCTAACTTAGAGTTCCAAATTATTAATTGTACATCCGTATTTATATAAAAGTGACATGCGAGCATGAGAATCTACAAGTAGCTCTTCTTCGTACTGACCGACTCTCGAGGTTGTGCATGTCAAGACAATCCACCCAGGAAATGGAATATATGTGGATACAGATTTTTAGTCATAGGAAATCTTATATCTTCAACACGCAATAATGGAATCTACGAATCTAAGGCAAAGAAATCTCTCCTAACCCGAATTGGTGTAATGGATCGCTCGGATATAATAAATGCTGCTCTGAGGCTCCAATCAACGCCGAGCTCTACCGAGATCCTATCTATTAGGCCGTTTGGATACGTGGAAAATGACTTCAGAGGTGCTTCGTGTGTATTTCTGATAAGGTCATGGAAAATGATAATGATAAGTGCAAGCAGTAGGATTTGTATAAACTATGGGTGGTTTTCTGTCTAGCCCATAAAATATTAGATTGATCGCTTCTATGTTTAATACGTAAAATTACGTTATGATATCTTTTGATCAGTGGTGAGGATCTAAATACCAACGCTCGTAAACCGCATTTCAATACTTAATATTCAACAGGCCCGCTGGGTTTTATCTAGGATCACAACCATGAGTTTGTGGTCAGTTGTGGACTCCGTTATGGTCATGTGAAGAATCAGCCTCTTCTTCCGAATATCCAATGGTCATAAGCCTTTTCAAATGGCTATGTTTAGTACTTGTGAGTCTGTGATCTTCTCGATAATACCTTACAAGTGTTCTAAGAATACTTGTATACGTAACCCCGTATCATGTCGATGAGAAGGTCTCCCGTGATCCTGCTCATGGAACTAATGGATCACAACCAAATATTTGTTATCTTTCGGGTTCTTGTGATGGTCATGTGGATATCCTATCGTGGCAATCTATAGTTGGGTCGATTTGACCGAATGTGTATGCTTTGTCGCCTTCAATATTTAATTGTCTCAATTGTTCACTAATTGCTTGTTGGTTTGTTGTCGCTTGAAAACCTCAATCCTAAGTCCTTGATCTATATCATTAATATTGTGAATAGATTCGGCTAAGGTATTACCGGTTTAAATACATATTCTCTGGGCTAAATCTGGGTCCCGTCAATTGTCATGAAAAAGATGATTCAATTTTAATTAAACAAGTAAATTAACTATGAAAGATATATCTACAATCGCTTATATTCCTTTTATTTTTGTATTTTCAATGATGCGTATTTGAATGAAATTAAAAGAGTAGCTATTCTAATATATTCGGATAATGGACAATTAGTCTAATGATGAATTAAAACAAACAAGTTAGCCCGATATAGTTATTTTCCATGCACATATGTGAATTTATCCTAAATACTTAAATAACTAACTAGTTGAATCAAAAGATTTCCAATCCTACCTCGAAGTGAGGAATGAATCATAGTTTCTCGAAACTATCATTCCCCATACCTTCCCGACAATATCAAAGCTTAACTTTAACTTGAAATAAAATGATTTGCTACTCTATTTGATATATCAGAATTACAAATTTGATAGCTCAAACTTAGTTTACGGTAATTAAATCCACACTTGTCCCCTCGCAGATCTCCTCGCCTTCGTGTTCTCGTGTATCCGTTTGTATGAATGTGATAAAGCATCAACAAAAGAAAATACTCGAACAATGGCAAAGTGCTAAACCAAATACAATGCAAGTAAGAGAGGGATAGTAAAAGTGAACTTCCTTTTATTCCATTCCTAGCATGATTTATCATGGGAATACAACGCAAAATACCGAGAATTCTAAGATCTATTTCTCCACAAAACAAAACCCGCAACTCTAAGATTATCAAATGGATTCTAATTTAAAAGTGAAACTACCTTCATCCTAAGTCGACTATATGGGACAATGAATGAAGTAAGATGAAAGCAAGAAAATCTAATGATCTCTAAAGTAGTAAGGAGAAGATGAGAATTCATGTAAAACCTAAACCTATTTGCAAACTTATGGAAGAATTTCGTCACAGAATAATCAAACATGGAAGGAGAGGGGCCTTTACTTCAAGTTGGGTATTTATAAGATTTGGATTTGAAGGGTAAGTCTAAATCAACTCTTCTAATATAAACAAAGGGAAAACACTATTTACCACCTAAATGCAAGCTTTAGTGGTTGAGAAATGCGGGTGAAATTTGAATTTTTATGCTTGAAAATCGTTAACGTCTCGAAAACATGCACAAGACCGCCTCGTTGCGGCAGGAGGCGGTTATCTTACCGGCCTGTCTCTCAACGGTGGTCACAGAACACCATCCAAGCAGGATGGTGGTTCCATAACTTAAAGAAAAAATGCAAGGTAAAAGGGGGTTCAAGGGTTAGAACAAACATGCAAAAGCTAACAAGGCTTTCTAGGGTGCAAATGCATACTGGGCAGCTTTTCTCTACATTTCAACACCTCTTGCAAAGAGATTTGAATCATCATTGGGGTTTCATAAAAACCTCTTCTAACTTAGAGTTCTACATTTTTGGGTACGCATGCAAGCACCATAAAAATGAAGGGTGTGATGGGTAGAATCATTGATGGTACTTTTCTATTTAATGGCATAACTCGTAGCTTTGTTTTCAAAAATTGAGATACTTTTTAGCCATCTCTACTTTCTTTTCCGTGTCATGTATTTGTGCAACATGACCTCACCATCAACATTATTCAAAATATTATCTGCACGCTACCTCAATCTAAAGTAGGATAAGTGTGAGCCATACCTAATATTTAATCAATTGTTTTGGTTAGATCTTTACAATACAAGTCCTACCTCCCTAGGTGGTTCCATAAGAGAAAGGCTATTAGATGGTGCTTTAAAGGTTGGGTTTTCATTTCTCACTTCCAAATCTAAGAAGATGTAAATGGGCCTTTTGTGAAGCATTTTTTAACTGCTTAGAGGTTCTAATTACACTTATACTTATGACAATTCTTCTTTAGATTAATTATAATTTTATTTGTGGTAATCATCTTCTTCTTCTCTCCCTTTAGAGCTTCGCAATGGACATCATCCTATAGTCATTCAATCCCTTAGAGCCTTCAGTGGACATCATCCTATAGTCATTCAATATGTTTCAAAATTTATCCCACATTTTACGCTTGATGTTTTTGGCATTTCTCCCTTACACACTAGTTTTTTGTTCTAATGTTGGAATGGGAGTTCAAACTTCCCACTCTCACCATATGTATATGTATTTTTTATATTTATTCATGCTTTATAATGCCTCATATCACGACTAAATATAAATTTGGGGTTGATTTTGCATCGATTCGTGTTTGTTTTTTTATTTTCGTAGGGATATCTCGATGCAAAGTTGATGCAATAATAGTGTCATGCAAGTGCGACACATAGTTGCATCACGCTTTGTGCCACATTTGTGTCAAATTAATTTTGACTACGTGATTCCACATTTCCTATTGAAACCCAAGTGGATGTAAGTTTCACTACACCCATAATTTTCACTCTTGAGAAGAAGGAAAATGAGCTTAAAACCCTAGTGTTTTCTACCAAATAAAAAGAAAGGTATCTTTTTTTTTCATTTATTTTTTTGTAAATAAGTGATATCAAGTTTAAGTAAGATTTTGGTTTTATTTCAATGTTAATAAAAATTATTCCATGGTGATTAAATAAAATTAACTAAAAATGGGGAAATGAAATAATAGTTAATCTAATATAGAGGACATAAACGTTGTAAATAAATGCACTAAAGTAATATGAAGTGAATAAAATGATTGAAATGATTAAACTAGTAGAAATGATTAAACTAGTAGAAATGAAACCCTAATATGCAAGAGGAGGGTAATGAATGAACTTACTGATTATGAATGATTGTTCGCAGTAGGTGTCAGAGGTCCGATAGAAAATACGTAAGTGAAACGATCGCACAGGGTCTTGAAAAGAGTGGATCTGGACAATTTGAGTAGACTGGAGCACCTAGGAGGGTACTGGTGCCCCGGGGTGCCACCTTGGTATGGTAGAATAGGTGCCCTGGTCTCTAAAAAATCTCGGAACCTGGTTCTTTTTGGGTCAAGATGGTCTCAGTAACCATCCCTATTTGTCGCACTAGATTCACTAAACTATGCCGAATGTGCCGAATATAGCAAGATGAAGTTGAAGACCTGTAAGAGACAAAAGAATTATCAAAACCTTAAAAAAATAAAAGATGCAAATGAATGGGTCAATTGACCTCACCGCCACAACAAAGGGGCTTACTAAATTGAAGCGGTGCACTACATTTCAGAACCAAATGTAGTTTTGGTGTGTGTGTGTGCGCATGTCGTGCCCTAGGTGCTCTTGTGTCGTGCACATTTGTAAAGTAGCAAGCAATAACTAAATGTAGAAAATGTAATATTATGTGTGCATGGAATAAAACAGTAATCCCTCCCCTATGAAGTATGGGTTGATACATATCTCCTAAAGATTGATGCATGGAACTATGTGGATGCAAGTGATGTAATGGATGCAACTCTAGATGGAGTGATAATAGTAAGTGATGCTAGGACCCTCATTATGGTCTCATAACTTTATATTTATAGGGTTCTCTTGCTCTAATTTTGTAATTAACCTCGACATGGCCAACTAGGAAAAAGATAAGGATGAAAAACAACTATAAGAGGCCCGAAAAGAGGTGGGAAAGTAGAAAATGGATCGAGGTGCTCCTGTGGGACCGGGTGACCCGAGGTGGCCTCGTGGGACTAGGCACCACTGGGGCACCCCAAGATAGGCCTATGCACCTCTATTTAGGCTAAAATGATGGGGAAGTGCTGAAATAGTTGGGAATGTATGTAAAATGTGTGGGAATGATGAAATAAAAGTAAAACAAGATGGTCAAAAGGTGGGATTAATTAGTAATTTCTTCACTTAAGAACCTTCTAAATAGTAGTATGAGACCGTGCTAAATAATGCCTAAAGTGCATGATTTTGTGACTACATTTTCCCCCCACTTTATGTTGGTGAACCAAAGCTCAGAACATAAAGTAGATAAAGGTGCATACCGATATCCATGTAGAGTGTAGTAGAAAACATGCCAAACGGGTACAAAAAAAGCATGGAAGCTATAGTTGAAAATCGCATATAGAAAAGTGATGAGAGTGAACCTAGGGTGAAATGCGTGTGTAGCTACTACGATGTGTAATGTACATGCATTGTTAGTAAGGCATGTGCTGATGTTGTCATTTTTATGCCCTTTTAAAGAACAAGGAAATCCCATGCACGCTGCCTATCACCCCAACAAGGTGCCGGGTGCTCACCCAAGGCATGCGTAGGCATCGAGCCCTCCTTTATGTGAGTCAGTGCGAGAATGAATTAGTTATAACATAAACTTAAGTGAAGAGACTGGAAATGAACCATACATTCATCTTAGAGCTCGGACTCAACATGTAGACCAATGTATTCATTTAGATAAGCAAAGCATTACAAAACATAGATTTGAATTATAGCGGAAAGGAAATGCACAAGGGTTTACACCCACTCATATGATATATATATATATATATATATATATATATATATATATATATATATATATATATATATATATATATATATATAACACCAATCCATACAGATGTAAGTAAAATCGAAACCACCTACGTATATATAATTATTAAGTATGTTGATAACCACATTACATTAGCCGAGGCAATCACAAATCCATATAATAGTGTAGACCAATCTCATGCATCAAAATTGACTTAAAACCTTCATAAGACAAAGAAAAATATTCGCACTCCATCCCTCGATACAACATTATCCTACAGATCCTCTAAACCCAACCCATATAGCTCTCACAAGATATTCCTATGTGGCTTCACCTCTCTTCAATTCTCGGCCTCTCCATGTGTGTCACCGTGTCTTTCTTCTATAGGGTGCTCATATATATAGCCTTATCAAGCACCATCATGCCTTTTTGAAGTCAGAGATCGACCGCCATGTGTCCAAGTGGTACTCCATGGGAGCATGCTCCTTCATATGCGATCTCTCCATCCTTCACCATAATGACCTTCTCTCGAATCTTCTATCACAAGGTATATTCCTTTCATGGGCACCAAGTTTCCAGGATGACACCTTATCCAATTTGCATGCACACGGTCATGCTTTCCTCGTGTTCTTCCCAATATGCCAAATATGGCCAAGTCCCAAAACCTTTTCCCCGCCTTGTGTGCGCGCCACCGGTTCTACTAAACCCTCTTAAACCCCGTCACATGCACACTTTCGCTTTGCACGCCCTTCTTCAAATAGGCCTTACGTGATTATGCGCCTTTATATACTTAGCCAATATTTTAGGGGCCCAACATCACCCCACACTACGCATGTTCTCTACCCTCGGGAACACCTTCTCAATGAATAAAGAATGACTGTCCTTGAATAGTTTGGAGAAAGAATAAAGGAATGAAGAATTTGGGGAAGAATGAAAGAATGGGGAAACTAGATTAATTCTATAAGGGGAGGGGGAAATATTTCACAAGTCTCCTCTCCAAATTATTCTAGGTATCAACCTCACTCTGTGCCTATTGATAGAGGTCATCGACTAGGTGCTCACCTCTTCAAAGCTTAGCCCTTATCCTTGGGTATTCATTTTTTCCATGATCCCCTCCAATTGTTTTCCCAAATCCTCGAGTGCATCCATCCTTCAAGTGATCTAGGGATACAACTCCTTCAACCAATTTTTGATTGAGCCCCATAAGGTCTCAATAGCCTCTCGATTTCTTCTCAACCTCGGCTAGAATTTTGTCACGTTCCGCTCTATTCCCCTTGTTCTTCTCCTAGAACTCTTTGATCTTCACTTCATGAGTGGTGACCAAAATGCTCGCCACTCTATCTCTATCGATGTAGTTGTCATAAGCGGCCTCAACAACTTGGGCGGCGACTTTCACATCTGTGAGGACTTTCTTTTACTGGGAAACAATTGCCACGACCTTCATCTTGTCCTCCTTCTCTTTGTGAGCCGATGCCTCCTCTTCAGTTTCCAAGGCTAGTGGTCACCTCTCCATTGTGAGGTCAGTGGGTTAAGTCCTCTGTGCACTCCAGTGGTGGATCCATACGTTTGCTGCTAGGGGTGTTAGATTTGGATGCTTCAAGATAATGGCATCTGTGATCATATCTACTTTCTTATAAACCTCGCGCACCTTTGCCTTCTCTTCTTTTAACTCACTCCTTAGTGTGCACCGATTAGTTCCTCCCGCTTTAAGTCCTTGGTTCTTTCCTCGATCTCTTCTTCCTTTTTCTCCAGCCTTGCCTCTAGAACTTCACCATGTCATTCCTCCCAAGAGTCTGGATTCTACTTAGACCGAAACCTTGTTCAAACGCATTACAAATTTTCTTGTTTGAGAGTCACTGAGCGTTTACCAAGGGGTCAGATCCTTTTGACTTCTGAGTACCTTCATTATTTCCCTCGCTTACTTCAAACTTTGCTCATCGATGTGGGACTCAAATGCCCAAGAAATCATTTTGCTCATCCGAGGGTATGCATCTTCCTCATCAAATGACGCTATAGCCAAGAGTTTCTCCGTTGGTATGGTGCTTTGAAAGTGTGCACGTAACACCTTGTCCGATCATTAATATAGCCCATCCTCTCGAACCTATGATGCTTCGCACTCTTTCTCCCCATGCGTGTGGCCTTAGGGAAGCTTACAACCAAACCGGGATACCTCCCATGCTTGCCATATTCCTTTTTTATGTTTTCATCCTCTCGCTTCCTTCATCACCAAAGTCCGTAAGTGCTACGTTCCATCTCGCTCTACCAGTCCTTGATGATTTTTTCCACCTCTCTCTCTCTACGGCCTCGTCTACTGCTCCTTTGTGAGGCTTGAGGTCCTTTGTTCTTTTGTAATTTCTTCGCTTACCCCTTTGTCTTGAGTATACTCCTCTTCCTTGTCATTCTTCCTCTTGACAAAGATGTACTCATTTTCTTGTTCCTCTCCTTCCTCCCTCTGAGTTATGTACTTCAATATGGGAGGGACTTGAACCGCCTCAAGTTCATTATAATAATCATCATCATCTCTTTCACCTCTATATGCCTCCAAGCTCTCTCGTACTCCTCCGAGTCATCCTCTTCGCACCTTCTCGCTTCTTCCCGATAGAGATTCTCGCTTCCTTTTCCTCCTTCTGGTGACTTCTCCTAAGTGATGGGTTCTTCGTGCTCCGCCGCTTCTTCCTCTAGAGTCTTTACTTTTACCAGGACTTCTTTCTCCGCATGTAAGTACTAGGCTTGGTGCTTGTCTCTGCACACTTACCACTTGTGTAGCCTGAACACTTGGTGATTTCTGCACCTCTTCTCTTTCCCTCTTCTTTGGCGTGGGCTTCTTCCTTCCTGTGGGGTCTTCCGGATGGATACATCATTTTCCAAGTATGTGCCCTTTTCAAATTTCAGCCTTATGTAAAGGTATATCCTTGTTGTATCCCTTCCAGTGATTGGAAATGTTACTTTGGATTCATCATTTCAGATCTCATGGGAGACATATCTTTCCATGTACGCGCTTCTTGGGTAAACTAACTTCTTGCAACTCTCTTTGGTATCGATCCACCTCACTAAGGTCAAACCTTAGTCTCTTGGCCTCTTTGAATCTATTCACCCCGCTTGAAGTATTATGTGGTGAAGGAGAAGGGAAGCTTGCACCACGGGCTCATTGTTTCATCTGAAACCTAAATCTTCCAATGCAGTAGTGTTGATATACTGAATTCTCGCTTCTCCTTTCACGAGCGTGGTAAATGCTCTGAATCCTCCATTCTCGCCTAAACACATCCCTCATACACTTGTACTCACTTTTATAAACACGCCAGTGAGTGGTTGTCATGGTCTCACAAGTATATTTCATGAACCTCTTCGCGGATGAGGATCCTCTTCTCGTACTCCCAAAAAACATTTTTGGCACATTGGGCACTCCGATCTCTTAGAAAAAAATTGTGAGGACATTTCCAAATAGTATCTTCTTTCCTTCTTATGCCTTGCTAATGATTTCATCCACAATGAAAGCGTAAAAGTCAGAGATGGTCCCCTAAGATATTTTCTCGTCATACATTCATCCATTCCTTGCTCACTTGAGTCCATCTTTCTTGATCATTGAGCTTGGTTACCAAGTGCACAACCATCCTCATCACGGGTCTCCTGGAATCTCTCGTAATGTCAAAGTATCATGATCTTTTCTTGTCATACACGGCTACTATTTCCTTGATGGCTTCCTCACTGGGTCATCACCAATGCTATCCCCCATGTATAAGGCCTCGTAAACTTGGAAATCAACTAGGGAGTTATGCACATCTTGCACCCGCAAAATAAAAATGGTCTTTGTAAATGTGCGCCATTAGCCACCGATAGAGGCTCAAAGTTTGTCAAGTAGGGTAATTTGTAAAGTTACAATAACCCCGCCTTCTCCAATTTAGCTTTTACTTTGTCGTCAGATATGGGAATTCCCTTTGGTGTCCTCTTGTTTTTGGGTCAACCATCTCCAAAGACATTTCTTTTTCTCGTCATGCTAACGCGATGATTATAGTCACTTACACGCTCATTTTCTCAGAAATGAGACTCCTATTAATTTCCTATCAATACCCCGCTAGGTATCAGTGATCTCCGCGTACCACTCTTCATTTGTGCTTGTGACGGAAACCATTTGCTTCCCCTTGCCCTTTCCCTTCTTATTTTTAGGTGAGATGGTTACTTTCTTTGGTGCCATTCTTCTGATTAGGTTACACTTCAAACATCTTCTCCTTACTCTGCTCTACCACTTTATCCAACCCCAAGACTCAATCTTGCGAAGAAACCTCTAACACCGTGCTCCTAGCCTCCAAACCCTAACTCGAACAATTCTTCCACAAGAGGGTGTTTTTCAATGCATTACTTCTCAACAACTTCCTCCACGCCCGTGTAATCCTTTCCTATTGGTTTGTGGTTCTACTCTAGTCAATTATTCTCGATTTCTTAATTTTTTCTTCACACGGATCACTTTTGGATGCCCTAGTTCACGAGAGCTATTTTCACTTTGTAAATGCAAGGTAAATAATGAAGTGCTCGACTTCTTATTTATAGCTTTTCCTTCTTTCCAACATTAAATTCTATTTTACCTACCACTATACTTACCACTAAATGTGGATTTTTCCACTAAGCCGGCCTTATGCATCTTTACTTACGTGCCCAATCTTGCGTGAAACATTCTCCAACCTTCTGCCGTGTAAATAATCCATCCGACAAAGAATCTTATGAGCATGCCAACAATGCCAAAGGCACTTCTTCCTCGTCCACCTCGATTTTTGCTCTCACATACCTCATGTTTTTCCCTTTCTTCCTCCTATGTATGTGGTTTTTCTAAAGTCTTCTCCGACACCAACCTTTTTTCCACCTCTTCTTCCATGCACTTCCTTCATTCTTGCACTTTGATCCATCAACCAGTCATTCACCATAATTTTGAATGTCATTTCAACTTATATTACTGGGCATATACTTCACATCACTCCACCCCACACTAAAACAGATGAGCAATCCTCTCGCACATGTACAACCTTAAAAGTAATGTGGTTACCAATGCCCAAGGTGCAAAACAAACAACAAAAAATGACGAGAAAGGGAAACACAAGAAAGGAAATTGCATAAAGGGAAATTCTAAACTAATTGGCAATACTACCTTATTACAAACACCAAGAAGACTTATTTATAGTAGGGCTTCAGCCTACTTCCATTGAAATGGCCTCAGAAATCTCATCCCATCCAGCCGCTCTCAATCGACATGCATCCAATCAAGGATGTCTCGAGATGATATAGGGCCCCAACCAATGGACTTTCAACTTTCTAGGATGGTGCAGAAACTTGGAATCATATAACAATACCATCTCCCTAAACTCAAATTATTGGTTTCGATGTGGTAATCATGCCATGATTTTCATTTAGCCTTTTCAACCTTTTGACTCCACTCTGCCTAATGATAGTCTCTCATCCAATTTCATCAATTTGTCAATCCTTTCCTCTAGCGCTTGTTTGTCATCCAATCCTCCTGTGCACACTATACATAGAGAAGGTAAAGATGAATTCAATGGGTAGGATATCCTCTATGCCAAACACCAATTAGAATGGTGTGGCTTTATTCAACCTCTTGTAGGTTGTCCTGTACATGCATAGAACTGCTGATACTTTGTCATCCCAATCTTGTCTACCAACGTCACAAATTTTGGTCAGGGTATGACTCAATATTTTATTAAATGCTTCGGTAGTTCCATTTGCTTGTGGATGGTAAGGGGTAGTATTATGATGAGCCACCATGAACTCGCTAATAGAATCCTCGATGGCCTCATTTAGGAAATGAGTACCACTATCACTAGTTAATCTCAATGGGCATCCATACAATGTAATAATATTTTCCCTTAGAAACCTAGCTACTTATAGCCATGTACAATCCTTAGTAGGTGATGCTTCTACCCATCTTGTCAAATAATTCATGTAAGTGATTACATAACGTGATCCTATCCTATGTATGGCTAGAAAAATGGGGCCTACAAAATCTATGGCCCACTTTTCAAATGGATTTGTACTTGGAATAGGGTGCAAAGGCATTTCATCCCTCCACCCTAGTTTTCTAAGGCATTGAAAATGATCACATGCCTTGAAATAATCTTTTACAATATTGATATAGGGTTTCCCACCATAACCCATCTTGTAATATCTTGTGCATAGTGGCGTCCCCTGCATAGTGTCCACCTACGCTTCCTCCATGCGCCTCCTCCATAATAGCTAGGTGCTCATGTTCTAGCATGCACCAACGACAACACTTCATCATGTCCTAGCTTATATAAATCACCACTAACCAACATGTAGGGTGCGCACATATGGCTAACTTCTTCCTCTCTAATGCTTTCATCCCTTCTGGCGCCATACCTATTATGAGAAACACTGCAATATCCTCTAAGTCTAAGCGTGCGTGCTGCAACCTAAAAAGTTGTGCATCTGGCATGGTATCTTCAATGATTTGCACATCCTTTCCTAAGTCAATCATAAAAAGGTGATCGGGTCTAGAATTACTCTTTCCTAGCTTGACAACCACTGTGAAATCAAATTCTTGGAATAACAGACCCATCGACATATGCGCTCTTTTTAGAGCGGTCTTATTTACCAAGTATTTTAATGCCACGTGGTCCGTGTAGAATAAAAATGGTGTCGCTTAGAGATATTACCTAAACTTTTGCAATGTGTAGATCATGATAAGTGCTTCACGCCGCAGTGGTGTAATTTTGTTCTCGCTGATGTTAACTTTCTCGCTTTGCAAAACACAAGGGATGGTCAATAATCCCTTCACTAAAGTTGTGCAAGATCTTGCTCCGATGGTTGTCCCGCAGGCATCCACATGAACATGGAAAGGCTTATCCCAAATGGAGAAACAAAGTATGGGTGTTGTGGACAAGCCTATCCTTCAAAGTGTCAAATGTACTGTAGTGCCTCTCCCCAATGAAAGGCACTCTTGTGTCTAAGGAATTCCTCCAAGGGCATGGCGATCTTGGCATATCCCCCGATGAAATTTCTAGTAAACCTATATGCCCAAGGAATCTGCACACGATGCTTTTTCTAGTAGGCTCCCTAAACCCATAATGGTCAGTAACCTTGGCAGGGATCTACTAAAACCTTCCTCGCATATGATATGTCCCAATAAGGTTCTAGATGGGGTAAAGCAAAGACACACTTCGATGTTGAGGGATATTCTAAACTATCGACACCTTTCAAACATTAGTCTTAAGTTATCACAATGGTCTTTGACTAGACCATACACAGTCAATCATCCAAATGGACCTCGAATAAATTTATGGATGAATTCCGAAAGTCTTGTACTACAATGAGCGAGAACACAACAAGCACATTCTTCAATCCAAAAGGCATGACCGTATAGGTAAAAATTTCCCACTCAAAGGCCAAGATTTGTCTTTCTCTCGGTCTTCCTTTGCAATCCTCACCTAGTGGTAACCTCGAGAACCCATCCGTGAAGGAGTAGACTTCATGCCCAACTACTCCTTCAAGATTTATTCAAGAATGGGGTTGAGAAGGGATCAATGAAAATAATGCATTCAGTCCCTTATTTAACATAGATCCTTATCCTCACGTTTTTTTCGATATCGATGACCATCGGGATTATCCATTTTGACTCTTCAACAACCTCGATGATACCTTATCCTTATCCTCCCATTTTTCTATCTCCTCCCTTACCAGAACACAAATTTGGGTTCATCCGATATGGCCTCTTCCGGATCGAGCGTGCACCTTCCTTCAATTTTATCCTCATCTCCCTACGGAATGGTGGATGCCTTTAAGTTCATGATGCCCACATGGGAAAAAAATATTGAACTCACGTAATAGATCAATGATCTTAGAGACCTCCTTCTATGACCGTAGTCTCCAATGATAGATTCTTTGGGTTCTCGCTTCCGACCCAATGTTAAACTTCTTCATTTTTAGGGGCTCATGGTAAGTGCATGTCCTTTTATAAGCATTATTTATAACATCAGCACATACTTATAGAGTGGTTAACATCTAAAATTTCCATCTCCTCACCATTTATGAAATAAACCATCTTCCCGTTTTCCTTTTCTATGCACACGCGCTCAAACTCGTATCTCCTCGTATTCATCCTCATCAAGCAAGCGTGCCTCTAAATTGGGCTCACCTAACAATTCTAAAGTAGCCTATCATCTTCTCGCCGTGGCACTATCCCCCATCAGAAGGCATTTGATCAATTGTAATTCCTTATCCACAAATGGATTTGTGCTCCGATATTCAAAAAGCTTGATGAGATCTCTTGTTAGCTCCCGACAATTTCCCATATCTCGCGACATGTTTCGAGTGGATATACCACGAATGCACACAACCTTGTAGTGTGGAATAAAAATTATGCACCTATATATCACCACTATCCCCTTGGGGTATTATTCAATTTGTGATTTAAACACCTATCCTAAGTTTAATTCACCCCATTATGTTTTACCCGTGAGTAATTAAATATTAACTATTTAATTACACCTTTTCACATGTATCCTAACCACTTATCTACCCCATATCTATCCTATCCATATATCCCCCCTATTTCTCCTCCTCCCAAAGCGGGATATTTCCCGTATTTGAGGTGGAGGGATCACTCTTATCTTTCCAAAAATCGCTCATTTTGGCCGTCTCGGGAGTCTGTTCCGTGATCGGCGCCGACCGGTACTCGGTCGACGCCGATTTTTCGGAGCGGCGCCGATTATAAATAGAGGCCTGTAACTCGGCTCTGGGACACACGAGACACAGAGAGAGAGACAGAGATCAGACACGAGACACACGAGACATCAGATCAGTAAGAGAGAGAACGAGAGATCTTTTAGCATCATCAAGTGTGAACATTATCTATCGAATGAGAGCGGATCTTGTCCAAATCAATCCCCGAGAGGAGCACCGCATTCGCTTCTTATCACATCAACATCGCACGTCTCCATTGATTTTCTCGTGACTCTGCTCGCACCCAAAGACAGTGGAGCTCTTGCACATCTCTCCGCTTCCAGCAGATCCAGCAGACGTTGACGATCTTGCCTTCACTTTCCGATTTCCAAATCTTCTCGCACTTTGTCTCGATCGACGCCGATCTATATCAGTCGACGCCGATCTATATCAGTCGACGCCGATCTTAACTAGTCGACGCCGATTCTACATAATCGACGCCGATCATCCTGCAGACAGGTAAAAGGACACAGGTAACACAAATCCAGCTTTTGTTTTCACAGCCTCCTATTTTCTTGCTTTCTCGCTCATCGCTTAGATTCTCGCTTATTACTTTGATCGTAAAAAATCTAGTCTTGTACGTACATCTTTTATCATGTATACTTTTTACTTAATTGAAAACGTGGATCGACATCCGCCGAGGGAGCTTATCGCTTCCTGACTCCGCTTCTGGGCACCCACCTAAATATCTTTTAACGTGGTCTTTTTCTCACAAGCACGGTGTCTCGCAGTTACTTGGATCTACCGTGTAGAATTGCTCATGTGCGCCCGCCTTATCTACATCGGCTTCCTTATCCGCCTACATCTTCGGATCTTGTCCATCGTGTATCGATTTCATTGAGTTTTTCAGGTTTTTGTGTTTAGTTTGGTGCATTAACTCGACAGTAACAAGCGCGAAATTCTTGATCAACATTCTCGCACGCCTGGGGACCCAACCAAAGTCCCTTATTGGTAAGTTCATCTCTTTTTTAGTTTTGAGCTTTGTTCTTTTCTTCACCGATTTTTATCACTTCGCTTTGTTTCTTTCATTTCGAGCATTTCCTTTCATCGCTTTTCAATTTCTTGCTTTGATCCATTTTTATGCGAAATTGTTATTTCCTTGAAATTTTTCTAGTTCCTTAAAATAGAAATTTTCGCTTCACCATTATCTGATATATCTTTCTCGATTTTGTTTGGTGTTTGCTTAACCTTTTCATGGAGCACTTTTTGCTTGTTCGTGGGATTGTTCGAGGGGAAGAGCTCAACAACGCGCTTTTTGAAGTCCACACACCTCGAGAGCTAAATCTACAGTATTTCTCTTTACGGTGTTTTCTCCTTTTTAGAACTAAAAAAAAAAAAAAAAAAAAAAATTTTTTGTTTGTTGTCTATCACATTCGAACATTTCAATTTTTGTGCTTAAAAAGAATTTAATCGCATTTGGGAAAGAATCTGCTTTGACTTGTCTTCATCGAAATCAAACACTTCGCTTTTAAGTGCTTAAAAAAAACTCTTTTTTTGTCATTTCTCGCCGTATGTTTTTCATCTAGTTTTAATTAGGCTGAAAATTGATCAAAATCGGTAGTGACACTATTTGATTTTTATTTTTCACCCTCGCACACAAAGCCAAAATCACTAGGTATAAAGCATTTAAACAAAATTCTTTCCCCGCCTCGCCTACTGGAAGTGACATCCAAGAGGAAGAGCCTACGCGGTACTCGGCCGCGCTATAAATTCACTAAGTTCTGTATATATCGGCAAAGCACCCGACTCCCTTATCGCAGCGGTGTGTGAAGTGGGGGTAGGCCCCTATATCAAGCCACGACACGGCTTTTATCAAGTGCCTTCGACTCCTCACCAAAACATCCCCAAACCATCCTTAGTTTGGCTATCTCGAGTAGTTCCTGCTCTCTAAAAGGCCTTCCCTAATATTTTCTTTCTAAAAGCATAAAAACTTAAAAGAGATAATCACCTACGCCGCTTGAATTGTCTGGTGCATTAGTTAGGTCAATCTTCTTTTCTGCTTGTTTATGACGGTCATCACTGTTACAATCTAGAAGAATGGCTCAATTAGCCCCTTCTTCCTCCGAGATCACCACTAGTGTGGATGTTTCGCACCCCCTGTCTTCCTCGACCGCCGTTAGTGGGTTCCCATCCTGGTCATATAATCCTTTCTATCGTGCCAAAGCAACCCCATCACGTCCAGCTTCCCTAGTCCTTCGTAAATATCATCTCGCTTCGACTCGCAGTATGTTCCTCGCGGGATCCTCGACTTCAGTGCTCCTCGATCGCAATCCGCTAGCCCTCATGGACTACCTAGTACACAAGTCTATTCAAATATCTGATCAGGGACCACCAATCCAGCAAGTGTACGATTATTCTCGTGAACCATCCCAGGCTTTTGTAGAATAGTTAGCATCATTTTTCTCACCTCGAGCCACGGAGGAGGGTGGCGCACCTGTGCCTCCTTTTTCTCTTCCACCGACCATATCGACTAGTTCTCAAATAGTCTTACCTATTCCTAACGCCGCAGTTACCTCGACTATTCCACAACCTACTTCTGAGAGGTCCTCTTCTCTGGCTATAATGAGTGCGTCTGTGCACCCGCATATTGCTGTTAATTCATCTATGCCATCCATCATCAGTCCTGTGGTCAATACTTTTTATGAGTCAACCCCTTCGACTAGTCAGCTTGGTTCCCTCGCTTCTCGTCCTCCAAAGGGGTTTTTCTTCCAATGTTCCAAAGAATAAAGGACCTTCGCCCATCCTCTAAAGATCGGCGCCTTAATAACTAATCCGGCAAAGAAAAAGCC
Source organism: Taxus wallichiana var. yunnanensis (assembly GCA_018340775.1). Classification (NCBI taxonomy): domain Eukaryota; kingdom Viridiplantae; phylum Streptophyta; class Pinopsida; order Cupressales; family Taxaceae; genus Taxus; species Taxus wallichiana. The sequence continues at coordinate 498,905,215 of CM031244.1, forward strand.
TCTTTCAGTGTCTTGTTCCCAATATGTCCAATCAAATCGCACCCATGTTCCTCAATCTGCTCCGATTCAATCAACAAGCATAGGAGTCCACCAATCACAGTGCTCCGTCCATGTCATCCAACCTTCATTTTCTCAACCACTTATTATCTCACAAAATTTACCTATACACAAAGCTCCTTCACAAAAATACCCCACCAAAGTGCATCACCTGTAACGCCCGGTTACTCCTCTTATCATCCTATCAATCAACAGATGAATCCCCCGCGACACCTCAACAACATCCACCATTTGCTTCTTATGTAGGACATGCCAAAGGTGCCTCCTCCTCAATCTGACGTGGTTCAAATTCTTTTCAAGAAAATCACAGACTTGAAGCCTCCACCAAAGGGGCTCGCCCTTCATACTCTTTTCAAGAAGTGTGTAATGAACCCATTCACCCTCAAAGGGCTTTTAAGCCTTATCCTCCCCAATGGGAACTTCCTAAATTTTCAAAATTTCATAGTCGGAGGACCTCAACAAAGATTTGCGAGCATTCAAACATGCTTGCTACCTCATAGTCCAGATCGAGCTTATGCTCCGTACTTTTCCTATGTCTCTAAAGCAGTCCCGCTTTAGACCGGTACAATAACATTCCTCAACATTCCTTGTTTTCTTTCTCTCAATTGGCCTGATGTTTGTTGAAAACTTTTCAATAAATATCGCGCATAAGATCTCGATTACATCTTTATAACATTCACAATTCGATGATGAGTCTATCAGCAGACTTTGTCGCTCGCTGAGAGGGATAATAAACCAATTGTCTTTCTCCCTTCCTCAATCCCAACAGATCGAGTTGTTTACTCGATCTTGTGCTAATCATATTTCTTCCACTTTAAGGATCCAGACTTTTCATACATTTGAAGAAGCCTTTACGATGGCACGCAAACTTGAATCTCGCGCTATCAACAAGGGAAGTTAAAACTTCACTTAAATCTAAACCAGATTTTTCTCGGTTTACCAAATCAAATCCTTCCACTTCTAAAGACAAGAATCAGGGATCCACCAACGCTATCGTATTAAAAACATCACGAGCCGATACCACTTCTAATCAAACACCACGAAGAGACTCCTCATCTTCTCGAAAAGGGACCTCATCATCTCGATCTTTCACTTCATCTGGGGGAATCATATGCTTCTATCCTCGAAAAATGTCGAAGTCCACATGATCGAACTTCCCCCCATTAGGAATATTGATGAAAGCCAAGAACGTCCATTCTGGTATAGGGAAAATGACTTCTGTCATTATCATAACCAAAGGTCATGACATCGAACGATGTCAGACCTTCAAAAATCTTGTCCAGAATTCATCGATAAAGGCGAGCTCATTCTCGATAACCCAAATGCTCCCCAAATCAAGCGCTGGATGTCTTTAAACAACCTTTTCCCAATCATTCCCCGAACCATGATGCTTCAAAGTCTCAAAAACCAAACACTCATACTATCAACTTCATCTCTACTGAAGAATCTTCTTCTAAAACTAAGCCATCTCAGAACACATCGACCGAATCGTAACCTCCTTCCGCTTCGTTAATCGCTGGGATTCCACCATCTTCGATAGCCCGCTCTTTGAATATTCCAACATTGTTAGATACGGATTCACCTCTCTCTTCTTTTTGTCTCGATCTTCCCGTCCATACCCGAGACAATGTCATCCTCATCTGCCTCATCGCCGACATTCTTTCAATGCTCGAGGCAATTACATCCCTTCGAGTTTCCACCGCGATACATCTACTTTTGCTTTCTCCCATTTTTGCTGCGACTATGCCCTCGGTGAACGTACTCTATAGTTGTGCCGACTTTCGACTGAAAGCATCTTCGATTTTGACTCTTCCTGTTTCCTTTCCTACAGTAGTTTCACCCATAATTATCGCACTGTAAGTAGTTCCCGCAAGGAACCGCTTCTTCATCACTCACTTCTTCCATCACAAATGCTACTTTGCCTATTAAGGGAAAATCTAAAGAAGTAAAGACTAACACCTATACGCTGTTCCCGAACTTAGACCGAGACAACCAAATCTAACGTCAAGGCCATCAAGCACTTCCCCCCATTTGCTTTCCCCCGAAAGGTTACAATCACCTTATGCGGTTGAAATTGTCACCATCCCCAAAAGGAAAGCCCATATTTCAACCATCAAGACTCTTGGTGCTTTCCCACAAAAATCTCTCTCTGCGCCTCATAAAAGATTGGATTTGTCCACTGAGAAGGCGTCTTCTTCTACAAACTTATCAAAACCATCATCTTCTTCTACAACACATTCTTCACTAAAGACTCTCGAAAAGTGGACTTACCTACTAAAAAGACGCACCTCTTTTATCGTAATCATCATCTTCATTACCAAAACCAGGGCACCCTCTGTTCCTCCGATTATACCTACTTTGGAAGCTTCTCCTCATCTAAATCGACATCATCTAAATCATCATTAGTTTCACCAAGCAAATTCCCCTTATCTCTCAAGACCACAACACTTGTCACATCTCCATCATCTTCAAAATCTATTTTAGGGGCTCCTCCTCCACCGAAATCAATCATGTCTCACTTACTTCCATCTCAAGTGCCCAAGGCTGCTCCTCCAGATGTCCAAAAAAATAAGATGATCCCTAAAAAGACTGTCAAACCTAACATGCAGTTCTTTTACCTCGGCAAATTGCTAAAGTAAAAGAGGCGCCTTCATCATCTCTGTCCTCATCCTTGTCTACCGGGTTCTATACTAAAATCCTTCGCCAACTTATCCAATCTTCATCCATATCTCTTCCTCCGATTAAACCCTATAACCCTAAAGGAGTTAAACCTACCTGGTTTAACTCTGATTTGATTTGTGCTTACCACCGTACCCCAGGTCATGATACCGAGGGATGTAAAGCTCTTCAATCATCATCAACAACACTTTTGGAAGAAAGTGATCTTTTGCTGGAGGAGGAGAAACAAGCACCTCCTGTCATCTTAGCTCCATCTGAGCCCCAACGATCTACTCAGGCCTCTACTTCTAGTGATTCCACTCCAAATGATCTTCCACCTTCTCAAATCGACACAATTCATATCGCCACTAGAACCCAACAAGATGATAATCCATCCTCATCTACAAAGATCTCGACCACGGTTGTCATTTCTCAGCCCCCCGAAGGAGTTCCTCCTTCCTCATTAGCCCCGAGACCTCGGGTCTCTATTCGTGCCGCACCTCGGCTCAAATTCCCGTGTCACTGAGGAGAGAGTGTTATGAAACAACTCACCTGTGCTCCGGTCAAAATGTCTCTTTTGACCTCATTCAATCCTCTCCGCAACATCGCCAGTGCTCGATTGATAATCTACGCCGCATCGCAGTTGAATTCGATGAGCCCTCCTTTCGAGATGGTCATTGATCAATAGACCATCAACCGCCATTTCTTTTGAAGATTCAGAAATTCCTTCCTTTCTTCCGAGGATTCGAGGCTCCTCTTTATCACACCAAATCGACAACACTACATTAAAACGCATTATGATCGATAAAGGGTGCTGCACTCAACGCATCTCCTCGCACACATTCGAGCAACTTAAGTTACCAAAGAACGTAGTGTCACCCCCGCCTTTCGCTTCTTCGATCATTTAACGATCAGCTAGCAAGCTACTTTAGAACTCGGGTCCTACCCATTCGAGTAGGTAAGAAGTCGCTTCACGAACTCTTTACATTGTCAAGGGAAATTCCACTATAATATGATCCTCTGACGCTCCCGATTCGTGCAATGCATCAGGTCCCATCCACCCTCCATCGATGCTTAAAATATCAATATGAGGGCAAAATCTATACTCATCCAGAGATCCTTTTCCTTCCGCACAATGCGACATGACCACGTGGTCTCGCCTCTCTAAAGGAAAATGCCTGTTCTCCCCGACGGGCCTCATCTTCTTCCATACCTGCAACCAAACTACCGGATGTACAAAATTTAGAAGAGACATCATAGCAAGCTTCTCACTAGAGAGCTTCCTCTCCTTTCTTTTCGACACCCATCTCAAACCTAGTGAGTATGGTAGACTGCATAAACAACCCGAATATCAGCCAGTGTCTTGGTCGCATCGTCACCATTGGTCTACCCAATCAATGACTAATTTCATTTACTTGTGGTCTCATACACCTCACTATCACCCGATTCTCCTCCTAGACCAAACCTTATTTAACAGGTTCGATTGTCTACGTAATCCCACGCTTGCAAAAACTTATTTATATCGATGCGCGTGGAAGGGCTTTGGCTTAGGTAAATATGAACAAGGTGTGCATGACCTCGCGTCCATTCCAACTCTCAAGCCACATCAAAATTTGGTTTAGGATTTAAACCTCTTTCAAAAGCCACCGCCACTGCTTCTCGATGAGCCTCTTCCTATTGAGGAACCATCTTCTCCCCGCTAAGTCAAGCATCACTCGATGTGGACGACGCCATTTCCATCCCGCTAACTTTTTTTTTTAGTCAATACCATTTCCTTAGGGCCACTAGCCTATAAGACTAATGACAGTCCACTTCCATACCGTTAATTTTCCCGAAATAGGGAGACGACTCTCCTACTATCAACACTATCCACCGTGGATGATGATTCTCGTCCTCACCTATCTCGGGGGCAGAGGATTCCTATCTTCCTAAAACCATTCCTTCTCGACACGCCTACGCTTCTCAACGAAGCCACTGCGACCTTAATATAGGGACTTCTAAAGACCCTCGCATCATTAAGGTCGCCAATCCCTTAATCCACAGGAGTTAGAGACTTTACCACTTTTCTTTCCAACCATCGCAAGCTTTTGCTTGGGCATATGAGGATATGCCAGATTCGATCCCGATATCGTGGTCCACAATATCGTACTCTTCCCGACATCAAACCAAGCTTAAACAAAAATTACGTAAAATGCACCCTAGAGTAGCCCTTCTTGTAAAGAAGAATTGCAGCGCTTGCTTCTCGCTAACTTCATCCAACCCATCGATTATCCACAATGGGTTTCAATGTAGTACCAAGAATTAAAGCTACCGGGAAAATTTGAATTTGTACCGACTTCCGGATCTTAATCTTGCTTGTCCAAAAGATGATTTTCCTCTACCTAATATCGACTAACTCGTGGATTTAATCATGGGTCATGAGATGCTTTCTTATGGATGGTTTCTCTCGGGTATAATCAAATTCTCATCGCACTGTAAGACCAACATAAGACTTCTTTCATAACTCCTCGGGGACCTTTTGTTATCGTGTCATGCCTTTCGGTCTTAAACGCAGGAGCAACCTATCGCCGAGCAATGACCTACATCTTCCATGATCTCTTACACAAAATCATGGAAGATTACGCCGACGATCTCCTCGGAAATCCAAACGCGTCAGATCATCTTTTCATTCTCGCACTTCTCTTTCGAGAGGCTTATTCACTTTTGTCTTCGCCTAAATCCATCTAAGTGCGTGTTTGCATTCTCACCGTAAACTTTTAGGTTTTATCATTTCCATTAGGGGTATCAAGTAGACCCCAAAAAAATAAAAGCTATCCTTGAGATGCCTCCCCTTCTAACTTAAAGCAACTCCGCAGCTTCCAAGGACGCCTTCAATCAATCAAGCTGCTTTTATCTCACAATTGTTTGACCATTGTCAAACCTTTTCATCATCTCCTCCGTAAGAATGTTCATTTTGAATGGGATGAACATCGCCAAAAGGCCTTCGATGATCTCAAAGCTTATCTTCTTTCTCCACTGTGCTTACACCTCCACGCGAGGGGGAGCCTTTCTATCTTTATATCTCTCGTGATCGACCATGCTCTGGGAGCCATGATCTCGCATCGGACGCTTCATGTAAAGAAAGAACAAGCTGTCTATTACATCAGCCGCACCTCCATGAGTATGAAACACGTTATTCCGGTCGAAAAGCCGTGTTGTGCTCTCTTTCTTCGCAACTTCTAAGCTTCGCATTACCTCCTTAATCACAAAACTTACATTGTCACAAGTGTCAATCCACTCAAGACAATTCATGCGAAGCCTTATCACAATGATCGTATCACCATTGCTCATGCTTATGACAATTTGATCTCGAGTTTATCCCGCAAAAGTCTATCAAGGGTCAAAGTCATCATAGATCAATTAGCCGATGCTCCTCTTCCGACACTCAAGTCCCCTCGCTCAATTCCCCGATGAATATATCCAACAAATTGATTTTGGTCTGCCTCCATTTAAAGTAAAGCTCTTCTTCGATGGATCCAAATGCCAAGCAAGGGGGAGGTGCAGTTTCGTGATGATTCCTCCTCGGGGTACGCCTATCCTGGGCCGCACACAAATTGAACTTTGAGTGCACCAATAATATGGCTGAATATGAAGCTCTTGTCTCGGGTCTTCAAAATGCCATTAATCTCGCTCGCCATATTGACATCTTTGTGATTCTGAACTCATCGTTAATCAAGTCACGGGTGTCTATCAATGCAGGAATGATATCCTTCAAAAATATCGTGATATCGTTCTCGTTCAACTCCAATCTTTCGATAAATTCACTATCCAAGCTATTCCTCACACTGCGAATCGATTCGCAGATACAATGGCTTCATTAGCCTCACTTATCCCACCTTTTACCGAGGACTCGCGACTTTATGTGGCTGTGCAACGATTAGATCAACCATCTCATCTTAGGCAACTAACTTCAATCCATGCTGTCACAACCCATACTCAGGATGAGTGGTATCAACAGATCGTTGATTATCTATCTCATTCAGTGCTTCCTCCAGATCTGACTTCCAATGGTAGAAGATCTTTTATCCTACGCGCTAATCGCTATACTATTCTAGGTGGGATCCTCTACAAACGCGGCTTTGATGGTATTTTGCTTCGGTGCCTCAAAACCCTTGAATCATCTAAAGCTATCCAGGAGGTCCATGACGGTATCTCGTGGTGGCATTTTAGTGGCTTGGCCGTAGCTAAACGCATCTTACGCTTTGGGATATTATCGCCTTCTCTTAATCGAGATTGTTGTGAATACACTAAGAAATGCGTCAAGTGTCAACAACATTCCAATCTCACACATATCCCTAGTCAAGCTACAACCTACAAATGGATTTGTGGCCTTTTTCGCAATGGGGTCTTGATCTCATTGGTCTCATCAATCCCCGTTCTTCACAGCATCATCATTCTATCATTACTGCCACTGAATACTTTACTAAGTGGGTGGAAGCTATCCCTCTTTCTTCAACAAAAGCTAAACCCATAGTTGATTTTGTCTATCAACACATCATTTGTCGCTTTGGTGTTCCACACAAACTCATCACAGATAACGGTAAGTCTTTCAAAAACGTTGATTTGCAGAACCTCTGCGACGCTTTCAATATCAAACTCAGCTTTTCTTCTCCATACTATCCTCAAGCTAATGGTCAGGCCGAAGCTTCCAATAAAACTTTGCGTAATATCCTCGCAAAGGTAACTAGTCGAGCCGGGTAGGGATTGGCATTTACATATCCCTTTTGCTCTCTCGGGCTTATCGACTAGCATTCGTACTCCTACCGGTGCTACTCCCTTCTCTCTCGCCTATGGGTCTCGAGGTCGTTCTTCCTTCGAAGTCCAAATCCCATCTCTCCGTGTTTCTCTTAGAGAATTTGTCTCTCGATGAGGACTATCGCAAAATCGCCTCTAAAGACAACTTGAATTATTAGATGAGCGGCGCTCAACGCTCTCAACATCATCAAGTCTATCTTGAGCGTGTCAAACGTGCTTATAACAAGCACTTGCAGCACCGTGACTTCAAAATTGGTGATCTTGTTCTTAAAGAAAATCAAAATGTCACTACACTCAAAGGAGTCAACGTGGGTAAGTTTGCTCCCAACCGATGGGTCCGTACGTTATCACCATAAATATGGGTCTCGGGGCTTATCGCCTATCTTCCATGGATGGTATACCCGGCGTGGAACCTCTAATGCCTTGCATCTACGGCCCTTCTACCGTTAAAATCTATCTTACACAAATCTAGTCGCAAGACAGATCTTTCATCCGTCTAACAACCAGTCATATACTTTCATGGTGATTCGAAATTATGTGGTTCTCCGCCTATTGTCTTTTTTTTTACCTTAAATATGAGTATCGCGGCTCTACTCATAGCATTTTTCTTCTGGATATGTTTCTCCTCATGGTAGGAACACCTTAATCACCGTTTCATTTGTCCCAAGTGCTTATCTTAATCGGATCTACTCGGGGCATGAGTGCGTGCTCTTTATACGTTTTCTTCCCCTCTATCTGATCTATCTAGGTCTAAACTCAGCTTCTTCCAAAAAAATTTTCAAAAAAAGGGGATAGACTCGATCCTCAAGGACAAATACCCATACAATCAAATGAATCAAAAGATATGACTCATGCCCTCGAAGGATGGCTATCATTAAAATTCAAAATACAGACCGCTCCCTTAAAGGACGGCTGTTTCTCAAAGGAATACTCAAGGCTTCTTGCATTGATCAGCCTTTCAGTCAGTTTATACACTTTTTAGCATCACTGAAAGACTTCCCGTATTGATCGGGCTTTCCATATCTAGCAAACTTCCCGCATTGATCGCTTTTTTTTCTCGCTAAAATCATGAAGCCGAGATATAAGACCTTTTGTCGATCATATGGAGAATCCTATTTTCCCAAAGATGAACATGTATTCTGTCCCTTGTAAATTTCGACAAGATACCTACTTACCGCTCCTTCCGCTTCCTCCTAAATCTGGTTTGCGGCTAGTTAGTGTCAGTTTATTTTTTAACCTCATATAGGGCCTCGATGCATGATCTTTTGTTTCCTATCCAGATTCTATTTATGGTCATTGGGAGTCCAAATTATCATTTTTTTTTCTTATCTGGGTGTATTTCCTTTATTTCTAATCAAGGTCATTTTCATTACATCCTTGGCTCTCGCAGAGAGTATTCCCCATTATTATTTGTTATTCATCCAGTTAAATTGACATTTCACATGTTAATTTAATCAAAATTTATCATCTATCTAATTTCATCTTATCTACTTTGACATATCAAAGCATGTATTGTCAACACATGTGGATCTGCCTATCTATTTTCATCAAAATTAAATTAACATCTCAAACATATCGAATCTATCAATCACATCTATCCATCTATCCATCAAACCATCTAAAAACTTGTACATCCAAGTTACACTACATCTATCTATATCTATTTTTCATCAAAATTAAATCCATACATCAATCACATCTATCCATCAAAACATCTAAAAATATGTACATCCAAGTTACACTACATCTATCTATATCTATTTTTCATCAAAATTAAATCATCATCAAAATCTAATCATCAATCAAAAATTGTACATCTTATCATCATCTATCTATCAAAAATTAAATCCATCTAAAAATATCCATATCATCCAAGTACATCCAAGTTACACTACATCTATCTATATCTATTTTTCATCAAAATTAAATCCACATATCAATCACATCAAATTACATCACGCCTATCTATCCTCTATGTCTATTCATCCAATCACATCTATTTATCATCTCTCAAAGATATGTCTATATCCATCACAATTACGCTACATCTATCCATGTATATCAAAATTAAAAGCAGAGAACAATCATATGACAAAGGAAATGATGAATCTATATATATACATGAGTGTCTCAGACAACAAAAATGGGTGGCTCTCAATCAAGCCATCTATACAATGCCTTCCAATCGAGGCTACATCACTACACTGATACAAAATATATCAATCCCTATATCGTAAAATCTGATGCGTGGAGGACACTATCTCCTCCACCCTCCTCTGGACCAGGCTGTCTCTCCTGGCCGCCGCCTATCGAGCTAGACGCACCTGCTGCTGGAGGCCTCTGCCCACCTCGCCTCTCCTGCTGCCTCCCCTCCGATGCCCCGCTCGCTGTGGCTGTCGCTGATCTCCTCCTCGCCCCGTACCGAGGCACATCTGGGGCATGCTGCGCTAGGGCATCCTCGTAGTATCTCACCTCAACGAGGAGAGACTGATATGTGCTCAAGCTCACTCAGCACTCAGTGCTCGTAGGGGTGCCGCCGGCCGCTGCCGCCGCCGGTGGTGCCCTCCTATGGTCGTGCCCTGTGTCCTGCACTCTCGATGGTACCTGCCTCCCCATATTTGGCCCCGAGGGCCTCCCTATGTCGATGGTAGCGATCCTCTCGCTGATCGCCGATCTCGCTCCCGCGAGCGGTGTCTCTCTCCAAAATCGTGGCATCCTCTCCTCTCGCCGAGCTCGATCTCCTCGAGAGCCACCTCGGTGTGTCTCGTGTGGTGGTGGCGTGCTCTCCTCCAGCCTCTCCAAGATCAGTAGCCATATCCTCCTCATCGCATCTATGATGCCGGAAGGTGTCGTGGTAGCTCTGCGCATACCATGCCAGCATAACCATCATCCTACTCCAAAGATCATCATCACTGCCTCAGGAGGGTGGGGCCTCTCTCAATGGATCTCCGATCAAAATCGGCAGATCGGGCTTCTCGCTGCCTCGCGCCTATAAGGCTCGTAAGTAGTCGGCACTGCTCGTATTTAGGCCGAACTCGCCTCAATACCCGCATAAACGGACGCGCTCCCACATATCAGCTCGCGCCCCTAACCACCCTGCTCCGTCTCAATGCCACCAAGTGAGCATCCTGACCGGCCCATGTCGGAAATACCCGATATGGTCTCCAGATGACCTGCTCTGGTGTCAGCGTCCTGAAACGCTCAGTATACCAATCTGCAGATCTCCCTGTATCTCCCGAGGCCATATCGGCCCGCCATCGCCGGAATCCATAATCAATAGCTCCCACTGCTGCTGGCATCCAAGGAAGCCGGATGGCCTGATCACTGCTATATGCTCATATGCCCAAAGAATGGAGCACAAAACGACATCGATACTGCCCTCCGCCAAAGGTATACATCCATAACTCATGATATATCTCGAGCTATCAAAGCATCAAGAAAAGCAAACACTGTCTCAATCTGCAGATGTCACAAACGCAATCTAATAATAACAATGGAATCTCCCACCTCCCGAATCTGGGTAGAGAGAAAAATAGATATCGCCATCTCGAATCAAAACTATCCGTCTCGCTCCCGGGAACTATCTCGTCTATACTACGAGGCTATCCGCACCGCCCTGACACTATCTCTCAATCATCTCGCCCTATCTCCATACAATCGAACTAGGGCCTCTCTCGCCGCCGCTTCTGGGTGTAATTCTATCGGGTCCCCAAAGTGATCGGCAGCCTCAAAATCCTCGTATATATCCTCATGGGTGATGGTCATCTCACCCGCCCCAACCAAAAAGTGCAAGTCTCAAGCTATCCCATCGCCGCACTAGTGCTCGTATCAACTCTACATCTCGCGGCACTCGCCTCAGTAGTACCTAAAGCCCCGAGCCCGGCTAACTCTAAATGCCGCCAATCAAGCATCACTGACGCTGGGAGAATGGTCTCCAAGAACTCAGAATCACATCCTCATGTGTAGTACTCTCGTGCCTCGCATCCACGACATCAAGAGCAATATTAGCTCATATTTACCCAAATCCAACATCCAAAACAAATTTTATCATTTATCAACAAGTCTATCCAATCGCGCCGATTAAATACAATCGGCGCCGCTTATATATATAGTCGACGCCGATTAATATAATCGGCGCCACTTACATAAATCGGCGATTCTACCAATCGACGCCGATTGTCAGGCCGGATGTAAAACACACTCTGGCCTCCCACCAAAAAAACCAAAAAAAAAAAAAAAAAATAAAAAAAAAAAAATAAATACGACGGGTTCAAGAAGAACCACTTACCCCAGGTCGTGTCCTCCTCCGCTTCTGACCGCTTCCAGAGGCTTCCATGGTGCTCAAATCCAATTTTTGACTCTCTCTGAATCAATCGTCACGGTGTAAATAAATCGTTCACGTTTTCCGTTCACATATTTATATGTGCTGTGAACGGTCGGCGCCGATTTTTTGGGTCGGCGCCGTTTATTTAGGTCGACGCCGATTATTGTGATCGCCGCCGATTTTCCATCTCTTTTCGCCATAGTGTTGATGCTTGGCTTATTTATCTCGGTCATTATTGTGGCGCTAATGTTGCCTTTTGGCACATATTTTCGATATCACCGCCCATTTCGAGTTTGTTCCTTTAAGGGGGGCACTCTGTATTTTTTTTGGCAACTTAGAGTTAACGGGTCTCAGTAGGCACTAACGCCGCTCGCTTTGCACTGACCGTCTGTCAGTCCCTACCAATGTGTCTCTCTTTAGATGCCGACTATTTTGCAGCCTCCTTACACTCATGGGTCTCAGTAGGTACTAACGCTCCTCATGAGGAGACCGCCTAGTCTCGCCCTACCAATGTGAGTTCCTTAGGTGGCTACTTTTTATTCATGTTTGTGCATCATTAATGATCGATCTACTCTACTCCATATCCAAATGGGCATCCCGCTTTTCATCTACCTTTTTCAAACTTGGGATCGTTTGTTCTATCACCCATCCCATCCCTAGTTTGAGGGGGATCACATCATCACTTTTTCTTCCTTTCTTCCACCTCCTTGTTTTTGTCTCACAACCTTGCTTATCGCAAGTTACTTGACAAAAAGGGGCAAAATGTAGACACCTAAAATTGATTATCCAATTTAGTGTCCCTCGTGCGCATTTGCTCTCTCAGGTAACCTGGGGCACGTTTATATCACCACTATCCCCTTGGGGTATTATTCAATTTGTGATTTAAACACCTATCCTAAGTTTAATTCACCCCATTATGTTTTACCCGTGAGTAATTAAATATTAACTATTTAATTACACCTTTTCACATGTATCCTAACCACTTATCTACCCCATATCTATCCTATCCATATATCCCCCCTATTTCTCCTCCTCCCAAAGCGGGATATTTCCCGTATTTGAGGTGGAGGGATCACTCTTATCTTTCCAGAAATCGCTCATTTTGGCCGTCTCGGGAGTCTGTTCCGTGATCGGCGCCGACCGGTACTTGGTCGACGCCGATTTTTCGGAGCGGCGCCGATTATAAATAGAGGCCTGTAACTCGCCTCCGGAGACACAGAGAGAGAGACAGATCATGAAAGAGACACAGATTGTAAGAGAGAGAACGAGAGATCTTTTAGCATCAAGTGTGAACATTATCTATCGAATGAGAGCGGATCTTGTCCAAATCAATCCCTGAGAGGAGCACCATTACTCTGCTCTTATCACATCAACATCGCACGTCTCCATTGATTTTCTCGTGACTCTTTCTCGCACCAAGACAGTGTGGAGCTTGCAAGATCTCTCCGCTTCGCAGATCCAGCAGACGTTGACGATCTGGCCTTCGCTTTCCGATTTCCAAATCTTCTCACTTTGTCTCGATCGACGCCGATCTATATCAGTCGACGCCGATCTACATCAGTCGACGCCGATTTTAAACAGTCGACGCCGATTCTACATAATCGACGCCGATCATCCTGCAGACAGGTAAAAAGACACAGGTAACACAAATCCAGCTTTGTTTTCACAGCCTCGCTTTCGTTGCTTTCTGCTCTGCTTTAGATTCTGTTTATTACTTTGATCAGAAAATCTAGTCTTGTACGTACATCTTTTATCATGTATACTTCTTTACTTAATTGAAAACGTGGACTGACATCCGCCGAGGGAGCTTATCGCTTCCCGGACCCGCTTCTCGGGCAGTCCACCTAAATATCTTTTAACGTGGTCTTTTTCTGTCAAGCATCGGTGTCTCGCAGGTTACTTGGATCTACTCGCGTAATTGCTCACTGCGCCCGCATCTGCGCTGCCCGCCTTATCTACATCGAGTCTCTAAGTAAACTTGGCCCCCTCGAATGGTGATCATTGCATCCTTCAATAATCTAATGGGCATTGCCTTAGTTTTATTTTCCATATACAACACATTCAAAGATGGTACATGTAATATAGGCCTTCCCATTTGATGCCGTGGATCCAATGTAAGAACATCGAATTTTTCTCCCATGTCAATCAATATGTTGCTTGGTAGCCATCCATCCACAACTTCATTCAGTGTGATCCCCTTGTCATAATCAAGGCTAAGGGGAGGGAGGTTTGCATGCAATACCTATCTTTTACGCTCTTGTCTGGTGCGTGGCATCTTCTCCTATAGCCATTCTCCTAGCAAGGGAATAATATTCTCTTGCCTTAACATTTTGCACACTTCCGTCCTTCTGTGGAGCATCAAGATTCCTCATTTTATCCTACTTCCTAGAATGCTCCTTTAGACACTGGATTTCTCCCTGTAAACTCCAAATGACATCCATTGTCTCTTGATACACTTACTTCTAGTGGGAAGGGTCCGGATACTTCCCATGCACCACTTCTTCTCTTGAGACTAGATTCCTTTGCCTTGGTACCTCCTTGCCACATGTAACCTCTACTCGTGTTGTCACCAAAACAGGTTCTAACCCTGACTCACACGCCACTCTAGGAATCCACTGTGTTTCAGCCTTATTTATACTCACCATCCCAAGGCTCTTTTGTCCTTTTCGGTGCTACTACATCATGTGATCAAACAACTCAGGGAACTCCTCATTCTTATGCTTCTTCCCGCACCATGAGAACTGCAATAAATCCTGACACTCACACCTATATTGTTTTGTGGATCCGCAATTATAGCAGAGTTCCTCGGGAACTCACTTCCTCCTCCACAGCTTATCGTGACCACGTAATCCTCCATGAGAACCTCTTCCATGCACACGCCCTTCATAACGGTGATCATCTTCCTCGGAACTACCGGTAAGGCTGGTCCGCACACACCACGATCAATGGCCTCATGAATTTGGCCAATAATCCTACAATCCTTAGTATCATGGGTCGTAGAGGTGTAGATCTTGTAGCAGCAAAGCAAGACACATCCTTCCTGATTGCATGCCGCAATAAGGGACATATATTCGCATCATGGTCCCCATGACAAATTTCACAATCTACTACTATGGCACGTCCGATTTCCGGGAAACTATCGTTGGCATGTCCCTCTACTTCGTAATCCATGCACCAAAGACCACTACGAGTATTATGTGCGTAGTTTTTAGACAACTTCTTTAACTGTTTGGCCATGGAAGTGATTTAAGCCTCTAGAAAAGGGCTCACACCAATATCAATACTCCTAACTACTTCAACACGTAAGGCAACCTCTAGAGCCTCGTGTGGGTCAATGAATGTTTTATGTGACAATGCCCTCCTAAATGGAGTGATCAAACCTCCAAAAACCATTGAGCATGCTTTGTGAAGGCCGAATGTCATATGAAGGTTTTGATAGGATATTTTTAAACCGTGCATATACTCCCTGCACACTCTTTACAATTCCTGCTTGATCTCTTTCAAAGTGATGATGCTCTTATGCTCAAACTCCGCTATATGGAACTCTCTTTAGAAGGCATTCTTAAATGCGGTGTAGTCTACCATTGTCTAATAGGGGTCGTACTTCCTATACCAACTATGCACGCACCCTTGCAATGCTTTATTGTAAATGACTTGCCTTCCACTCCGGGGTAGTGATCCCCTTCATGCGCCATAGTAATTCACACTTATACACATGTTCTCGCAACATCCTTTATACCTTGGTAATCTAGAAAGTGTAAAGACAACTCAAAAACACCCGAGGGGGTGGCTGAGGCCCTTTTCCTCCCGATCCGCATCCTTAGTTCCTTTGGTGTTTCCTCTAGTGTTCCCTCCACTAGATCCACTAGATCCACCAGTCCTATGCCTCCAGTCCACCGGGCCCACCTCCGTATCCTCCTGTGAATCGTAATGGGCCTAAAGTGGTAGCACGTAGTGTCCCCAACATCCCACCGAATCGCACACTAACGATCTGCGAGATTGCTCCACCGGTGGTAGAAGTGTATCTCGCACCACTTCTAGATGCATTACCCAAACCTTACATACTTCCACTTTACCCAAAATTCCTCCAAACATCGAATGGTATGTGCATAAACATGGATGCTCCAAACAAAAAATTATACCTCTTGGGTGCCGATCGGTCACTCCCATCGATACCAACCGAGTTACCAATACTTCTCCCTTGATTTGGAAAACCAAGCACCGGGGTTGGTTCTTTAGTGGGTTCATATGTGCGTTGAAGACTCTTCTTTCTCCATGTGACAAAATCTCATCGAAGTTAAAGGGGACTCTCTCCCGCACTTGCAAGACGGGGTAGCACAGACTACTCGTGCTCCATGTATTCCACGTGAACTTCAACACCCTCTCGCAACGCCTCTCCATAAATCCATCACACTTACAACCTCACATTGTCTAGTCATCTCCCTTTACGAGCTTTGCATATACTTGAGTCATCTCTCATGCCTTTCCTTTTTAGCCGTAATGTCTCGCCATCTTCCTTTACCCTAGCTTTCTTGCCCAACACTCGATTAGCTTAGCCGGCCATGGGGAATGCTTCTAAACTCAAAGTAACGACTAAGATCTTCATAGCCGAGGAATGAAAGTCGAAATGTTCCTCTAGGATCCCTTAGAAACTCAAATTCAATAACTTCCGGGCAAGAATACGTCAAAATGGCATATTCTAAAGTGTAACTGCTAGCAATCCCTTCCACCAGTGATCAATAGCATGTGTCCAAGTTAGATCTACATCATGCAACCTCTGATAGTCATCTTGGGTCCACACACATGATCTATAGTACCAACTTGATCTGGATGCATATGTTGAAAGCCATTCATATAGCACTACTGGGAAGCATCAAAAATGTATCATACAACTCATGGTATAGGTTCTCTTCTACCCATCTACATGCATTGAACTTAGGTCCAGTGTTGAATCTTTGAGAAAACTCATCCTCCGTGCTCTTGAACCACGTTTCAACACTTTCTAAAGTCAGGCGCTCTATCATCACACATCACAAGGACAAGGATGCATGTCATTTCTCACAAAAAATTAAAAAGAGGTCCCCTATAATGGAACCAAGATGTAGTCATTTTTATGCCCTTTCAAAGAATAAGGAAATCCCATACATGTCGAACTATCACCCAACGGTCGTTGGGTGCTCACCCGAGGCACGTGCGGGCATCAAACCCTTCCTTTATGTGAGTTGTGTGAGAATGCATTAGTTATGATAGAAACTTAAGTGAAGAGACTGGAAATGAACCATACATTCATCTTAGAGCTCAAAACAGGCCTCTAGACCAATGCATTCATTTAGATAAGAAAAGTATTACGTAACATAGATCTAAATTATAGAGGAAAGGAAATGCACAAGGGTTTACACCCACTCATATGATATATATATATATATATATATATATATATATATATAGAACACCGATCCATATAGATGTAAGTAAAATTGGAACCACACATATATTCATATTAAGTATGTTGATAACCACATTACATTAACTGAGGCAATCACGAGATCCATATAATAGTGAAAAACAATATCATGCATCAAAATTGGACTTAAACCCTTTATAGTACAAATAAAAATATTCAGACCCATCCCATTGATACAACATACTCCTATAGATCCTCTAAACCCAACCCATAGAGCTCTCATAGTATTCTTACATGGCTTCACCTCTCTTCAATTCTCGGTCTCTCCATGTGTGTCTTTCTTCTACCAGCTGCATATATATAGCCTTATCAAGCACCGCCATGCCTTTCTGAAGTTGTAGAACAATTGCCATGTGTCCAAGTGGTCCTCTATGGGAGCATGCTCCTTCATATGCAAGCTCTCCATCCTTTACCATGATGACCTTCTAGAATCTTCTATCACAAGGTATATTCCTTTCATGGGCACCAAGTTTCTAGGCTGACACCTTATCCACTCCACATGCATAGTCGGGTCATGCTTTCCTCATGTTTTACCCGATATGCCAAATATGGCCAAGTCCCAAAAATTTCTCTACCTTGCACACGTGCGCCATTGGTTCTACTAAACCCTCATAAACCTCGTCGTATGTGCGCTTTCACCTCATAGCGCGCCATTCTTCAAATAAAACGACATGCCTACGTGCCTTTATATACTTAGCCAATATTTTAGGGGCCCAACAACCATCCGAGAATGTTGTTGTTGTTTTTGTACCCCTAATTTGACTACTTGTTTATCATATGGTCAAACATGCAAGGAGAAAATGATTAATTAGTCAAATATGTATGTATGTAAAAATGCTATGTAAAATACGCATGTGTATATAAATGTGTAAAATATGCAAATGAAAATTGTAAATGGAATATGCGTAATCGATCCATGTCAAGAGAAAGGGTGTAGAAGGATATCCTGTATTGTTGTGAGTATTTTGGGCGATCTCACATCACCATGGCCAAAGAAGTGTAGGGAGGAAATGCTCGTGTCCCGCAACCTTTGACCGCTTCGCTAAAATGTTTGTGAAGAGATCTCAGTATTGTCCTATTTCTTTGGGCGATTTGATGCCATTATCAAGTATTATAGAGAGGCACACCCACCAGTAACCTCCCATTCTCAGAATCGCTTCCCAAAAATGATAAGGACACCATGTCCCGTAAAATCCACTGTGAATGGGGTTCGTAGACTGTTCAACCCACTCATCAGTATGTAAACCCACAATGACAAGAGTGGAATTGTACTGCATCGAACAAGTTTAAATATGTTGTGTTAGTATGTAAACCCTCAATGATGCCCCCCTCTTTGGGGGCACATGCAATGTCACAGATAGTAGAATGTGGCCCCAAAAGAGGACCTACCGCACTCGAACTCTATAAATCTTCCCTATAGGGGGAAAGGGGATGTGCTTGGTAGAAACCAAGGTGTGCATAAACAAATATGGCTAGCCAAAATAAGTGTTATTTTGAAAACACATTCATGCAATAAGACAAGTGTAAAAGATGCAGACGAATGCAAGAACTACTAAGCACAATAGTGTAAACACGTAAGAAAAAGGAAGCCACACAAAGTGGGTCGAAAAGAGGATGGATTATTTACAATAATTTACTACAAGTTATCTAAAAGATCTCTATGCCAACAACTGCTTGTTAAAGAGTTACACTTTGAAAGAACAAGTGCATGTCACACTTAGATTATATTTCATATTCTTAACTCTGAGTGGAGTCGTTGATTAACTCTCAACTAAGATGATTTAGCAATTCAAGAGGATGCCAATGATCATTCATTGAATCCCTTAAATCATGGTAACTACCATTTGTCCTATTTATTTTTTCAATGTTTCTAATCAAACATGATGTTAAGTTAGAATTGAATAATCCACATGATTTACATGATGACTAGATGATAATCATGATCAATGATATTTTCATCATGAAACTCATGTTATGATTAAATCAATTCACCTCCTTGTTTTTTGAGTCATTTTCTTCCTTCACATGAGTCATGCAATTCCAGTAAGACGAGTCCTGCACTCCAAAGTGAGTCCTGCACTCTAAAGTGAATCCCGCGCTAATGCTTGGGTGAGTCTTGCGCTCCAAAACAAGTCCCGTGCTAATTTTTGACGATTCTTGCACTCAATGCATGAATGATTCCTACATTTGGTTGTGTATAATTCCTGCCTAGGCTATGTATGAGTCCTACGTTAGGCTTAAGATATGTTCTTCAACCACATTGTTAGCGAATATACATATTTATTTAACTCATTTGAAGAAGCATGGATAAGATGAAAATAAACAAGGTTATGCACAAAACTTTCCTTTAAATTATATAAAGTATTAATTAAAAAAATGCTAATATCACCCTTAGTACAAAATAATGACACAATAACACATTGGTATACATAGGAATTAACAAGGCTCATTAGAGAAGATACAAATGAGACCGGAGAAGAGCGTTTCTACAAGTTGGAGGTAAATGTGGCAAGTCTGTCGAAGGATGTGGGCGGTATTTCCTTGTCTATAGGGAAATTGGATTCCATCATGGGATTACTCATGGAGAAAATTTGTGTTCTAAACGAGATGTCGGGGTCCCATGAAGAAGTTACTCATGAGTATGCAGAATAGGTAAAGATAGAGATTCATCCTTATGATGGAGACGTGAATGCTAAGAAGCTAGACCATTGGCTAGCTCAACTTGAGGTATATTTTAGTTTGCATCAAATCAATGAGAGTCGATGATTGATTTTGCAAGGTTAAAATTGATCAATCATGCTTTAAATTGGTTTGAAAGTTATGTTCATTCATTAGTTTTTAAGAAGCTTCCTCCTATTACTAAGTGGGATGAATTTAAAAGGCTAATCAAAAAGTAGTTTTATCCTATTTGTTATGAGGAAGAGAGGTCCATGTATTGGCAATATTTCGTAGTAAAATAAGGTCGGGATGTGCAAGAGTATAGTAGTGAGTTCTAAAAGAAATATTTCCAGATGGGAAAATATGTAGTAGATTGGGACCTTCTAATGAAGTACATTGGTGGACTCCATAACCACTTGAGGAGACCAGCCTCTTAGCCAAGATGACAGATGTAGATGAGGCTTGTTCTCAAGCCCACTATTTAGAGATTGATAAGATGAAATTTTTATCTACATCCTAGTATGATTCAAGAAAAAAAGGTGACACCAAACAAAATGAGAAAGGAAAAGGGAAGGGTAAGAAAAATGGTACTTCCGTTTCTAAGATGGATACTAAAGATCATTGGGGCATTATGATGTTGACACTCATTCCGAGGAAAAATGTTTGAAAATCCACCTAGTATTACATCTCTTCAAGAATAAGAAAAATAAGAAGAAGACCATGGATTCCCTATAGGAGAGGAAGTATTTTACAATGAAGATTTGGATGAGACTATGTGTTGTAACTTCATCTGCAAAGAGGTATGTTTGGGTAGTAATAATGTTGTTCAGAAAAGAAACTAATAATATTTTTCATATAAAAATTAAAGTGAAGAAAACTAAGGTGGATGATTTTTTTGATACATGTTCTGAAGCTAATTTTATTAGTAAAGAGTTAGTGTATAGGCTAAAGTTGAAAATTATAATCACCCAAGTCCATACTCATTGGGTTGGGTAAAGAAAGGTGTAGGAATCAAGGTTACAAAATAATGTAAAATCACTTTTAACATTGATAAGACATTTATTGATGAAGTTATTGTAGATGTTCCCTGGATGTGTGTGGTTTTGTGTTTGTAGCACATATTTGTATATCAGGGATGTTATCTTCATGAGGAGATCCAACCAATACCATTTGGTGAAGGATGGTAAGAGCTACATCATTTCATCCTTTTCAGGAGACTCAAATATCTCTTTGGTAAGTGCCACTAAATCCTAAAATATTATTAATGCTAGTGGTAAATTTGCATTGCTTCTTTTGAGGGATATGCCAAGATGAGATTGTTGCATCTAAAGCCACTTGTAGCATGTTTTATAACAAAGAGTAGACATAGATAAAAGAGTTGGTTTAGTAGTTCAGAGAAGTTTTCCAAGAGTCTACGGGGCTACCTCCGGTCAGACCAATTGAGCATGAGATACACTTGTTACCCGATAGCTCGCTTCCAAACTTGGGATCATACAGGAAGTATTTAAAAATGCCAATGAGGTAAAAAAATAGTTCAATATTTGATTAAATAAGGTATAATCCATCCTAGAACTTCTCCATGCAGTTCTCTTATTGTTTTAGTACCTAAGAAAAATGGTTCATGGAGAATGTGTGTTGATGATAGAGCTTTGAATAAAATAACCATAAAGAATACGACATCACTAGTCCTCCCGATAAAGATCAAAATGTTTAATATTATATAATCTATCTAGCACTAAATTGATGTAATCAAACCCCCTCTACATTTTAGGTAAACATGTTATCCATTTTTACACTCATAAAAATGGACAACTTGAAAAAATTAGGGTCAAGATTCATGGAGTTTCAATGAAGAATCTGAAGAATACAGGTAATTTTCATGATCTTGGGAACTTAAAATTATTTTAGGCACTTCACATCTTCCCCTAGGCTTCAGAGTTATGCACTTAGCCAAATTTGTAAAAATGGTTAAAATTGGGAAGTTTGTGGGTTTACATAGCTTCTTTACTTCTAAAAATCAACCAAGTAAAGTTGCTCTAAAATCCCGATTTACATTGTTGCCTTCATTTCAAGTTTACTATGTCACTCTAATACCAAAGCAACTAAACAAATCCCGCTCGATTCCACGAGTGAAGTAACTCGAAAATCCGCAAAGAAGAGAGAAAATGAGAGTAATGCGTGAAAATGAAGTTGCTTTAATTCATAAAGTAATTAAGAAAAGCACTCAAAAACGTGAGTAAATAACTTCTAAAATCCCATGAAAGGGAGAAGTAAAGAAGAGAGTTATGTGGGAATGTGAATTGACATTACTGCAAGTAGTTCTCAAGTGCAAAGATGAGTTGAGTAACTCCAAAAGCCCATAAAGCAAGGTGGTGAGTAGAGTAAAGTACTCCAAAATCACACAAAAGGAGAAAGGAAGGGAGTAATGCGTGGATACGATGAACCATGAATGAGAAGTAATGGGGGTCGCAAACGTGAGTAAAAAAACTCACAAAACCTACAGAACAAGGTGATGGAGAGTGTAGTGCGGGAATGCGAATCATCAAGACTGCAAAGTAAGAAGTTGGAGCATCCCGAGAACCCACAAATAAGGAAATAAAAGAAGCAAAGTAGTTTTAAAATCCCACAAAACAAAGAAAATGTAAAGGAGAGTAATGTGGGTCAGTG
This sequence comes from Taxus wallichiana var. yunnanensis, assembly GCA_018340775.1. Classification (NCBI taxonomy): domain Eukaryota; kingdom Viridiplantae; phylum Streptophyta; class Pinopsida; order Cupressales; family Taxaceae; genus Taxus; species Taxus wallichiana. The sequence continues at coordinate 498,927,837 of CM031244.1, forward strand.
ATCTCGATAGAGCTTAAGTAATGTGGGCTCTGGTTCCATGAAGTAAAGAAATCCCAAAAACCCACAAAGAAGGGTGAATTAAGTCAAATGAAACCTTAGATTCCCACAAAAAGGAGAAGAGTGTAGACACAAAATCATGCACTTTAGACATTATTTAGTCCCGATCCATACTACTATTCATATGGTTTTTTGAGTGAAGAATTACTAATTAACCTCCATATTTTAACCATTTTACTTTGCTTTCTATTGTCATTTCTAACCTTCAAAGCACATACTTGACTAGTCTATTTTTATAGTGTTTCATCATTTTAGCCTTCGATCAAGGGCGCTCAGTTAGGCTAGTCTTGGGCACCCATTGGCACCCCGGTCCCAGTCTTGGGGCATCTTGATCCTTTTCCCACTCTCCACACATATTTTGGGAACTTTTTATCCGTTTGAGCTTCTTATCTTTTTGGTGGTCAGCCTTTTCGGGGTTAATTATGAAATTAGAACAAGAGAACCATATAAATATAAATTTATGAGACCATAATGAGGGACCAAGTACTAGGCACTACTATCATCATCTAAGGTTACATCCATCTAAAGCTCATTTGCATCCATCTAGCTCCATCACAAAGCACAAGGTTGGTTCATCTGCATCACATTGCATAGGAGGGAAGTTTATTCTATTCCATCCACCATTCTATTACATTTTATACACATAGTTATTGCTCACTACTTTCACAAAGTGTGACTAGCACAAGAGAAACCTAGGGCATGATTGCACATGCACACACATAGAACCAAATCATTTCGAGATGTAGTGTAATGCTCAGGTTAGTAAGTCCATCATCATGGCTACACGAGGACAATTCGACCCTCCATTTGCATTTTTAGTTTTTAGGATTTAATGCTTTTTTGGAGTTTTACAGGTCTATCTTTCATCATTGATCATTGGCAACATTTGGCGTAAATTATCAAGTTACACACGATAGATAATGAGGGCTTCATATTATCTTCCGACCCTACAAATTTGGGTTCTGGAACTCCTACACATACTAGGGCACCCACAAGTTCCCTAATCCTTTCCTGTGCACCCACCCAGCCAAATAGCTCGAATCTGTGTGCTCTTTGGAGCTCTTGTGTTGTCGCATATGTATTCTGTTTATCCATTTCATCCTATGACATAGTCCCGAACAACCATCGAATCAACTAAGATCCTTCCAACCCTACTTGTCAATTAGGGTTTCATACTTTTATCTACTTAGTTGCTTGGGTCACTTTTTGGATTTATTTATTGCATTTATTTACTGTTATTTATTGATGTTCCTAGTTTATATTAATTATTTTAGTTAATCATTTTGGTGAACCCAAACTTGATCTTCATGCTTAGGATCCTCCTTTTTCCTCTATCATGGGTCAATTTTCCTTATTTGATTTACTTAAGATATATCCCAATTGTTAGGATGCTTTGCAAAAATCCCTAGACACCTTGTATCTTGAGGAAAATACATCCACACGAAAAAAGTCCTATATTCGCTCATATATTTGTGAACCTAGTGATCCTCTATCTAATCAACCCCTATTGGAATCAATTCAAGATTTACATTATTTGTTTCAAGATAAGTTTATGGATATGGAATCCATGATCACATCTCTAAAATATGGAATTCAACATCTTAAGGATGCTTCTCAAGCTCGTGTTTGTTCTCCCTCTCCACCTCATTCTATGTCTGCTACATGCACTCATATTAGTGATCCTCATGTTATACCATTACCAGAGCCTCTCATCATTGATTGCAATAATAAGCTCAACAACATGTTTGAACCTTTTCATGTCCATATGTGTGTTAATGATGTCAAGATAGATCATTGATGTCAAGATGCATCATGGAAAATGGAGTAAGTTGGTAAAGTGAGCATGTGAAGAAGATGAAGGTTGATTGGTGTGTCACCACAAAGGATCCATGATGAATAAGGATAAGTTATAAGGGACATAATCAATGTTCATTGCATGTCACGAAGACAAGGAGGTATCTATCGACAACATGATACATCCACTACAAATACTAGAGATTTCCGTAGAGGTTAAGAGATATCCGCTAAAGTCCAAACATAGCCACTAAGTCTAAAGATGTCACAGAAAGAGTTGAAAGTGCAAGCAAATTCACAAGAAATAAGGTGAGATGTGGGTATGAGGACTTAGCCACGAAACTCAAAGAAGAACTACCAAAGACTTGAAGTAGCCACCGATGGAGTAGAAGGATGCGGAAATCTAGAAGAATCTCCTGGAAGGTATGTGAAGGTCAAAAAAAAAGGAATGATAGCCTATCAAAGCAAAAGAGCAAAAAGATAAGTGTAAAAAGGAGAAGGATTGAAAGCCACATAAGACCAGAGAAACTGTGGGTGTGAGGGAAGAGTTATGGACATGAAGATAGAGTCACATGAGTAAGTAGGGAATAAGGGAAAAGACCACACAACACAAGAAAAGTCACTAAGGAAGAAAGTCAAAAATATAAAAGCCACAAATAAAAGGATGGAGTCACGAACGTGAAAAAAATCGCTGGAAGGAAACGAGAGCCATGGAAAGGTGAAGGACAAGAACAAAATCCATGACACATTGGAAAGCTGCTTTCAGTAGGGTATAGAAAAACCGTGGATAACTAAATAGCTTCCGAAGAAGGAGAAATGTCATAGGACAAAGAAAAGAGTTGCAATACAAGGGAAAAGGTCCAAGAAGTGAAGAGAAGTCATGGATCGAGAAAATATGAACTGGAGATGAATCAAGGACAATCAAATAGAATTTAAATTAAAAAGTAAGAGTTTGCATGTAAATCAATGGTGATTCAATTGTCTAAAGATTATGACTCGCGTGTATAATTAAACTCCACATTAATGATGATGTCCACTATTCTAAATCCCATTCCCCTCAGAATTTAATGTCATTGTTGACTTCAAAGTATTTCAGTTACACTCTCCATGAAGATTCCTGATTTCAAGGTGAAATAAAATATTGGAGAAGAAAGGAGCTCATCTATTCCAGATCACGAGGAAATCCTAAAAATACAAGAAATCTATTTTTAGGAGTTGGCTCATAAATAATGTCTAAAAAATGCATAAAAAGGAGAAATCAAGCCGAACATAGTAAGGGAAAAATATGGAATAAGTTAGCATGCATTTAATGCACCATATTTTTAGGTGAAAATGCAGAGAGATTACATGACACGTAAAAGCAAGTGCAAATGGGTCGATTGGCTATATAGAGGAAATTCAATGCCATTGCTAAGTGTTGCTCAAGGATGAAATAAGAAAATATAGTTGAAGGAGCGACAAAAGGAAGGGCTGCTCAATAGATAAAATGATGCATTCGAGTTGAAGAAGAAACTAGAGAGAAAGGCGGAAGGAGTAATGCAAAGATGAGAGAAGAGTCTGAAAGTTTGATCAGATGCATTACAAGAACACTCTCATGAGCTTCGAGATGAAGATCTCGAAAAGAGAGAGAGAGAGTCGAGATGAGAGCGAAGAAGAGAAAGAAGAGATAGCTGCATGATGCGGATACGCTAAAGAGAAGAGAAAGGAGGAGCTAAGGATAGAGTTATTGCAGAGAGGAAGAAAGGAGACATGACAAAATAACAAGGATCCAATGCAGAGAGAAAGAGAAGAGCTATGTGCAGAAGGAGACAAAATTATTAGATGAAGAACTGATGTGCATAGAAAAGAAGAAAGTCCATGATTCAAATGAGAGGAGAGAACAACAAAAGAAGTAAAGAAAACATTGCATATCTAACTTTGCAAAGTGATTGTAAATGAGTGAAAAACAAGGTGATCATGATCTTTAGTCATGACTCTCAACTCATGGAAACTATATGATCAAATTTGTATGAACATAAGTCTAAGTTGTAGCTTAGCAGTTAGGGGGTCAAGCCTCCTTAGTGGTGGATGCCTTTTATTAGTCAGAGCTAATTAAATTAGGGGTTGGATCCTTGTGAGGTTGGTGTCTTCTTCTAAATAAATATCTTGTGATGTGTTATATTCACTTGAGTCCTTTGTTGTGCATAATATCAATAGAGGTGTAGGGGTTGGAGCTCCTTGTGGGATTGGTGTCTCACTAAACAAATCTTGTAAGATGTGTTATATTCTTATGATTCCTTGCTTTGTGTAATATAAGAAACAATTTTAGTGGGTTTTTTTCCCGAAAGGGTTTCCCACATTATATCTGGTCTCCTCATGTGAATGTGTGTGTATGCTTCTCATTCTTATAGTCTCATGATTAATATTGCATGCTTATAACAATAAATGATAGTTAACAACAATAGATACATGAAAGAAAAAGGAAATTGATCTTAAGTTCCATCTCAATCAACACCGATTCAACCTTCTTATCACTCGCATGAATTCTCTAACAACATGACCTTCCTACTAAGCTCCTTTCCTACTCATTGTTATCCTCCTTATCGGCTGAGAAAAATATCAAGGTCATCCATATTACAATTATCATCGAATAAATGGACATAATGAAAATGATTGCCACGCTTTTCAATGAAATAAAGAATCAAACATCTTGAGCATCGAGATTTATCTCATTCACTACACAACATTATTTTTCATGCCCATCTACAAATGATCTACCTCAATGGGTTCCCAAATCTGATTCAACCATGTCTAATGAGTATCCATTCATCACTTCTAATTTTTTTCTTCAGTCACTCAAGCGACACCTAAGTAATATACTCAAGACAAACAACCACCTCTCAAAATTAGTCTCACTCCCCCTCCTCTTAAGGCATCTATGAAACTAACAAGTCAATCTAAGCAACCTCCTTTAAAAATCAATGAAACTTGGCCTCCTATCAAGCCTTTAGAAGCATCATCAACACCACCAAAGCTACCACCATTCAAGATACCTCCCCATCCTACACCACTTCAACAACCAATCATTTTTGTCAAAGAAACTACCCTTCTATTATCAGTCAAGACACATTACAAATTCCACCACCGCATGGTCCTACTATTACTCTTGCCCACCATGCTTCCACCGCTTCACACAAACTTGGTCTTTGGTAGGTGACTCTTGTCACCCTACCCTCATGACACACTCATATTCTTATGGTTCTTATATGATTGTTGAGGGGTCTGTTACAATAAAGAACCTCATTTCATCTTACATTAACATATCTATCTATTACATAACCACTCATACATACATACATTTATAATCATCTATCACTCATCACACATACCATATGATCTCTCATTATTTATCCCATCACTGAATCAATCTTACAAAATCTATGATACTTCACCACCTTCATACATCACTTCTCTATTTGTTGTCCTACATCATTTATCATATAATATACCTCCATCACACATGCACTTGGGGTGGAAAGCATTCACACATCCCCCTACATATTAGCATCAACGTTTCCATCTTCATTTCATTATCATACATCAATCTCTTAACATAGGCATATATCATCACATGTTTTAGCATTTTTCATTACCCAATGACACACTCTTGTGTGCTTCGGTTCACACTTGACTGTTGAGGGCATACTACACATGAACCCCACACACTACACACATAGGTACACATTGTACTGTCTGTCTATTCACACATCATATGTAATACATCCTACATCTATATTTAGTCTACATTATTCCAAATTTTTGCATCTATACATCATCATCATCTCATACATATTACTTTTCATCATACAATGTTTCATATTCATATTGTCTACATATTCCAAGCATTACATACTACTCATCCTACATACTACATACATTATTATTCTATCTACACATAGTACATTGCATACATCATTATTTACACACATTTACACATCATATGGTCATCTATTATCATCACACATACTACATCGTCTTCTACACACTGCACTCACTACCCTATGATGCACTTTAGTTCCTCGGTCCATACTCTCGATTAAGGGTTTACAAATCAAATGGACCTTATCATACACACACATTCATCATTCACCTTCTATCATACGACATTACTAGGTTAGTGACATATGCTATAGGCTAAATGGTCACCTATCCCTTCATCTTGTAGTGGTATACGCTTTAGGCTACATCACCACTCCCTCTATTCATCTTATAGTGATATACACTTTAGGATACATCATCACTCCTACATCATCTTGTCGTGATATACGCTTTTAGATATAAGGTCACACACACATCATTTATCTATGTCACATCTCATCAATACATACACATTCATCACAATGCATTAGACACAACACACACTTCACCATTTCCCCGATGATGCACTCTCGTTTATGGTTCATTCTTGACTATTGAGGGGGAAAACCAAATGAACCTCATTGCATACATTTCCATTCACTTGGGGGGCACATGATCCTATCATCCATCTTGCATTCCATTCCATCCATCCACAACATATTACATATCTTGGTTGCTTTTACTTTTTACTTTTTCTTGTATATGTTCACTTTTATTACACATGCTAGATAGATCTCTTGTATGTCATTTATCTTTACCATACACACATGTGCATTCACACATTTTTCTAGTTGTGATCACAATACAGGTCTCTTACACGTAGTATGGATGCTCACCTCTACCCTCCTACAACGGTCACTGGGGGCATCCACATTCATCTCTTCCAGTGTTATTATTTCATTTTGTACTTAGCACTTTTCATTACTTGGTTATACATGCTTTTGACATATGGGTTATCTTTCTAACATGCTAACGAGTGCTTCATGTAGCATTTTTTTTGTAGAATTACTTTTTCATGGCTATTTTGTTTTGTTATTATTTTTTGCATTTTGTTTTCTATTGTATGTGGGCCTTGCCCTTTATTTGGTGTGCACACTTATTTGTTTGTATGCATTATGGCTTGAGTGTCTTGCGACATCGTGAGTGATGTCCCATGTTTGCAACCCACTTTGGTGGTATACTTTGTCTTATTGTGTTTATTTTTATTTTACATTATTACATTGTTTGTATAGTACACATTGTCTTTTACATGCATGCTTGTTCATACTAACACTTGTTTTTGGATAGCCTTCTTGTTTATGTGCACCTTGGTTTCTACCAAGCACATTCCTTCCCCACACAATAGGAAAGTTACAAATTTCATGTAGTTAGTCCTCTTTTGGGCCACATTCTCCTATTAGTGATGTCGCATGTGCCCCCAAAGAGGGGGCATCATTTGGGGTTTTACATACTACACAACGCTTCTACACCGGTTAGTTTAGTTCAGTTTTTTCATCCTTGACATTGTGGGTTATACAAGTGGGTTCAGACTAGTCTACGAACCCCGTACATAATAGATTTTACAAGACATGGTTGTCCTTAGCATTCTGGGGAGTAGTTATAGGTTAGAGGATACAACATGGATTCCTCTCTACACTACTTCATCCAGTGGCGTTGGATCACCCAAAAACTAGGTAGTACAGAGATCTCTTCACACATATTTAGGGAAGCAGCATAAGTTGGAGAGGATACATGCAAAATTCTCCCTACACTTCTTGAGCCTATGGCATTAGATCACCCAAAAACCACAAGACAAGATATCCTCTTTCTACACTTTTTCTCTCATCATGGATCAGGTGCACATGTTCCTTTTACATTTTCATACTTTCATTTCACTCTTTTCATTACTATATACATGTGTCTTTTATATGTTTTTTACATATATACATGTATTTTGACTACTTGATCATGTCTTCTCCTTGCAGTCCGATCGTATATGAGAAGCAAGTCAAAAAACAAAAACAACACAAAGGCGTTTTTGACAAACACACATTTGTGGTAGCACACACCATACTAACATGTAGTACATCACACATCATTGAACTACACAGGTGTTTCCACCCCTAGGTTCACTCTCATCACTTTTTTCTCTTTTTGCATCTTTAGTTTCCATGCTCCATCATTTTTTCACTCCATGTTTTTTCTAGTCCTTCGAATTTTCTACATCACTCTACATTGACATCAGGTATGCATCTCTATCTACTTTATATTACCGAGCTTCTTGCTCACCAACATAAAGTGGGGGAAATATAGACACTAAATCACGCACTTTGGGTATTATTTAGTCCCAATGTCTCATACTACTATTCATATGGTTTTTGAGTGAATAAATTACTAATTAACCCTCATCTTTTGGCCATTTTTATTTTCCATTTCATCATTCACACCTTCACCGCATACATGCCCAATGCTTTTTTAATTTTATGTCATTCAAGCCTTAACTAAGTCACCCAGTTAGTACTCGGGCACCCATAGTGCCTTGGTCCCAAAAGAGGTGTCCCGATCCTTTTTTACACTTTCCCACCACTTTTGGGCACTTTCTACCATTTGAACATTCTATTTTTTAGTGGTTGACATATTTGGGGATAATTACAAAATTAGAACAAGAGAACCATATAAATAAACAAAGTTATGAGTCCATAATGAGGGACCAAGAACTAGTCACTACTATCATCTAAGGTTGCATTCATCTAAAGCTCATTTGCATCGATCTAGCTCCATCACAAGGCACAAGGTTGGTTCATCTCGCATCACACATCACAGAGGGAAGTTTATTCTTTTCCATCCACCATTCTATTACATTTTATACACATAGTTATTGCTTGCTACTTTCACAAAGTGTGACTAACACAAGAGAAACCTAGGGCATGATCACACACACACACATATAGAAATACATCGGGTATGAGATGTAGTGCAATGCTCATTAGTAATTCCATCATTTTAGTCACCGAGGATAGTCCAAACCCTTCATTTTCATTTTTATTTTTAGGGTTTGATGCTTGTTTTGGGGTTTTACAGTCTATCTTTCATCATTGATCATTGCCAACATTCGACACGGAGCAATGAGTTATACACGATAGATAATGAGGGCTTCATATTATCTTCCGACCCTACAAAGTTCATTTCTCGAATTCCTACATAGACCAAGGCACCCCAAACTTAGAATAGGCAGCCACGGCACCCTATCCTCTCCTAGTGCCCCACCACCCTAATAGATCGGATCTCGTGTCTTCTAGAGTTTCTTTATCATTCACATCCGCATTCTCTGTTTACCTAGTTCATCCTGCGACATAGTCCTCGAACAAACTATCAATCAACTAAGCTCCTTCCAACCCTACTTGTTAATTAGGGTTTCATACTTTTATTTACTTAGTTGCTTGGGTCACTTTCTAGATTTATTTATTGCATTTATTTATTGTTGTTCTTATTTTAGATTAACTTAATAAATTTCACATTTTAGTTAATCAAAGAGTAAATGGCCATAAATTTTGACTCGAATCTTTTTAAAAATTGGACTTTTTGAAACGCTCTCCATCCTCTTCACCACCAAATCATGAAAATCAGATTTAGATGGGGGTAAGTTGGTGAAAAAGGTAAAAAAAAAAATTCTAGCATGAGATGAACAAATTTCTAGGCGCCAACTACTAAAATTTAATGTAGTATGGTCACTTTTCATCTCTATAAAGTAAAAGGACATTGAGAAATGAGTTTTGTAGGTCTCCCATACTCTTTTTCAGTGTATTAATGAAATTTGTTGGTGGGTGAAGGGGGAATTTTTGGATTTTATATATCTCTCTCTCTTTCTCACTTCTTTTATATAATGTAAACTTCTCATTTTTAAGAAGTAAGGGGATATTCTGGGATGTGGGGAAACTCTGTCAAAGTTGTTTCTCAACACCAATGAGCTAAAAACCTTCTCATGCGTGTGGAAAATGTTCCACTACCTCTAGTCATAAGATGTAATGGACTAATGTGCAACATTTAAAGAATAAAAAATGTTTATGGTGTTCTCTCAACCCTTTCATTTGTTTTGTTGGATTCCCTTATCTCTCCATTCTTGTTGTTATATTTTTGTATATATTTCTCTTTTACAGTGTCTCTATCATGTTGTGTTTCATGGAGATAAGATGGTGAACGAAGACTTGGGACCGTGTCAGTCATTGATGTCCTATCCTCTCCTTACTCCATTTTTATTCTCTCTTCTCCCTCAACAAGATATTTCCACACCCTTTTCTAGTGCTATCACCACCTTTTAGCTTAGGATTTCCCTTTCATGCATCTTTCTAACCCCCTCTCTCTCTCCCTGGTCCCTTGGCATGGATAGATTAGGATTAGTTAGTTGCATTTTCCTTCTAGGAGTAGTTTAGCATTATATTTGGTTAGAGGAACCAACCTTCTCTAGAGGTCAATATCAAGTAGCAATTCCCATAACTTGAGATATGGTCCCATGTTAGAAAAAACTAGAGATATGCCATAGAAAATCTCAGGTGCTACTTTTTGTGATAACCATTTTAGCACACCTAATGGGGACAAGTTTGAAGCACATTACCACTTCACTTCATCAAGTTTTATGTGCACTTGGTGTATATTATAGCCTTTGGAGGCTCTACAACAACACAAAGGTGAACTTAAAGCAATGAAAATTATCAAGATCTCACAAATCACCAAGTAACTCCCAAATGATTCGACTCATCACTACTACAAAGTAGTTGGGGTCAAAATTCATAGAGAAGGATGTGGAGAAATGTGGAAATGTGACCCGACATTATTGCAAAGTAATGGTCACTTGTAAATTTGAGACAAGTAGTTGCACTCCAAAACCCCATGACAAAGGAACAAAACAAAAGAGTAATGTGGGTTTTGAGCCCCTTCTATTAGCTGAAGTAATGTAGGTTCGTAAACCCGTAATTCAAGCAAACCAAAAGGACTCGCAAAGAAATGAAGCAAATTAGTCCCAAACTCCACAAAGAGGCATGTTCAAGCACATCTGGAGACTTTGTTGATCTAACCAACCCATTTTATGAGTTTTACACCTTCCCCTTCTTCCACCCATTTCTATCCATTTTTCTTTCCACATCTTTCCATTTTATTCCATTCATGAAGTTGTGTAATCATGACTTCATTTCCATCATGGGATTCCCATTTGCAGCAAGAATAGTAGTTCCATTCAAATTCCATCTCCAAGTTGTTATAACATACCTCTAGACCATTATATGGAAAAATTTAGAATTAGTATGCATACCCATATGAGCAAAATACAAATCAGTTTGGTCATTCACCAAACTATGGAGTTGTTCAAGGGAGAAGTATGCAGATTTTGGAGGCCATCCTACACCTAGAGATGTTGATTTGTAGAGAAATATTCAAGCAATAGAGTTGAACATGATGCAGATGAGGATTGAGAAGACTATGAAGGCAGCCAAGATCGGTTTCAGGATTCCTTATTCGTGGACTGGCCCTATACCAAGTAAGTTCAATCCCCAACAAAAGCTGCAGATTATAATTGAAATGATGACTCAAGTTGCAAAGTGGGTTAAAAGGATGGAGGCTCATGAATCTAGTGCTAGGAATCCCTGTCAATGGGGAATTCCTACACTACCATCTCACATCCCTCCCATTCCTCTTCCCCAACCTACACCATCTCATCTTGCTTTTCATATTCCTAACTTTCTACCTGCTGCCCCCATTGAGAATTCCACTTCTCCATCTTCTACCCTTCCACCCCACCTCCATTTCTCTTCCCTTTTCCTTCCAAACCTCAATCCCCTCCACAAGAAGAAAGTGAAAAACCTTCCCCTTCACCACAAGCATTGAAAAAATTAGTTGAGACCCAACCCACCCCTCCTCTTGTAATCCCAAACCCATTTTGGGAGGAAAAAAATTAGAAAATCAGTCAAGGAGGGCAACAAGTTGAAGAGCCTAAGTAGAGAATAACTTGTAAGAAATTTGAGAGAGTGGGATTCAAAGTTCAACTTCAATCAAATGCCATAGATGGTTAAACCTTTAATAGAGGTTGTGATTGCAAAAAAAGGTAGAGGTTGATGTTACAGAGGAACAAGAAAAAGAAGAAGATGATCAACAATCCTTGTGTTCCATGAGTGTAGTGTGCATGTTAGGACTATATTATTAGAGGTTGTTGATTTGTCTCACCTACAAAATCAAGAGAAGGAAGAATAAACTCCAAATCCACAAAATTAGGAGCATGTGGAAGAAACCAAAGTAGATTCAAAGACTTTAGATGAAGAAAATATCATTAAGAGCTTCTTGCTTTCATTTTTGAATTTGATTTGATTGGTGAGAACCCTTCATGGATGAGAACATCCAAGATCCTGCTTCCATATTAGTCTTCATGAAGAAGTAATAAATGAGTTTAATCTTTGCAATCTTCATGTTAGATGAGAAGGAGGAAGAAAGAGATGACGACACCATTCCCAAATTAGTCATCGAGGCAGGAGGATCTGTTTGTTAAGAACAACAAAGTCCAAATTAACTTACAAGTAGCTCCATTCAAGAAGGTTTGAAAGATGAATCCATTCATGGAGTTGAGATTCATAGAAATGGGAAAACTTCAAGGATCGACTGTTCCTAATCAAATATTTGGCTTCATTAGAGCCAAGGAAGGAGTCACAACTAGTCATGCTTGTTTTAGATCATGAGGAAGAGCTTCAAAGTACCAAGGATCAATTGTAATACCTCTCAAATCCAAATGTAGAGAAACTAAAAAGGTATTCGTTTCTATTTCCATTTGATACCTTGATGAATTGGGTGAAGAAACCAACTCCATGTCAATTTTCACTCTTGCTACAAACCATGTTCAACTCTAAATCAGTCACATGGTCCCAATTTGTGAGGAAGGGAAGCTACTTCTCCCTAAGTTACATGATTTATTTGAATTTGCCATTTCTCTCGGTTAGAGTAGAGTACTTAGGTTTATTTTCAAGAAAAGAATTTCTTTTACACACTTTGCATGTTTCCACTTGGAACATGTATGATCTTCCATTTTGTACATAGTTTTTACGACGTTTTTATTGCTTTCTGCAAAGTCCATTGAGGCAATGTTCATGAGAAAATCAAACTTTTAAGGAAGTTCTAAGTGTATACATTAAATCAACATGTGTTTCTAAAATTTTAATGCTTCATCTTTACATGATTCACTTCATTTTTCTTTAAAATTTGACAGAAAATCATATTTGAGACAAGTTCCAAACGCATTCATTCAAATTTCTCAATAGATCATTTTTTAGAGGAAAGAGATGAATTTTCATATTCAAAACAATTTTCCACTCTTATAAAACCAAATTTAGAATGTTTTTTATAAAGAGATGGAAAATTTGAGCAAAAAGTAGATTAGATCCAAATTCCAACAATGCTTCAAGTGGTTCAGGGGTCAGTATTTCAAAGTTTCAAATCTGGTTCATGTTTACCAAGATGACTCCATTCCCAATGGATGCTTCAAGGCCACTAGTTAAATCATCTAACAGAAGATGTTACCATGAGTCACCAAATTTTTATCCATTTTTACCCCTGGTAATCATGGAAAACTTGAAAAAATTGGGTTTGGGAAGCTTCATGGAGTTTCAATGAAGAATATAGAGAATACATGTAATTTTCATGATCTTGGGAACTTGGAATTATTTCAAGCACTTCACATTTTCTCCCTAGGCTTCAAAGTTCAACACTTAGCCAAATTTACAAAAATGGTTAAAATTGGGAAGTTAGTGGGTTTACATAGTTGCTTTACTTCTCAAAAGAAACCAAGTAAAGTTACTCTAAAAGTCTAATTTGCATAGTTTCCTTCATTGTGGGTTTATGATGTCACTTTATTACCAAAGAAACTAAGCAAACCCCGCTCATTTCCACAAGTGAAGCAACTCCGAAAATCCACAAATAAGAGAGAGAAAAGGAGAGTAATGCACGAAAATGAAGTTTCTTTAATTCATAAAGTACTTAAGAAAAGCATTCCGAAAAATGTGAGTAAAGCAATTCTACTTTAATCCTATAGAAAGGGAGAAGTAAAGAAGAGAGTTATGTGGGAATACAACTTAGCAATACTATGAAGTAGTGCTCATGCAAAGTCGAGTTGACTAATTCCAAAAGCCCGCAAAGTAAGGTGGTTAGTAGAGTAAAGTACTAATAAAATCATGCAAAAAAGGAGAAAGGAAGGGAATAATGTGTAGATTGACTTGATTGAGAAGTAATGGGGGCTCACAAAGGTGAGTAAAGCAGCTCACAAAACCCACGAGAACAAGGTGATGGAGAGTGTATTGTGGGAATGTGAATCATCAAGACTATAAAATAGGAATTTGGAGTATCCTGGAACCCACAAAGAAGGAAAGAAAAGAAGCAAAGTAGTTGTGAAATCCCGCAACAAAAGGAAATGCAAAGGAGAGTAGTGCAAGATTTGAGATTGATAGATCTTAAGTTACGTGGGCTTGGTTCCATGAAGTAAATCAATCTTGAAAACCTGCAAAGAAGGGTGAAGTAAAACAATAATGAGACCTTGGATATCCACAATAAAGGAGAAGAGTAAATGGCCATAAATTTTGACTGGAAGCTCCGCTTTTTAAAATGGACTTCATAGAAATTTCTCTCCATCCTCTTCATCGTGTAATCATGAAAATCAGATTTAGATGGGGGTAAGTTGGCGAAAAGGGAAAACACTTCTAAAGATGAGATGAATAGTTCCAAGAAGCCAACTAACAAAATTTAATGCAATATGGTCATTTTTCTTCTCTAGCAAGTAAAAGGACATTGGGAAATGAGTTTTGTAGGTCTCCCATACTCTTTTTTAGAACATTAATGAAAGTTGTTGGTGGGTGAAGGGGGAATTTCAGGATTCTATCTCTCTCTTTTCTCTTCTTCTATATATTGTAAACTTCTCATTTTTAAGAAGTAAGGGGATATTTTGGATGTGGGGAAACTCTGTCAATTTTTTTTCTCAACACCAATGAGCTACAAACCTTCTCATGGGCCTCGTAAAATGTTCCAATGCCTTCATTCATCGGGATGTAATGGATCGTATAATATTTTAAAACAATAAAATTTGTGTTTGTGTGTTCTCTCAACCCTTGCATTTGTTTTGTTGGATTCCTTGCCTCTCCATTCTTGTTGTTCTATTATGTGCATGTATTTCTCATTTGCAGGTCTTTGTTTTTGTGTTTCATGGAGATAAGATGGTGAATGAAGACTTGGGACTGTGGCACAACTATTTTTTCCTCTCCCTACTCCATTTTATTCTTTCTTCACCCTCATGAGATATTTCCATACCCTTTTCTCGATACTGTCACTACATTTTAGCTTAGGATTTACCTTTCATGCATCTCTCTAACCCTCTCTCTCTCCCTGGTCCCTTGGCATGGTTAGATTAGGATTAGTTAGTTGCATTTTCCCTTCTAGGAGTAGTTTAACATTAGATTTAGGTAGAGGAAGCTAGCCTTCTCTGGAGGTCCATCTCAAGTAGCAAGTCCCACAACTTGAGAGATGGTCCCATGTTAGCAAAAAGTAGAGATATGCCATAGAAAAATCTCGGGGAGATACTTTTTGTGATAAAAACCCAAAACAAAGTCCATACTAATATCATCCTAAAACTTCTCTAGAATGGAAAAAAATTAATACAACCCCATGTTATGAGATCTCTTAGAGAACTACCATACTCTATATTATTTTACAAACTTACCCACATATACATACATCCATATCCTAAAGTAACTCTTCATTAGTTGTGTTAACTTCTCATCCAAACCGAATTTCCCTATGATCTAAAATTGTGTTTATCTTTCACTAAATTCTCCCTCATAGGTCCTTTAGGAATGCACAATCAATTTCCATTAAAAATAATGCCTTCTTACAAAAATAAAAATAGCCATGGTATCTCTCAGACTCATAGCACTATGCATGCTCTTTGTGCTTCATTAAATTCTTCATCTTGCACCTACAACTCCTTCATGGATTCAAAGCATGCTACTTTTTTTTTTTTTATCTTTGTTAGTACCATATAACACCTATTCAATGCATTAACATATATAATATACTTCCAAATTATATTCTTCAAAGAAAAATGTTATCCTCAGTAGGTACTCAACTCACTTCATATGCGCTTGGTTCAAATTTATCTAACTATTAATAAATGTTAATACTTTATGATCAATATAACATAAAATATTTTAACAATATGTAGTGCCTCAACTTCTTGAGTTTTCATAAAAATATATGGAAATCCATATATGTTATACTTTATCTTCACATCATTCAACTTCTTATTAAAGTAGGAAAAATTTCTCCTTTCCTAACTTAACACTTCACCAAGGCTTAAACCAATAACATCACAATCAACTTGAAACACCTTTGTAAAATCAATAAATGCCAATATTATTTGTTATGTCACCTTCCTCTTCAACTATTTAAAATCATCCTTTGTGCATTGGATCTAGAAAAAAACTATTCTTCTCTCCTCACATGTTTTTATGATGGGAACATACAAACCTCTAAAGTCCCTTATAAACTTGTGGTAAAATCTAGCCAATCCAATTTTTTTAAAGCACTACATGGAGATGTCCAATCCCATATTGTGTGGACCTTCAATGGATCCATCTTTATAACCTCATTAGAAATCAGAAATCTCATATACACCAAATCGTTCTTCATAAAACTAAATTTTTAAAAATTAATCATCAACTTCTCCTCACACAATTGAGCAACATTTGTCTTATATGTAACAAATTATCCTCTCATGTCTTATTGAATAGTAAGTTATCATCAAGGTACACAATCACAAATTTTCCCAAAAATGGTTTAAAGGATTTATTCATCAACCTTGTGAAGGAACTCAATGCATTGTTCAAACCAAATGGCATAACTAGCCACTCATATGATGTTTTGGATCATATTGAATACATAATAAACACAAAGAAACTCTATATCAATTTCATACAATTCATGTTACAAATATATAGGGAATACATATCCTATAAATAAGGATTTTGATATAACCTCCTCTCTCCATATAATATCTCATATTCTATCTATGTAAATGGTTTTAATAACCCACTTATAATAACAAATATATTTATATCATATAATAATGGAGCACTAAATATTATTTTCCTAACATTCCCCTTAGTGTGAACATGGTTGGAAAACATTCACTCTTTCAACCGTAGTATGTATGATTTTTTGTGGCACACCCAACCTTATGACTCATTATCTTGTTACAAAAGAAAGGCATCTGCTTCCATGGTTTTATGCAGGTTTAACACAAACCTATACATGAATAGGACCCATCAACTATTCACCTCATGTGGTTTTCTTGATTTTCACGAACCTTTTCAAGATCAATAATTTGCGTCACTAGTGCTTTTTCTCTCTAAAAACTTGTACATCAAGAGATCAATAGGAATATCTCACATTGGAAAAGTTTTCACATTACATCACATAATTTTTTTCTCAATTGTATCCATTTTTGTTGATTATTACCTCTCGATCTCAAACAACATAGAAACTCGCCACCGCCACTAAAATTTATCCTTGGCTTTAACCGATTTGGTGCAAAATGGAAATGGAATATTGGTATTATATTCCCCCACAATGTGAAATTTCCATTTATTCACACAAAACAAGAACTCTAAAAATGAAGCACACCATACCACTACAGAAGAAAACACATAATCGAAAAACACATCACCAAATCATGTAAGGGGCCTCATCTTTAGTGATTGATGAGAGGTCACTAATCAAACTTCTTCCTTTGGTGCCTCTATCCTCCAATATATAACTACACAACAAGATGAAATTTGAATCTCAAATTTGCATCGTCTTATTGACGTGACTTCCCACCAATTTTCTCTTTGGTTCTAAAATTACAAAGCGAGGGGTCTAGGGGCATCAACCCCCAATGAGGTCAAGAGTTAGCACTTAGGCATGCTCCCTATCATGGTATAGGGAAAGGTCAAGGGGTAGAGCCCCCAAATCTAGGCACATTTTAATTCTTTGATTCATTGAAAATATCATCATAAATGCAATATTATTCATCTTATTCTTCAAAATTTGGATGCTAGGTAACACCAAAAATGCATCTATGAGGATTTTTTTAATTTTTACGATACTTATGACCAAAAATGATGACTTTTATAACAAAAACTCGGTTGATGATTTTAACTATAACAATTTCTAGGTTATGATAGCACGACAATTAAAAAGTAATATATAATTACTTCTTATAACTCTTTTGGCATTTTTATGTAAACAAATGATACTAAAACTTGACTCTAAACACATACATTATCAAGACTTTATACCATTGGAATGTGTAAAGAGATAAATTCCATATTTTACGCAACATGACAAAAGACTAAAACATTTACAAATGACAAATGATACACAAATAAACAATTGATCAGATAAAAATATTTGTAATAAAAGAATAATTACAAATCTAAACAATTAATAAATGACTCACAACATACTAAATTTATACTAAGACTGGTAGATGTATCGATAATGGATGATCCAAGGTGAAGATGTTTGTAATATTCAACTTACACCAAAGAATTCCAACGTGACATGTGCATGTTTCCATAGATAAATTGGATTATACTAACCTTGCTAATTTTTAACAAGTTATAATAAAAATATATTTATATCATACAACAATGGAGCACTAAATATTATTTTCCTAACATTCAATCCTTCCTGTGTTTTGAACATAGTATTCCACTCATCCCCTTCTATAATGAGAATTTGATGATATCCACTCTTCATATAAATATTTATAAAATAATTTG
Organism: Taxus wallichiana var. yunnanensis; assembly: GCA_018340775.1. Classification (NCBI taxonomy): domain Eukaryota; kingdom Viridiplantae; phylum Streptophyta; class Pinopsida; order Cupressales; family Taxaceae; genus Taxus; species Taxus wallichiana. The sequence goes on from CM031244.1 coordinate 498,946,406, forward strand.
AGCCACTCAAACAATCCATGATGCCATCTATGTGTGGAAATGGGAATATGTAATTGAAAGTGACCATGTTTATGGCTCTTGAATTAGTACACATATACCACTCACCACATTTATTTGGTGTTATAAACAATGGTAATGCACATGGGATCAAAATCTCTTTGATGAATCCTCAATCCTTATTGTGTTTTGAACATGTTATTCCACTCATCCCCTTCTCTAATGATAATTCGATGATATCCACTCTTCATATCAATATTTATAAAATACTTTGATCCACTCAAACAATCCATGATGCCATCTATGCGTGGAAATAGGAATATGTAATTGAAAAGATCATGTTTATGACTCTTGAATTAGTACACATCTACCATTGACCACATTTATTTGGTGTTATAAGAAATGGTAATGAACATGGGATCAAAATCTCTTTGATTAATCCTCTACTCAACAATTCCTCAACCTCTCACTACATCTCTACATTCTCCTATAGTGTCATCTTGTAAGCTTTTTAAGAAAAAAATGAACCTAGAATCAAATCTATGTGGTGACTAATGTCTCTCACATGGGGTATCCATACTAAAAATCACTAGAAAAACTTATGTAAATTATCCCCATATATCATTCACTTCTCACATTATTGATTCATCATTCCTACCACTTACAATGCACACTCTATTTTTATAGGCTTCACAATCAATACAAAACACACATTCCTTGCTTTACCTCATTCAAAAATTACTTACCTTAAAGTATAGAACATGAGGTTCATACTTTCCTCTCTCGGACTTATTATTCATTGGATTTAGAGTGTCTCTTTCCCATCCTTCACCACTTTTTAGGAGTTTGTGTTGCCATCATGTTGCATATTCCAATAAAACCGCCACAACCTTCCAAGTAGCACATGACATGTGTCCATGTGTATGATGTTTCATATCACTTCATCCTCATACCTTGTAATATGGAACTTTAGTAGACATTTCTTAGTTATTAACATTTAATGTACCTTATAACCAAGATACCTTGTAGGGAGTAGGAAGCTTTATCCTCTTCAACCTCAATCTTTCCATTATCTCCTGTAATAATAAATTATAGGTATTTCCACTATCCGTAATCAATTTATAGAATTTTCCTCTTGAATTACATGTTTTTATACACAAAATATTCCTCTTCTCAAGACCAACTTCCTCTTTCAGAGGTATTAACAACACACACTTGAAATTTAATGCTTCACTTATCACTAGGTCTTCTCTACAACCTTGTGCATCATATTCATTACCTTGTGTAATGTGTGCACTCACATTATTCCTCATTTCATCACTTCGGCACGGGGAACTAAATCTATATATGCTCTTATTTCTCCACACTTGTAGCATGTGTCTCTAAATCTATGACCAAAATATCCTCTTCCCCTAGTAGTATGTCCTCCTCCTTGACATCTTCCTTCATTGTGTGACACTTTGTTAAACTCACTTGGACTTTATGATACATAAAATTTTCTATCTCATGAATTTGCACAAATTTTCCTTTTATATGAGCAACACTCTATTTCTTGTATGTCAACTTCTCTTTTAACTTAAGTGAATAGTGATATGTTTCCTCAATTGACCACACTTGGATCATTCCAAAATCATCCCGAATCATAATGTGCAATCCATTCATATACATGGAGATGTTTTCCTTGTCATCTTCCACATGTCCCACTCAAATCACGAGTCAAGAAACTCTTTAGTGTGTTCCCTCAAATTGATCTCCCTTTGTCGTAAATTCTACAATTTCTTAAACAAACCAATTTGGTAATCTACATGTAAGAACATCACCTTCAACTTTACAACCATCCTTTCATATATCTTGATATTTTGTTTACCTTTTGCACTTAGGTTGTCTAGATATTCTCTCACTATAAATATGCATGGCCCTTTAGCTTAATTTAGGATAATTTTAATTTCTTGGGATCTTACATGTATTCAATCTCAAAATGTTTATCAATCTCTGTAATCTAATCAATGAGATATATTGGTTCCAAAATAATAGAATAATTTGGGGTATCCAATCTAGGTTTATTCCTATTCTACCAATTGTGCATAATAACATGTCTTTTGACCTTCAATTTATGCTTCTTCCTCATTCAAATTCATGGCATATTCTCACTATTGTATAGGTAATCCTTCATCACCACTATTATCTTCTATAATAAGACCTCAACATTGTGTCACTTCCATGATCTCTAAATAGGCTTGTATAGTTTGTATTAACTCATCCAAATACTCAACTCGACTCCTTGATTTCAAAGTGACTGCAACAACATTCCTTATGTGTACTAATGTTACCTCCACACTCCTTCTCACCTTCTACACAAAAATTATCACTAGAAGATGTTTATGATGATTTTCCACCCACCCTAAAAGTTGAAAACCACCAATGTTTTGGTTTGTGATTCTCACACCTTCTACCAAATAGCTACCCATTTGAAGATGTCCACAATGATTTAATACCTATACTGCAATTTGGAAAACCACTAATAATTTTTGTGTCACCACTCACAAGGATAAAATCCTTGATTTAATACCAAATGATGTATACATGGTTAGGGTGTTCAATGAAGAGTTACCTTAGACTAAGCAACACTTTGAATTATGCATGGAAACATACAAAGAATGTTTTCTATAACACATAATTGAGTTCAAAGTATAATAACATATATTAATAATAATTATTCATATGCTCATATAGGAATAACATACAAACAAAATGATTTCCAACTATAGAATCGATCATTCTCCTCTCAAACACACCTTGCTTTGAGCCTTAAGCTCATGTCCACAATTTGATTTTATTCACAATTTTTCCTATGATCTACTCATCCTCCTGGAGAAATGTCATATAAGGAAATTGGGAATTTTTTATATAACCAACCAATTCCATGACTTAAATTGTAAAAATAATATGAAATTATGGTCCAAATAACCCATTGCAAACTCAATTGGCCTTTCTATGATTTCATGACTATAAATGATTTTTCTCCAATGCTTGGTGTATTTCAAATTTTTTGTTGTATTCTAAATCTCCGAACAATACTTCATGGATTTAAATTCAAAATTGTATTATTATGCACCTTTTTAGGCTTGTGTGGTTCCCTTAGTGTTTTGTGGCTCCCAATAGATATAGGTATCTAGATAGGGGCCAACCTCCTCATCATCATAGATATGTGATGTTTTTCCCTCTCCCTATTAGAGATATGGCCTCAACTCGTGACTGATTGTCTAACTAATATGTGGTGTGGTTGACTCCCTCTCATCTCATTCGAGGCCCATCTCCAAGAGATTATGAATAGGAAGATTAGTCCACCCATAGAAATGGCGATTATTATTAGGAATCTTAGGTTTTTATTGGGTCACGGGTAGTTTCGAATTTAAATATTTGTCCGAAAAATTAAACGAATTGATTGCCGTTGATGGGGTTAGTTCATTCTTTGTTACTTCGTGTACTTTTCTCTTATTTTCAGGTCCAGTAGCCAAATCTGCACAATTTCCACTTCATGTATGGTTACCTAATGTTATTTTTCAAAGACTCCATAGATTTGCATGGACTATGTAAGAGACTAAAAATTACACAACGAGACTATGCACTACATTGGCATTGCTTAATGGGCTTGCATACAACTCCAACAATGTAGAAGTGCACCTCTAAAATCCCCATCTTTCCAAAAATAAAATACTTCACAACATAGCCTTCCAAAAGCAAAAATTTAAAACAAACTATAAATAACCGACTTAAATTATTCAAACTATTTAATCTATTCATATAGGATTTCTTGTGAACATGTATACTCCTACATAATACACCCTCGGATAATTTTGAAAACTTGAGCTCCTTAGCAAGGAATTTAAATGCTATGTTTCGCAACTTCCACAACACTCATCCAATTTTCACTATAATTCTCTTCTGCTTCCACTTAAAAATACTCCTTCCTATGCATTTTCTTGATCTTGGTGTCATTTAAACCTTCCACTTCCTTGTGCACTATTTCTATCATCGATTCTCTCCAATCCACCTCATTGTCTTATGAATTTGATCCTTCCACACTTCCTAGTACTACTTGTTATGGATAAAAATATGCCACATATAATATGTTTGATATATCATTACCTTCTAATAGCTCATTCTCATAAATGTTCTATGAAAACTTCCTCAACGCCTTGCATGGTCAAATTTTCTTCCACTTGAGCTTATTATATGTCCCCTTAGGAAAAATTTCCTTTAAGTAAATGAACTAAAACCATATCTCCTACCCAATATTAGACTCCCCTTCTCTTTATCATATGCATGATACTTGTATTATATATCCATCTTGTCCAACTAATTACACACTTATTGGTGCACTTCCTCCATATATTCCAAAAACAATTGCTTCAATATTTGTTCCTTCTTATACATGATAACCGTCCCCATCTCCACCACTCCTCATGGGTTACTCCCATATACATTATAAAATGGTGTATTCCCGTGATTTTATTAATTGAATTATTATATGCAAACTCTACTTGCCTATTCACCAAGTCCCGTTTCCTAGCCTTTCTCCCACTAAAAATCTTAGCAAGTCCCCAAGACTCATGTTCACTACCTTTGTCTATCCATCGGTTTTTGGGTTATATGTTGAATTGAATTGTAAATTTTTATTCATATTCTTCCACAATGTTCACAAAAATTCACAACAAACTTAGTGTCCCCTGTCAAATGCAATATTGTGTAGCAAAACATTCATTTTCATAATGTCCTCAAGAAAATATTTACGATGTTAGTTTCATCAATAGTCCTCTCAGCATGAAACAAAATGTGCCATCTTGGAGAATTTATAGACTACCATATATATGGAATTGAATCCCCTATATCTCCTAGGAAAACCCAAAATAAATTCCATACTAATACCCTCCCACAACTTATGTGGTGACAAAATGCTAATATAACCCCGTGTTCTTAGATATACCCTTATCCAACCGGCATGCTCTACATTCTTGTAAAACATTACACACATCTAAAAGTTTCTAAAACCAAAATTAACTATCCATAATTTGTGTTATTATATTTTCTAAACTGAAATTCCCTATCAATCCACCATTATGTGTATTTGTCACAAAATTATCCTTGTTAGTCCTCTAGAATGTACAACTAGTTTCCCTTAAATAAAAGGCCTTCATACAAAAATCAATCTAACAACCATGGTGTCTATAAAAATCATAGGTGTTGACAATTATCTCCATGCTTCATTAAAATATTTATCTTACATGTATACAACTCCTTCATGGATTCAAATCCTACTACTTTAATTCTTATTCTTGCCAACATCATACAATGCGTATGAGCACATCAACAACTCTATTAGACTTTCCACTTCCATGCTTCAATGCAAAAGTGTATCCTTTTAGGTACTCAACTCATTTCATAATGCTATAATTTTCATAAAACATATCCTACATATGATTTCTAAATCATGTTCCATTTTATTTTATTACAAATCTTGAACATCCTCATCCTCATAACCACTATGATTTTTTATGTCATCTAGAATAGTCCTCCACATGTAGAGAATTATAACTAGTTTTCCCATCTTAGATACACACACACACACACACACACACACACACACACACACACACACACACACACACACACACACACACACACAATATTTAAAATCACTTTGTTTCTCTCGTATATTCCAAGGGAAAAAAAGGTTATTCATAGCTCCAGCTCGTACTTAGTTGTATCTTTTTGTTCTCTCTATTCATATATATATATTGCGGTTTATTCCATGATGATCACGTCCACCGAGTCCATCGCTATGAAGTGTGGTGGAATGTTGCCATGTGTCCCACCTTGGACCATTGATCACTGAAAAATGATAATTCCTTGTGAATTTTCCCATAAAATAACCAAAGGATATATAAAATGCAACACATTCAAAGAGTTTCATGTCTTCTAGGGCGTTTCCTTGAGATTGATGGAATGAAGATGCATGGCATAAAACTCCTACTCTGGGCTTGAAAAATTATCAACTACGGCTCATTCCATGGGGTTCATGTCCACTGGGAGGATTTGGTTGGGAGGTTAATGGAATGTTGACATGTGGCTTAAGATTACATAACCATTAATTTCAACAAGGTTGAATGAATGAATGAAGTATTTTAATAACATCCACGAGACCAAACAGTCTATGATTCTCATTCAGAACAAATTCATTTGAAGGTTCTCTTCCTTAATATTTTGGCTTCAATTTTTCCTTATTGATTTTAAAAGAATAAATTTAGTGGAAGTAACCCATCTTCCTTCATCTTCGATGACAATTTCTAAATTCATAACTTTTCAAAGACTTTCTTTGTCTTTAGGTGTGATGCATTTCCTGCACAAAATCATGTACTATTTTATGATATTTGATCTAATTACATCCAGGGATATTTTTAATTTGTGCATCTTTCATCGATCTCCTCATCATGTGAAACTTTTCCCACCTACCCCCTTTTGCATAGATGTTTGACAGAAGAACATAAACAACATCATTTTGATAATCCAACTCAAAAAGAAGAGTTTCTGTAAATACTGCTAAATTGCTAATGATAGAGATGACATTATATGATAGGAAGAGAAGCATTTAAAAATAATCAAAATGTGCAATATAAATAAGATAATATGAAAAATCAAGAATTATTTAATATTAATCAAAATATGTCATGTTTATTACACAAAATAAAAATTCATACAATGAAATTTGTAATAAGTAGATGACATTATTTCTCTTCTTAAGGACTTCAGTCTCGCTTACTTAGATTTTTGTTGAATGAAATTAGTTTTCCTTTCATGCCTTCATATTTTAGATACTTTCCTGTAGATATTCATCAACATGTCTCTAAACATTGTGTTCTTTCCTAGATGATGATCAAACCTCGAACTCGTCATCATGGTATCTTATGAGTCAATCATGTCAAATTGATTTCTAGCCACATGATATGCTTCTTGAATGTTCCTTTTGACTATGTCAATCTTTCAATAATACACTTATGAATTTAAAAAGGGTTTTTCTCACCTTCTTGACTTCACAAATCCTCTCATACTCAGAATTAAGACACAAAGTACCCTGATAATACAATCAACATATTTATTTTGATGCTCCTCATAAATGAATCAAGCCTTAGAAAAACTGTTAATTTTACTTACTCAAGGGTATACAAACTTGCAAGAGCTTTATAGAAGTATAACATTATTCCTTGGTACAAACATAACTTCATGACTTGTGAGTATGTTAAAACCTTGATCCCTTACCTGCAATCTAGACTATGCTCTTCAAAAGCTTGCAATCAACTTGCACATGTTAGTATCATAGTTACTTTATGGAAATATCCTTCAAGTTTCTTGAACACATTATCCAAGTAGGAACAAGATAGTATACAAAGAATACCCTTATCATAGTTGTATCATATGTGAAACATCATATCAAAGCATTCAAGCTTCTCTCAAGATTAATGACATTATAGCTAGCTTTGACACATTGACATTTCATTGTCAAGCCAAAGAACCTTGCATACATTCTCAACCTTGAATTCATAGTCTCATACCACAATGACATTTCATTGTCAAGCTAAAGAACCTTGCATACATTCTCAACCTTGAATTCATAGTCTCATACCACAATGAGTCCTAGATGGAAGACCATATATTCTCGCTCACTTTTGAAATGTTGAACACTCTTGGTAATTGGATCTTCTTATGACATACCTCATACCTATAATGAATCAATAATATCTACATGATAAGATGCACACCTTATTTGGATTGATGAAAACATTTAGAACCTCTATACAACAGGAAAAACCTCTATACATTATGACAAAGCTCAATCATCAAGACTCCTTCATTAATCAACTAAAGACAGATCATACCTTGGATGAATCAATGAACTCAGAGTCCTTCATGAGTAGATACATACTATACTTTGATTTCAAACTGAGCACAAACCTTGAGATCACCTATTTCATGTTTGATTAGCTACAACAGAGAATTATTATCACTAGAGTGTCTTATCATTAGAGTGTCTTTGGCTGCTCAACAAACCATTTAAGTTACTTGCTTCTCTTCTCAAACCACCGATACATCTTCAGTTTTCTGAGATCTATGCTCTTATTATGACCGTAGTCTATATTCTTATTCCTCCCAACTAAGTTATATGAGAGATAGCTAAAAATATCACCTCATCCTTTCACTTTTTTCTATATCAAATTTTCCTTTAAAAAGATTCAAACCTTGTGATTTTTGTACTAAAACATGTAGATTAGACTAATGTAGATCAAATGTATTGAAATCGAATAAATGGTAGGCAATCCTTATCTAATGATTTGATGTTTCATGTCAATCAAGCAACCATGAAAAATTGTGGATTTTTTTTGTAATTTATTCTTATACTAATGTAACACTCTTGCAAAAAAGTAGTAAATGTTAAGTGAAACAATATTATATATCCCATGCCAAAAATCACTTGAAAAGAATTCAAATATCTTTGAAGAATTCCATTGGGATTAGTTACATTTTGTTCTCCTTAAATTTCTTATTTTACATCTAAACTTCTTTAGGTTTCCATGATGACTCTTCTTTTAAATTATTATTTCATATTTTTCTATTTCTTAAAGATTCAATGTTGATTAATGTCTCCTCTCATATGTCATTATTTTATGCAATTTTTGTCAATTGACATCCATTACATCTACATCTTGAGATGCACTATATAGTTTTTGAGAACATGATATATGGATATTGATATCACTTCTTTGTAATCAATGTTAACATTAGAAATCATTCAATGAGAGTGCCTTTGAGATGCTTCATGATGAAATTATTCTCTATGTTATCTTTCTACCTAAATCAACTCATTTGAATGCATTTGCATGAATAATATTTTTCTTCATACATATTTCTCATGTTGAGATTTCAATGTCATGACATCAATATCAATATCATTTATTCTAACATGTTGTATATTTTTTTCTTTCAATTCTATAGGATTCACTAATTCAAGAAAATGGAACCTAAAAAGGGAAGCTCAGCCTCAAGCAAAAAATCTATTCCAACCCTCCTAGTAGTGGTAATAGAATTCAAAAAATAGCATCTTATTTTGAGAAACCATCTAAGGAAACCCATCCTTCTCCATCAGGACCATCACAATCAAGGGATAATGATTACATTTAAAATGAAACTCAGAATGAGAACATGTTCATTTTTTATTTTCTGATGTTGTCAATGATGATAACAATGAAATGCCTCCCCTTGAAGACATTCCATTGAATGATTGTTGATTTGAAACTATAAGACCTACCTAATTAAATGAAGATGACACTTGCATCACCTACCAAAGTGCCAAGTGAATGTTAGAGGTAAAAATTCTAGCATGGCAAGTCAACAAATTTAAATTCCACCAAGGAAAATACTCAGTGGACACCTATTTCTGGAAGAAAGAGAAAGGAAATAAAATGGGACTTGGGAAGGAGTTTCAGGTTAGAGTGGGTTTCTAAGTTTCCATTTATTGAACCTGTTGAAAATGAGAATAAATATAAACCTCTCAAAGAATGAAAATGTACAATCTGTAGTAGGAAATTGGGAAGGGAAAAGACAATACAACTTAAGTTGATACTATTGAGAAGCATGTAGGAAAGATATATGAAAATATAATTATAGATGGCGTTGAATTTTTTGTTACCAGATGGAAAACATGATGATTTTTTTATATTAGGTATGAAAAATAATTTTAAGAGCACAAGAGAAATGAAATAATAGTTGCAACAAATGGAGGGACAATTACCTCTTAATTCAACAAGATCATTCAAAACAGTCTTTTGGGTAAAATAGTTCAGCTAGCTACTATTTTTTTCACATTTTGAAAAGAGGTCATCTTATAATATATTTTCCTAAACAAAATAAGATGTTGTATTTTCTTGGTGTCCCACACTTTCCTCATTCTCACTAGTTAGAAATTAGTGGTTGGGATTGGAAAAATGCCTAGCTATGGTTGAGAAAGAAGACTTGAAAGAGAAACTAAAGTCTAGCACAATACATATCTTTTTCTATTGATGAGGTTACAACAATAGATAATACTACTTGGGTCTGTATGCATGTGTATATTGTTGAGAATTATGTGAGACAACCTCACTTACTTTCCATTCACAAGATGAGAGAGAAATATAATACTGAAAACCTTTGTGAGTTGGTGATAAAAAGTTTGAAGGAGATCGGTGACATGGATGATGCTGTAATTACATCAAAGCTGGTATGTGTCAGGGAAGATGGGGCATATGTAATGTAAGTTCATTGTAATGGAATGTGTGTAAGACTCAAACATCTCATTTCCATTATATGATTTTCATTCATTGTATAGCTCATATAATGAACCTAGCTTACAAAATAGTTGGCAAATTTAAACCTGTAGAAAAAGTTGAAGACCTTGTTCGAGAGGTGCATGCTTATTTATTCCATAGTCCTAAAAGGTTCATGGAATTACAAATATTTGTAGAAGGACTAAAAATGGGCATAAACTATTAAAATATGTTGACACTAGGTGGATCTCATTATACCACTTGAGTTCGTAGGGTGTACGAAGAGTATCAATCCTTATTAGGAGTGATGTGGTAGAATCACATGGAAGTGGACAAGGCCCATGATTTGATACATAATTTTACTAATATAGTTGCTGATGATGTTGTGTGGTATCCTTCCCATGTTGGAATAAATGCATCATTTAATTAAACAAGAACAAGAAATAACTATCTATATTGTTGATTTTTCTAGTTTGAGGAAACGAGTTTGTTTGGAAATAGAATATTTTTTTGTCAATGAAACTACTTTTATAGGTCCAAAGTTTGATGGTTGGAATGATTTGATAAATATTGGAAATGCAATTAGATTTATGAATATCAACTTGTTTGGGGAATTATGTGCTTCTGTATGTGGATATGAGATACCAATGTACATGTTTAAAGTAGTAATTAGGTAAGGTTGAGAAGGTAAATGTCACAGGTCGTTGTTTGATAACATTGTATCATCAAAAAGGGTGAGGTTAAGAGAAATTGCAGTAGTGTCCCTACTAGAATAAATAAGGGAACGATTTAGAAGGGATGCTTTACTTGAATCAATGGTTGTATAAATCCCACCTTTTTGGAATCTTGTCCAAAATGAAAGATATATGCAGGAAGACTACTTTAAGAGGTTGACTACATTGATTCAACATTTTTGTAAGCCTATTGATATCAATGGAATGAATATTCCAAGTATTTTAAGCAAGGATCAATTTGATTGATCAATCTCATGAATTCACCTCTACAATGATTCAACAATTCAAAGGTTTGGATAATCCCTTAGAGTGTGGAGAAATAACCCACTATGGAAAAAAATGGGTTAAGTACTATTTTATAGCAAACCATGTTTGAGTTTTTCTCATTTCTAATCTATGTCAAACAATGATTTTGGGTTCAGTTGAAGATGAGAGAATTTTCAGTGCCTTGGCCTTTATAAAGTCAAAATTGTGAAACAAGCTTGACAAAAATTTGGAAAATTGTTTGATAATTTACACATCACGGTATAAGTGGATAAGTTTCCCTATGAATGGGATTTGGCAGTATGGAATTCGATTAATGAAAGGAGAGGGGCTGAAAACAATGGCACAAATATAATAGATAACCCTATTATAGCAGCATTGACTCTCAAAAAAAGAGAGTCGGTATCGTAGAGATTTGATGAATCAAATGATAGAGATGATCTAGGTTCATCAATTTGAAGATTCCATTTATGGATATCCCATGATACAGATGTTCATATAATAATTAATATATTCAAATATTTAGTACATTGTTTTGATAATATATTTTTCCTTATTTGTATTTTTAAAAAAACATCGTGTTGATTTGTAGTCTTTGAATGAAACTTGAAATACATTACATTGATTTGTTGTAGTATGTATTGAAATGAGCATGCATCCATCCAACTTTGAGTTAAAGAATGAAATAAACACCTTGATTCAAAACCCATTATAAGTTAAATAACAAATAAAACCCAACTTTAATCCCCTACCAAAACTACAATCTCCAACTTACTCAAAAATATTAACATTCCTCAAACAAGGATTAACATTCACCCCAAACTTACATGTGCCTAAAGGTAAATCAACAAGGAAAACAATAAACAAACCTACATGAATTTATGAAATATTTGTTGAAAATAAACTCCAAATGTTGAACCCTGGGTCATTGGTGTTGTCATTGATGTCAAGTGGCATTGATGGAAAGTAGTGAGTGGTGAAGTGAGGATCTATAGGAGGCATGAAGGTTGATTGGTAGTGCATCCAGGTGGTTTCAAGGTGCTACAAGCTCAAATTGGTAGGTGGTTGGTCTCTAAAGGAAAAGTACAAGTTGGATTATTGCTAGTTTTAGATGGTCTACAGGTCAGTAATAGTGTTGCAAGCTTGAATTTCTTTAGAAAAATGTTGTTCAATGTCTTTTTCAGGTTTCATGAAGTTATTTTTCTCTCCTACAAGAGAAAAGTAGTGTGATGAAATCCTTCAAGTGCAATAGTGTTGTATGTAGTATCTCCAAAGTGTATAGATGGTTGTTTTTATAGAGCTTGTATAATTGTGGTTGCTTGATAATATTTATTTCTCAGACAAGGTAATCTCAAAACTTCCTTGAATACCATAATATGAATGAGATTTTGGTTTTCAAATTCTTATCAATGTGATTTAGAGTGATTGAGAAGGTTTTTTACTTGAAATCAATCAACATTTAGACCAATATCTTGTGTGCGAAGTATAAATAAGCATAAACGGTAGACTTGATCCTTGACCTATAGAAACCTCTTTAGCACTATTTTCTATGGAGTTGTAGTCATGGTTAACCTTCATATCAATTGAAATGACTATTCAAGATCATCAAGTTTGTAATTATCTCAAAACCTAGAAAAAATATATTTTTGTGTATGTTCATTCTTCATGGGCATAATTAATGAATTGGTATTTTTTTAGCTAATGGAATCTATTTATCAGAAAAATACCAAGGTTGTGAATTTGATTTAAAATGGCTAAGTTGGTCTTACAAATACTTAACACTGTCATCTTAAGCCTTTTTTAAGACTATTCAAGATCATCAAATTTGCAATTATCATCAAAACCTAATAGTTTGTGTATGTTAATCATTATGAGTGCTTACATGATTGTAATAGCTACTTGAATAAAGTCCAAGGTTGTAATATGATTGAAATAACTTGAATTTAGTCTCACAAAGACCCTGTGAACTTAGCTTTTATTAAGCCTTCAAGCTTGAATTTATTTATAAAAATGTTGTTTAATGTATTTTTCAGGTTTCATGAAGTTCTTTTTCTCTCCTACAAGAGAAAGTAGTGTGATGAAATCCTTCAAGTACAATAATGTTGTATGTAGTATCTCCAAAGTGTATAGATGGATGTTTTTGTAGAGCTTGTATAATTGTGGTTGTTTGATAAGATTTATTTCTCAGACAAGGTAATCTAAAAACTTCCTTGAATACCATAATATGAATGAGAGTTTGGTTCTTCAAATTTGAAGTTGTGGTTAGAGTGATTGAGGATGTTTTTGGTACTTGAAATCATTCAACATGGAGACTAAATCTCTTGTGTGCAAGTATAAATAAGCATGGTAGACTTGATCCTTGACATATAGAAACCTCTTTAATACTATTTTCTATGGAGTTTTAGTCATGGTTAACCTTCATATCAATTGAAATGACTATTCAAGATCATCAAGTTTGTAATTATCTCAAAACCTAGGATTCTACTTATGTATGTTCATCATGCATACTACTTTGAATGATTGGGAGAGATGAAATGGAGAAAGTCTAAGGTTGCAATTTGATTGAAACAATTGGAAGTTGGTCTCACAAAGACCCAACACTTGGTCTTAAGCCTTCAAGCTTAATACTATTCAAGATCATCAAGTTTTCAATTATCTCAAAACCTAGGATACTATATGTATGTATGTTCATCATTGCTACAATGCTTGCATGACTTCCTAGATATAATTAGGACACTAATAGAAAAAAGTCCAAGGTTGCAATTTGATCAAAATGAAAATCAACTGCTAGAAGTTGGTCTATCACAAAGACCCAACACTTGGTCATAATTAAGTTTTCTCTTTCTCTAGTCCAAAAGAAGCCCATGAATTTCGTGATTAAATGAAACTTGTTTTCTTCTTATGAAGCTCAAAATAGAATGTGAAGAATGTGAAGAGCCATGGTGCACAAGTAAAAAAAAACATGAAACAAAAATGGTGAAAGTTCAATTTAAAAATAACACTATTCCTCATTCAACTTGCTTGAGACATGCCTTGTATGAAAAAATTGAAGATTGCAAAAATGGAACAATTTTCAAAATTAAATTAATCTTAATTATATCATCTTCATAACATGCTCCACTCTTCATCTGATTGGAATTACAATTTGTTGTAAATCAGAGTGACTGACATGTAACTTTGTTAGCAATTCATAACTGAGAGTGGAGATTTCCTTTATTGTTGTATGCAAACTTACTGACAAGGTTATCAATGGTTTAACAAATCCAAAAAAATGGTTTCTCATCTAGCTTCTCAAGAATTTGGTTCTTCTCTTGCATCATTTTTTCTTTCATGTTCTTCTGGAATGCATCCTTCTTAATGAATTTGTGTGTTTTTCAAAAGGCATTGAAAACCAAGATTTTTGAACTCTTGTACCTTTCCATGCAGCTCTATAACATTTCTTTTACACTTATTCAACAATTCTGTGCTTTTTCTAGCATCACACACTTTTGAATGATAGATGATACCTTTATTGAGGCATCAAACCATTTCTGAATTCCTTTGGATGCCAGTTCTGTGTCACTAAATTTGTAGATAGCTTCCAAAATTTTCCTTGTTGTATCCTCTCTTAAAGCCATCACTTTTCTTACTACAGTTTATGTATTCACTTATCATAGATTCTCTATAGATCAGCCATGAATTCAAACAATCTAATCAAATCATCAATTTTTTTGGTTTATTTCCCCCAAACATTATCCATCATATTAATCAATGCCTTTTTATAAAATTCAGATAGTTTGATGTTGGAAGATTATATCCTTTTTTTTTTTTCACAAACTCCTATTGCAATATTTCATTTTGTTTTTCTCTTCCTTCTACATTTTGTCCCTGAGTTTTCTCTCTTCATCTAGGCTATGTTCCCATTTTTTTGGCATTTTCTTTCTCTTCCTTTAGAACCTCTTTCAATTCTCCCAATGTTTGTTCTAATCTATTATTCTTACTCATTGTTTCCTGTAACTTTTTCTTCGCTTCTTCTAGTTCTACCTATGCCTATTCATTCGTAGTCATTGTTTCCTATAAAATTTTCTTGGCTTCTTCTAGTTCTACTGTGCCTATTCATTCACAACAACTATTCATAGAGGTAGATGATTTTATCTTCCTCTCCAACTCACCTATCTTATTAAGTTCCGCTTTTCCTTTTTCTTTCTCATTTTCTAGGTTTTCCTCTAACTTTTGAATCTTATTATTCAACTTATTTTTCTCCCTCTCTACCTTTATAAATGTTGTGTACACCACATCATTGTTCCTTTTTGAGACATTTATTTTGTCAAAAGGTTTCATTCCCTTAAAATCCATTTGAAGGGAGGTTACATCATAGTCACTGGAAACCATTTGATTATCTGGTTTTACAACTTTGGGCACAACATACATGTATTCCATTGTATCTGTGATTGGGTTATATGTTGGAAATACCCTCATTGTGGCAAGATCTAAACTTACAATAGCATGTAGAATTTGCTTCTTATTTTTTTATCTCTTTCTGATTTATTGGAAAACTCAACTCTGTAATCAAAACCTGAGGTGTTTGTAGGAATGAACTATTTCACCTTGAATGGAGAAGGAGTAATTGAAGTTTGGGGAGAATTTCCTATGGAATGGAAATTTGTAGAGGGGTGGTAGTGGCACACCTTCTAGTTCTATAATTAGTTTCCTTGAGGCAAGAGTAATTGTATATGTGTCTGCCTCTGTTTTTTCCTCTTCTCGGTTCCTTGTTGGAAAATAAGAACTTCAACTATATGTATTGGACTCTTTACAATAATTTGTTCCTATGGTACTTTCTGACCACTACTACCATCATCACTAGAACCACCAACATTAGCAATACTAACAGATTCATGGCCAACTTCTCCTCTAGGATTTTCAACATGTGGTGAACTATTTTATGAGGATTTGACTCAGAGAAAATTATCATTGATTACCACTTGTAGATGTTGTAGTATGCAGTGGTCCTTTCTCCAAAGGTGAAGCTCCAAGGCTTGACCTATCAGAAAATCTTATAGGTTGTGCCTTTGGTGGAAGCCAAATGCCTTGTCCTATTGAACCCAAACCACCACCACTAAAACCCATATTTTCAGCAATAACTACTCATGTAGAATATTTTTTTTTAATATTTCATTGAGACTTGGTTTATATGTGTCAGGGGAGTGTGTAATTCCTCAGAGTCAGTGTCATCATCACTACTTTTCTCCTAGGATGCACTTCATTCCATAATTTGCTGAAATCTGCATCTTCTGGAATAGAACCATACTTTGAAACAAATTTTGGATGGCCTAGGTCCTATCCTCATAGACCAAAATGTATTAATTTTTGACCTTGTCCAATTTTTATCTCACAATTCATGATCTATATGCTTTGACATGCTTTTAGAGGACTTTTTATTAGATTTTGCATAAAATTTGGTAGATTGAAAATCCTCTTCTTGTTTTTGTGGAGGCTCAAAATCCCAAAATTTGTGTTGACAAATCTTGAAAAATAATTCCTTTCTCAACAAAATTTCATCCATTTCTTTTTTACTTCATCCTAAGAGTTCTTGTTTTTCAATTTTTCTATCAAGGGTTTGCTTTCATGTTGAATTTTAGTGGCAGAGTTCTTATTCACCACTACCCTTGATTTAATCACCTCACATGGGTCATACACCCAATGAGAGTCAACATCAAAGTTAAAAATTTGTAAGATTTCATGTGCCATATTGAATGTTTTTCTTTAAAATGTGAACCCTCCACATGAAAATGGTAAGGAAGGAAATATGCTCCTCTTTTGTTGACTAACAAAATAGAGTTTATCTATGCTTTCCATCTGCCGTATATATTCCAAGGAAAAACTCTCTCTGTCACATGTATTGAAATTTACAAGGTTGTACTCCTGATCCATAAAACCTTAGCACAATATATTCCTCCATTAAGTACCAATATGCTAACTATATTTCTGATCCCAGTTGAATGCAATCTCTACAATTCATAGGCAATCTAGGAATGTACTTTTTGAAATTGCTTGATAAATTAGAGCCCAAAAATAATCCACAAATTGATTGTAGTCCCTTATATTATCAAACATCCTTATCTTGGGGTCCACTAATTAATGGATATTATAAGGCTATAGAATTGCAAGTTTTTTTTTGCTAAACCATTCACCAAACTACCATAGAATTAAATAGCATAAGTAGGTAGTGAACCTAAAGGTCTTAGTGTCGAGCCTTCATTTGATTGTTAAGAATTATTTATGCATAGATTCTATAATGTGCTCAACAAATATGTATGCACGAGGTGGAGAAACGAAATGGATATTATATACCATTTTAAGAGGGTTTCATCCACTTTCTCATCACTATCAAAGCCAAGGAAAAATACTAGCATATAAATGGTATCCCTAACCCATGGTTTAAACATCTCAATTACATACGGAGGCTTCCCTTTTGGTACCATTCCATCAACTTGTTAATTTTCACAAAAACTCATCTCTGGCATTTTGAGTGGTGGCATGATAATCACTAACAATTTTTTCTAGGTTTATGTTGACGATTCCTAAATATTTACTTTCAAACCCCAACACATGGCCAAGATTTACCTCCGTAATGGTTTTTCCACCTTATTTTATCAAAGTTTCTAGAATATTTATGCTGATGATCTCCTCAAAACATTCAATGAATTATTTAGGATAGGTAGGCTTTTGAAAGAAATCAACAATACATTAATTGTTCTTTTCTGCAAAATATTGGGGCCAAGACTTCAAAGCAGTCGAGCCTATAAGCCTTACTAACGTCCTATATAAGATCTTTACTAAAATTCTTACTTCTAGAATTCAACCGCTGCTCCCTAAAATCATTTCCAGCCAACATGGAGGTTTTGTGAAAGGAAGGATTATTCAGGATGGAGTGGTTATGGTTCATGAAACCATTCACTCAATGGAAAAAAGTAAGAAAGTGGTTGCGTGCATGGTTTAATTTAGATAAGTTGTGAAAATTAGAACTAACGCCTAGTAGTCCTATAAAAAAGCTTAAATTGAAATCAAAACACCATCATGCTAAGAGCTAAACAAGTAACAATCATCAATACTATGCATTGAAAAGAAAAACCTCAAGCTAACATATTAACATTATTACTCTACTCTTTTAGAAAGCTAAATTAATAAAACTAGACCTATGTAGATCTCTTAGCTATCAAAAGGAGATTTAGTAGTTGCTTGATCCAAGATGATCAAATATGGAGGTTCATCAAGCCATGGATTATTAGGCCTTTCTTGATTAAATCCATTTTTCTTCACAACACTAACTTGATTGTTGGAATGCAAAAGGATGATGATTAGCTCCACTCTAATGGAGAAATGCTCAAAGATGACAAAATGGCTATAGTGTATTTGTTATATGCTCACTTTTGTTTCTCAAGGAATAGGTGTAAGTGTAAAGGTAGGAGGAGGGATATTTATATAGCCCAAATGGATAGAAGAATCTCTACATCCCTTTTCAGTATGTGGAATAATAGAGATGTTGAGTTAGTTGTGGATAAAGGGGGTTTAGAAAGGGTTGAGTTAATTTTAGGAGAGTCTAATTTGTCCTTTAGTGACTCATGGGGATAAAGGGGGTTTGTTAATTAACCAAAGTGATTAATTAATAGGTGTGCAAGCTTATAAAAGATTTATAGAGGAATATTAGCATGATTTAGACTATAGAAGGGAATTAAATCAACTAAATAATGATTTATTGATTAAATGAAATGGGAAGCTAAATAATTAATAATAATTAATTAGTCTAGATAAAAGGAAGGATTAATTAATAAGGTCATTAATTAGGTATTTGTTGAATAAAAGACTTAATTAATGAACAAATGTAATTAATTAATGATGATAGGAGAGAAAGATGAGCATTATTGATGATATGTTGCCAATTTTTGTGAAAGGGGATAATTATCACAATTTAAGTATTTAAATTGTTCAAAGCTAAATTATAGGTGTCTACATTTGCCCCTTTTGGGGTGATGTAAGTGATGCTAATATAAAGATAGTGACGATGATAAATTTTTGAAGGGGTAGAAGAAAATTAGTAGAAGTGAGAGATGCCTCTCGAGTGTCGATGGTATTATGAAGGAAGATGATCAACGATCGAAAAAGGTGAGAAATGGATAGAAGAAAGGAGAGGGGGATGCCTCATGTGAAGCGTAAGAATAAAGTGTTGATAGGAGGGTGATGTAGAGGAAATATGAGGAAGTTGAGAGAGAAGAATTAGCTTTCATCCTTTGTATTGGGAAACAACTTTATTGTCATCATATTGCCAAAGATCTATGTCATCGGTCCTTATTAAAAATATAAGCATACGAAAAAAGTAGGATGACATGAAAAGCCATACTATGAACAATTTTCCATTGCTGAAATGACCACTCAATGAAACATACAAAAAGCAATGCAATATGAGAAGGAAACAAGCTCATTTAACAAGGAAAACAAGTATGAACACACATATTCCAACCAACAATGGTCAAGACGGTTGTATAAATGTTTTGTTATTAAGCTAAAGATCTCCACATGGTCGTGATTGATGACAAGGGTTAAAAATGATGCCCCAAGCAAGGATACATGTAGGGGAAATGATGATGGACACCGGTCCAAGGAGAAAGCTTTCTATGCCACGGTATAGCACACAAGAAACTAGATGTGCCCTAACATACAAAAAGCAAGCAAACTAGATATTCGATTCAAGTGTGAATCATGATCTGCAAGTCGTGTGATCGGTGAAGATGTGAAAATTTCTATGCCAGGATATGGAAATAATATACCATGATCAAGACATGAGTTTCAAACTATAAGCGGGTTTACCTATTTTTGTAGGTTTTATAATTTTTTAGGATTTTGTGGAAGAATTTTAATTTTTTGAGTTTGGATGTATATATATATATATTGTTTTTGTTTGAATTGTCCCAAATCATGGTGGATGTGGGATGTGTGTAAGAAAGTAGAAATCATGATTTTTTCAATCACCCAGACATAAGAAAAATGCCCTAGGGAAGAAAGAAGAAGTAGACGACAAATAATGTCCCCGATCAAAATGGAAAAAATTAATAAAATAATTATTTAATAAAAATAACTATTCGATGGAGTGTGTAGAGGAAGGAAATCACCTAGAGCAATAAAAATTGTCCTAGTGAGAAGAAAGGGGTACCAGGATGATAAGAAATGCCCATGATGATGAAAAATTAAAGAAAATAATTATTTAATTAAAATAATTATTGACGGCGGACATAAGAGAAAATATTCTAGTCAAAATAAGCCTCAGGTATCATTTACTTCTTTGAATGGCTTTGATATACCCCACCCTAAAATCACCGCAACCAATTCATTTATTTGACCACTTGCAAAATTAGTTAATTGCAGAGACCACGATATAGTGACGAGGATGATGGTGAGAGCATTTTTTTCCAAAAATGTCTTGCCGAAGAAGATATTCGGTAAAAATGCTTTACAGCAAGAATGATTTGACAGTGGTTGATGGCATCTTCGTGAGTATCTTAACCTTAGTTTTAAAATGTTGACAAATTGTGCAAAATGTGTTCATGATTTAATTTAGCTAATTTGCGTTAATAAAATTAGAACTAACACCTAGTATTCCTATAAAGAAGCTTAAATTTAATTAAGCAATCAAAACACCATCATGCTAAGAGCTAAATAAGTAAATGAATCATCAATACTATGCATTGAAATAAAAACCTCAAGTTAACATATTAACATTATTACTTACTCAAGAAGCTCTAAATGACAAAACTAGACCTATGTAGATCTTTAGCTATCAAAAGGAGATTTAGTAGTTGCTTGATCCAAGATGATCAAATATGAGGTTCATTAAGCCATGGCTTATTAGGCCTTTCTTGATTATACTCCATTTTCTTCACAAACTAACTTGATTGCCAGAATGCAAATTTGATGATTAGCTCCACTCTAATGGAGAAATGCTCAAAGATGAAAAAATGGCTATAGTATATTTTCTATATGCTCACTTTTGTTTTTCAAGGAATAGATGTAAGTGTAAAGGTAGGAGGATGGCTTTTATATAGCCCAAATGGATAGAGGAATTTCTACATCCCTTTATATGTGGGATAATAGAGATGTTGAGTTAGTTGTGATAGTTTTTAGAAAGGGTTGAGTTAACTTTAGGAGAGTTTAATTTGTCCTTTAAGTGACTCATGGGGATAAAGGGGGTTTATTAAATAACCAAAGTGATTAATTAGTAGGTGTGCAAGCTTATAAAAGTTTTTTAGAGGAATATTAGCATGATTTAGACTATAGAGGGAATTAAATCAACTAAATAATGATTTATTGATTTAATGAAAGGGGAAGCTAATTAATTAGTCTAAATAGAAGGAAGCATTAATTAACGGAAGGTCATTAATTAGGTATTTGTTGAATAAAAGACTTAATTAATTAACACAATGTAATTAATTAATGATGATAGAGAGAAGATGATCACTATTGATTTATATGTCACCAATTTGTGGGAAAAAGGATAATTATGCACAATTTAAGTATTTAAATTGTTTAGGCTAAATTATAGGTGTCCACATTTGCCCCTCTTGGGGTAACGAAAGTGACGCCACTTCAAAGATAATACGATGGTTTTGAAAGGATTATTCGAATGGAGTGGTTTTGGTTCATGAAACCATTCACTCAATGGAAAAAGTAAGAAAGCGGACATGGTTTTAAAATTATATATGAACAAAGCCTTTGACAAGGTGTTTTGGACCTTCTAGAATAAAGTCATGGAGAAATTTGGGTTCGATGTTTCGCTTGAGAAATATCATTAGCACTTGTATCTCTTCCTCCATATTTACTGTTATAAAATAATGGTAATCCAATCTCAATCAACTAAAAATTACAGAGAATGGGCTGCAATATTTATAGATATTGCACAGCCAAATACATCCGGAGAATAAGTTGCACAGGTGCAACCAAATGCCAGAATAAACAAGCTTCCAATAACATCCGGGAAGCAGGAAATGAATAGATACAAATATATTGTTTACAACAATATAACAGTATGAAATAAAAGACAAATATGGTTGATTAACCATATAACCAAATAACAATTATTATTTAATTAATAAAATTAAATAATTTAAACTATGCATAATTAATATTAGGATAATAATATTTAATCCTAACATTCCCCCCCTTAATTGTGCATTGTCTGAAGAGATGAGGAGAGAAATGCTCTGAACAACTCGAACTTGTCACGTGCAAGTGACTTTGTGAAAATATCTGCTCGTTGTTCAGCCGTTGGACAAAACTGAAGCTGGATGTTGTGCTTCAACACATGTTCACGTATGAAATGAACCTGAACTTCAATGTGCTTTGTTCTCTCGTGAAAAACTGGATTGCGAACAAGTTTGAGAACACCTTCATTGTCAACATACATGGTGGTCGGTTTGTCCTGTGGTATTCCAAGTCCTTCCAGTATGCGACGTAGCCAAATCGCTTCACGCATGCCTTTCTCCTCGCAGAACGATACTCGCTTCTGGGAAGAGCGAGAAACAAAGTGTTGTTTACTTCCCCATGATATTGGTCCGATCCCATAAAGAATACAAATCCGTAAGTGGATTTTCTATCATCAATGTTACCTCGCATGATCCGAATCCGAATATCCAAATAAGAAGAAGTTTTCATTCTTCTCAGATTCTAGACCAAGATCCACCGATCCTTTGAGATATCTCAAAATGCGCTTTGCATGCTTTCCAATGACAAATTTTGGGTTCCCGCATGAACCTCGATAGATAGCTCACCGCAAAGCTGATATCCGGTCTAGTGTAGGTCGTAAATGAGACTCCCAATCACCGCCGATAGAGAGTGGCACTTACCTCAGAGATGGATCTCAACGAGATAACTCGTAATCTGCTTCTCCATAGTGTAGCAATTGGTGTGCAATCCATCATCCTAAACTTCTCGAGCGTTGTCTTGGTATATTTCATCTCGAGAAACAAAGATATGATTCTCTTCTCCATACTTCTAGTCCAAGACAAGAGTGCATAAGCCCGAGATCTCGTCATGTCGAATGATCGCTTAAGATCTTTCTTCGTTTCATCAATCATCTTCACTGAACTGCCAAAGTGATGACTAGATCATCGACATAAACTACAACAATCACCATCTCCCCCCCTTGCTTTTTGAGGTAGAGATTGGGATCGTATGGATTTTTGACGAATCCAT
This sequence comes from Taxus wallichiana var. yunnanensis, assembly GCA_018340775.1. Taxonomy (NCBI): domain Eukaryota; kingdom Viridiplantae; phylum Streptophyta; class Pinopsida; order Cupressales; family Taxaceae; genus Taxus; species Taxus wallichiana. The sequence continues at coordinate 498,969,978 of CM031244.1, forward strand.
GTTGTACGAGATGCTCATCAATCTTGATGTACCATGCCCGGGGTGCCTGTTTGAGGCCATACAGAGATTTCCTGAGTCTGCATACCTTTTCTTCTTGACTGTGTACAACATATCCCTCAAAGTTGAGTCATGTAGACTTCTTCTTGTAAATCTCCATTCAGAAGGCACTTTTACGTCCATTTGGTGAACTTTCCATCCAAATCTGAGCAGCTAGAGCAAAGATCATCCCGATCATTTTGATCTTAGCCGGGAGCAAATGTCTCCTCATAGTCAATGCCTTCTTTCTCGTGCATACTTTTTCTACAAGTCTTGCTTTGCACTTGTCCACCGTCCCATCTCGCTTTGTACTTAGTTTTGAATATCCATCTCGCATCCAATGGGTTTCTTCCCCGGTGGAAGATCAACAAGCCGCCAAGTGTTATTCTTCATCACCGATTGATATTCGTAATCCATGGCATCTTTCCAAGCTTTTGACCGTAGGGCTTCCCGGACTCGTAGAGGGCTCTCTCGATTCAATAACTCTACTCATCAAAGCAAAGTTAACTTCTTCTCTTGCTTTACCATGAGTCCGTGGTCCAGGGGTGGATGTATCCTGGGAGCATCCAATCTTGCATCTCGTAATGTACTTGTACACCATTTAGGCATACGTTGAACTGCTCCCATGGGTCAGGTTCTATCTCGATCAACACCATCATCCCCATCATCACTTTCATCTTCTCGAGGGAACATTAGCTTCAATTTTTACAACGGTGAAAAATCTACATCTTCATGAGTCCGAGGAGGAGTCTCTCGCTTCCTTCTTCTCGAAAACTCAACATCTCTCGCTTGTGTAGACTTTTCTCGGTCTTAGGATCCATCAATCTATACCCAAGAGTCTCTTCACCGTATCCAATGAAGATGAGATTTTGTGACTTCATGTCCAATTTCTTTCTGCTCTGCTTTGGGTATGTGCATGCTGCTTGCACCCGAATACTCCGAGGTGTGCAATGGATGGTTTCCTTTTGACCATGCTTCTTGTGGTGTAATTCCATCAAGAGCAGCTTGGCGCTCTCGCTTTAACAAATACACCGTTGTTTTTGCTGCTTCGCCCAAAATGTCTTTGCAAGTCCGAATCATCGATCATGCATCGCACCATTTCCATGATAGTACGATTTCTTCTCTCAACAACACCATTTTGCATGCGTGTGTGTGGAGGAGGCATTTGTCGACGAATCCCGTGAGTTTGTAGGTAGTCTCCGAACTCATCACTGTGAATTCCCCCGATCTCGAGCGAGAGTTCTCATGTGACGACCGCTTTCTTTTCAACTCGCCACTTTGAACTTTTTGAATGTTTCAAAGGCTTCACTTTTCTTGCAAGACAAAAATCCACATTTTTCGTGAATAGTCACAACACAAGCATGAAGTACTGAACCCCGAAATGACTTGGCTGCATCGACCGCACAAGATCGGTATGAACCAGTCAAGTTTACCATGAGCTCAAAAGTACTCTTTTTTGGAATGAAACTCGTGTTGTTTTCCCATGCTAAGCAAAGTGAGGACACTTGTCTCGTATCCTTCAAGAGATGGTAGCCCATGTACCATATTACACCGCGAAGTGTTTCGAGATATTTGAAACTTACATGACCAAATCTCCGATGCCACAACTGGGCTGAGGTGGAGTTTTTAGCCACAAGTGCTTGATCATTTTTGTGAATGAAATCAAGTTGAAACATTCGTCCCACATTTGAGGCTTTTGCAATTATTTTCGAGCCTCTGGATTTATCTCGAATCAAACACATTTTCTTGCCGGATTGACTATCAAAGTCAATTTTCAGTTGTGATCTAGGAGTCGATCGACCAAAGAAGATTCTTTTCACAACCTGTGGACATATAGAACATCCGATAGTCTCGTATTTGCGTGAACCAAGGGGTAGAGAAATGTTTCCAATCCCCTCGAATCAGATATGAAGAATCATCTCCCAACGAAACATGATTTTTCGATGGCGTGTCCTCATTGAAATAAACCACTTCTCGTGGCTGGTCATGTGTCGAGTGGCTCCCGAATCAACATACCAGACGCCACTAGATGACGTGGATGGTTCACTTGATCGAGCAAAGGAACAAGAAGTCTTCATTGTCTCGATCGTTTCTTGCTTGCTCAAAATATTACTCACTGGTGGGGTCTTCTTTCCAGCCTCTTTTTCTACCCGTGATAGTTGTTTCAATGTCCTCTTGTAAGATTTGTTGTTGTTGGGTCCGTAATCGCTTGATGAACCTTTCTTATAAGTGTTAAACCAACATTCGCAAGTCAAGTCATGTCCTTTTGCAAATTGACATCGCTTCTTCTCGCTGATTGTCCCCATGATACCGATTCTCGATGTGGGGACTTCTGATAGGATTTAGGTTTTCCTTTACCTTTTCCTTTCCATTTTTGATGTGAAGACAAAGGCTGCCGCTCTCTCTTCATCATCCTTATCAGTATCGCTTCCTCTTGTCATAAAGAGGTTTACTAGCTTGTCAAAACTAATTGTCAGATCCGACAAGTTTAGAGTCAGACAAAAATGCGGTAAGAAGAAGGGAGAGCTCTCGTAACAATGGGAACGAGAGATTCATCTTTGACCTCTTCTCCTAGGGCTAGAAGTGAAGCCCTCAACTCGCAACTCTTCTTAGAAGGCTTCAATTTTCTCATTCTCGCTTGAACTTCAATGTATGTAACTCGACTCGCAAATTGAGTATGACATTCTTGTTCTTGGCCTCATATATTGTGCTCACTTATCCCATGCTTCTTTTGCTGATGTGGCATCTCGAATGTGGGCTCATACATCGTCGACACTCCAAACAAGATGATGAGTTTTGCTTTCTGATCTCGCTTCTATCAAATTGTCGTTGTTGTGTTGCATCGCTGGTGATCTCGTTAGAGTACCACCACAACAGCCGATTTCTTCAAACTCAAGTCAGTGTCTTTATTTTTGTCTTCCATGCAAAGATAGTTGCTTCCTCCTCCGAGCAATTGTGAATCCTAAGAAAAATTGGGGGCATTGTGCCCATTTTGCAGAGATCACCGACAGGTTTGCTCTTATCACCTGTATTAGGTCTCCCAATCTATATACCGTCAATCCGATATACCGAACCTTTCTATATACGCGCCTTCCGATATACCCGCTGCGACGTGGAAGAAGCTCGCCTTTTCTATATACCCTACGCAGACGTGAAAGAGGCGTTAACGTACGTGAAAGAATTCAATACGTGGTACCAAGACAGTACTGATGGGGTCTGTGTGATTATTGACACCGGCTCAAAGAAATATCCTCATACGCGCGCGTAACTTCGCTATATACTCGGATAATTTCTCAGTCCGGATTTATGTCTTGCAATCGTTCACAGACGGATGGGATGGTTCATAGTGTGTGCACTGTGACCTTATTACTCCCCGTCGATTTATAGGGACGATGCCCAGACGACGTTGTTGCAGCTATATTAGGCGTTAAGTGCAGTAGTAGTCACGACGGCTTTACCCGTAAGCGCTTCCCAGAGGCACTGTATATACCGAACGCTGCGAATGAGATCTAGGATCTCGTGAGTGTTACAGAACCAATTTTACTGTTTTTTTATTACAATTCTGCCAGTTTCTGAGCAGTTACAAAGTTTTGCAGTTGACTATGGCAACCTGCAAATTAGTACAATATGCAGCAGTATACAATTTACATTCAAAAAACTGTACAATTTGAATGACAGGCAAAAAATTTCAGTTTCGGGGTCCTGGTGGCCTCCTGAGCCCAATACGACCCAAAATGCTAAAAATTGCAAAAATAATAGCTGAAAATGCAATTTTTAGATGGGTCTCCTTTTGCAAAAAATGTCTGGAATGAAAAAACAGACCAGATGGGAGAAAAAAATTTTACCCTAAATTAGGGATTTCTCCGCTAAATTTAGTTAGTTGTAACTAAATTCAAAAAAGTCTGCTAAATTTAGCAGTTCCGCCAAAAATTCCGCCAGATGCAAAAGGTGAGTTTTTGAGTGTTTTTGGTGGGATTTGACCCCAAACCTCTCACTCCCAAGGCGCATGCACTAACCAACTTGCCCACTTAGGGCGCTTGAGCTATGAAAGGAAGGAACTTGTATTTATTGACAAGTAAAATGACTTACCTCTTGAAAATGCGACTTGGTTGAGAAGATGCCACGTGGCGCATGCTGGTGAAGGCGGATTTTAGGTTGTATTTGCTTAAAAAATGGATCTGAAGCTTTGTTTTTGTTTGTTTGCCTTTGTGGCCGCTTCTTCTTTTACCGCTTTTAGCTTTCCATACGCTTCATTTTTTTTGCTTTTTTGCTTTTCACGTGTTTGCAGTTTTTCAGCATTTTTTTTTTTTTTTTTTGTTTTGCTTTTGCTTTTTCCTTGCCGCGCTTTTTTTTTTTTGATCACTAACTAAAGCATTTCTTTTTTGCAGGCTTTCAGGGAGACATAAATTTTTTTCGTTTGAGTGGAGAAGGGCGCTTTTTTGCTCCAAAAAATGTTTTTTTTTACGCAGCAGCACGAGGGTCAAAGAAAATGCGAGGAGGACTATTCTTAGTCCGTTTGGCCGCTTTTTACTCTTTCTTCCACTTTTTGGCATGTGCTTTTTTCTTCCTTTTTTTTATTCTTTGCTTCTGTTTTGCAGGCAGGCACAGCCGAGTCCTGAGGTTCGCTTTTTCTCTTCTTTTTTTATTTTTGACGATACTTTTGCTTTAACTAGGCACTCGGGCTGTTTTCCAATTCTTGATTCTCACCATTCAATTCTCACTTCACATGGCTTCGCATTTCAATTTCACATTCATTTCACTTCATTGTCTAAATGCACCTCTTTCAGGAGAACCCCTGTTTCTTTTTTTTTTTAAATATATGCGTTTTTGCCCGCACATGACATACAAAGATATTTTTCCTTCCATGAAAACAATGTCAATCAAATAGATATGAATTTGGCACACATACCTCCAATACAACAACATCCAAAACAAGCAAAAACTTCTCTAAATGCACCTCTGAATTAGAGGGAGAACCCTTTATTTTTAAAAAAATTTTTTATTTTTAAATAATGGAAAAATTTTTTGCCTCAGGTGCAACCAGCACCAGTGCAAAAAAAATTTGCCTTCCAAGCACCTGGAAGGAACAGGAGGATGTGGGGGAGGCAGGGATGGGGCTGGGAGTTTGCACGAGGCTGCACAGGCTCTCAAATGCTGCAAACACGTCTCCAATCTCCTCTCTCTCTGCTGCTCTCTCTTCCACACCTTCACAGGCTTATTCTCGCTCCGTACCAAATGTAGATTGAGAAACAGGGACGGAAGCCTGACATAATTTTATTAATCTCAATCAACTAAAAAATTACAGAGAATGGGCTGCAATATTTATAGATATTGCACAGCCAAATACATCCGGGAGAATAAGTTGCACAGGTGCAACCAAATGCCAGAATAAACAAGCTTCCAATAAACATCCTAAGCAAATGAATAAATGAATAATACAAATATATTGTTTACAACAATATAACAACATGAAATAAAAGACAAATATGGTTGATTAACCATATAACCAAATAAAATTATTATTTAATTAATAAAATTAAATAATTTAAACTATGACCTTATCAAAATGGGATCCACCATGCCTAATAGATGTTACCACTGTAAATAAGATAATGACACTATTCATCATCTTCCTTTGCATTGTCCTGTTGTTGATGCTTTTTGGAAGCTTATCTTCAATAGATTTGGTATTGCTTGGTCTTTCCTAGATGATATCATACAAGCCTGGGTTCAGTGGAAACCTCCTTTCAAAAATTCTTTTCTTTAGATGCTTTGGAGACTCATCTTCCCCACACTATTTGGAGAATTTGGAAGGCTTGCAACTCTCTTATCTTTAGAGATACCAACAAAACTATCAAGAGTATTCTGAATGAAATTACAGTTATAGAAAAAGAAAACATCCTGAAGTTCAAACCCCCAAAAAGCTAAGTATCCTAAAGATGAGGAGAAATATTTAAAGGCCTATAATATCAATTTGTAAGTATATCCCAATTGTTAGAAAATAATATTCCAAAGTGCTCAAATTATGGGTTGGCATAATATAATTTGTGAGCTAGTATATAGGTGAGTTGTTTAAAATATTTTTATGTATGGGATTTTTTTGTTAAACCAAACTCACATAGATAGGAAATTTTAGGAGTGTTGTTAAAAATACTCTATTTTACATCTCCTTATATTTAGGATTACTCCATCCTATATATGTGTGTAATAATATTAAAAGCCATGAAATAATATTCGTAGGGATATTGATGTGTAAATCTACTATCGTGTCTTTATTTGGTATCGAGCAAACGTCCTCAAAAGTTTTAAAAAATGTTTTTTGATGGATATAAGGGACATCTTTGTTATACCACCGTTATTAATAAAAAGGTTCAGCTTAGCCTTCTTCTAAATTGTATATATTAGAATTTCATATTTTAGTTTCTTTGAAAAGTTTAGGATATTATTCTAGATATTGTGAAAGGGTGGATACATTTATATGAGAGAAGAACTACCATTCCACAACATAGAGGTGTGATATGGTCCCTTACAATCATTGCTCAAAGGATAAAGGCGTAGAGCAATCATATTGACCCTTTCAAAGAATAGAATGCCAAGTTATTTTTTCAACACATATCTACATAGTTCTATTCTCCTTCTCATGATCATTCAACCTTCCAAAAAAATTCAAACATTTAATTGGACTATGAAAGTGCATGTTTTATGTCAATCTTGATTCTATCATCAAATTTGGATTTACATTCAAGAAGCGTGTTTCCTACATAATTCCCTGAAGGAAAAACATAGTTGATAGACGAAAGCACAAGGAAAAGTAACGTCATGATATTTAGGTTGTTGGTTGTCTGTAAAACCATCCTTGTTGAGGTTTTTGGTTGTCCTGTAAAACCATCCTTGTTGAGGTTGTTGGTTGTCTTGTAAACCATCCTTGTTGAGGTTGTTGGCTTTCCTGAAAAACCATCCAGCATCATTAGCACGCACGAGTGACATGTTGCGAAAGAAGTACGATTGTTTTTGTTCCATGTTCGCATACTTAAGGGGGGGAATTTTAGGAAATAATATTCTAGTGCTCACATTATGGGTACATAATATAATTTGTGAGCTAGTATAAAAGTGAGTTGTTTAAAATATTTTTATGTATGATATTTGGTTGTTAAACCAAAATCACGTAGATAGGAAATTTTAGGAGTGTTTTTAACAAAATTTGTTTTACATCTCCTTATACTTAGGATTAGTCCATCCTATATATGTGTGTAATAATATTAAGAGTGATATTGTTGTGTAAATTTGTTGTTGTGTATTTACTAATCGCTTTTACCCAACACTAACATATCTCAAGTTCAAAATGACTCCCAAAAGATGGTTGGTTTAAGTTGAACTTTGATGGTGCCTCTAAAGGAAACCCTAGGATAGATGGGGTAGAGGCCTCATTATAAACCATAAGGGTCAACTTAATTATGCTTATGCAGGTCCCATGGGCACATAATCCAATAATTTTTCTAAAGCCCTTACCACTCTCTAGGGAATCGAATGGCTCACATTATCAAGGTTAACAATCTCATTGTAGAGGGGGACTCTCTAAATATCATTAACAACCTCTCTGGAACCTAAACTCCTAATATGGCCATTAGTGATTTCATCAAAGAAGCTAATATGATTTGTAATGGCCTTAATATTATTTATCCACATGTGTATAACGAAGGTAATTGTGCCACTGATGCACTTGCTAATGTAGGCGTACTCATGAATTATTATAATGAGTGGAATAATGTCAAGGACCTCCCCAACATAGTTCTTTCCATCACTATTAATGAAAATACCATCCAACCCATCAATACTTCTTAAGCGACGACCTTCACATGTGCGGAATTTACCTTCTCTAAGTACTCATCAGTTCAATTTTATTCATTTCCATTCAATCATCTCCTCAAATTCTGCAGGCATCTATTTTTAGGAACATGTATGGAGTAAGAAGAAGGGTTTTTTCTCAAGGTTGTCATCAAGCTTATCTATTACCAAATTTATATCAAAAAGCTTATTTTTTTCGCTTCCAATAGTCCTGAATTGCTCTGTCACCATTTTCATCCATAATGGGAGGGATGCTTTACAAATTTGTACCTATTTTTGACCCCAATGGGATAAAAATGTGGAGCTTTGGGAAGCCCTAAATTTAGGAGGTTTTACGGACTTCATTCAATGGATCAGGCCATGCTGACCAATAAATATCTCTACAATTTGTCACCAATGGAAATACAAAATATCAATTTCAAAGGAATTGATTTGAAAATTTCCGAGTAGTTTATTTCCTTCATTACAAGTTTAAGCATGGAGGGTAATAAATTTTTCTATAATAAGTTTGACAAAGAGGCAGAGGAAAAACTCTTCTTGGAAGAGGGGGAATAAATTCAAACAATTTGCATTGGCATCATCTGCTCTTCTATTCCTCAACCTTTTGATGAAGTGGCCCGCATGGTGGTTCACTACATTATGTTGGAAGGTAGGTTCTCCACCCTTCCCTTACACCACCCGGTTCTGCTCAATCACTTCAAGAGAGAAGCTAAGGTCAATTTGTCATATTACATTTTGCATTCTATGGAGAAAACTATTTTAGAGGTTCAAGGTCATAGGCATGTTCTTCCACTCCATCAAGGTGTCATCTTTCTCATTCATCAATTTATCCTTGATGTTATTTTAAATGACCCTATCCATCCTTTAGCTCCTCCTCCTCCCCCTAACCCCATATTAGAACCAAGAATCCCAGCTTTCATGACCTTATTGCTGAACCTCCACCTGCTAAATAGATTCTTAGGAGAAATAAAAAAGATAAGGAGATAATTGGGGTCAGTAAGCCTTCCCGAGGTCGAGGCATGCTTCCCTAAGTGCCTGTGTCACTCCCGATATCCTTGAAAAGTTTAAACATTAAGGCGGTGCTTTGAAAACTATTGAATATAATGTTGATTTTCTCCTAAAGACTGGTAGCAAGACCACCACAGACCCCGCTCTCCTTGACCAAATTCTGCAAGAGGAAGTAAAATCTATCACTTGCCAAATCAAAACTCTTGAGGAGAATTATAAAAATCAACTTTCTATCCATAGAGATTTCCTTGATTTACTACAGCCAGTATTAATCGATTTTTGATGTTAGAGGGATTCTAACATCAACACTAGAGAATGGGAGGATCACTAAGAAGTTCTTCAAAGAGACCAATCTAGACCCTAATATTGGAGCAACCATGAATCTATATAAGGCACTTAGAGTTTCTAAGGTGTATATAAAATTTGTGAATTAGTGCCTTTCATTCTCCCGTGTTCTCAAAGGCAACTACTATTATGTTGTTTCGAGCTACTATTTTGTTGTTGTTTGTCTCTTGTAGTCATTTTGCACCCACCATGAACAAGGGAACCTCATGCACGCGACCTATCACCAATGTGCTGGGCTTTGGCGCTTACGAGGAGCACGAAAGGGAGCCGAGTCTCTCTTTTATGTGACTTTAGTGGAAGGCATACTTCATGATCTTGACTTAGTGATTTAAAATAAATGAAAAAGCTATAGATCTCAGAACAGATTCTAGACCCTTCATTCATAACAAAAGCAAAGCACGCAACAAAATTAATAGAACTAGGAAGTTGTAAAACCACAAATAGACTTAACATTCAAATAAGGTTCATGATTATATAAGATCAAAAGCATAGTAGAAACATGCAAGTAATACAGAGAAATGATCTTAATACAATTGTCATGGTAACCTTATCATGTTCATTCATAACATTACTCATAAGATATTACAGAAGGGAGACCGTAGTCATGCGCCATATCTGGATCCATACACGAATGCTCACAAAATAGAATTTTCATTCCCCATTTTTGTATTACATTCTTCCTATAATCATCTAACCATTCTTATCCCATAGTTCTTGTAGTAATTCTGTAGAGATCCGCTATCTCACTTGTGTCTCTCTTTCTTTGCTAAGGGCGCACATATATATAGGCATCTGATCTCCAACAAACTCCTCTGTAACCTCAGATATGGCCCCAAGTGTCAAGGTGTGGGTCGCCCCAGGATGCCTCTCCATGCCATGATTAGCTTTTTGGATCTTCTTATCACAAGGTATATTCCTTCTAGGACACCCTATTGCAGGCTGGAACCTTATCCAAACGGAACACATTCTTCATGTGTTCTATCCAAAAGGCTGAAAATAGCTAAGTCTCGAATTGTTCTTCACATGTGCATGTCCTTGGTTCTTTAAGAACTCTTTTTAAATCTCGCCTTGCTTTGCACCTTAACTCAGCGCTTCCTGGGCGTGTGCGCCTACGTGCCTTTAAGATTTGGTAGCTACATTAGGTCCCAACATCTCTTATCGGGATTCTTATTGGCAATCGGCCCCTTTGCCTTAGTACTCATATAGTTTTATCTAGATTTTTGGATTTTGGTTGGGGTGTGGCCCCCTTGTTTCAAAAAACCACATTGTACTTTCATGTCAATCTTGGTTGTTGAGCCATTTTGTTGTACTCCAAGGTATGGTCCCTTCAAAACCATTTACCTATAATAAAAAAACAAATGCTTTTTTGTCCCATCATAATTCAGGGACATAGAATGACAATTTGTAGCGGGTAAAACCTCATGGAACATCATGCATCCTAATCTAACCCCCATGTTATCCAACCTTTATGTCTATCTCAGATGGGTCCAACATTTACTTTCAATTGCCTTATTCTCATATAAGTATCTAAGTTGTGGGGTTCTTGTGCCCGATTAAAAGATTATAAATATCATGATATTCATCAGTAAAACCAAGGGTTTTAAGCAGTTTGGCATATGGGATTTGGGTTTTACTTTTACTTTGGGGTCTTGTGGAAGTAGACATGCTTGGAATTTTGGATTCTAGAAACCCTCAACCCTAATTTTCAACCCTTATATTGAAATATTTCAAAGCGAAGGCTTATAAATTGCTACTTATAAAACATAATATTTAAAGAATCAAGATTCAAATGTAGGATGACACTTACTCGGAAATATGAAAATTTTGAGTCTTACATGGTCCACAACTTCTATGAATCTATTTTATTTATGTTGGGTATGCCTTCTAGAAACAAAATTAAAGAATTTCAATTGTCAATGGACATTTAATATAACCTCACAACTTTCAAGCACTAGCAATACCACATTACTATAAATGATTAGGTCTTTCACTGTAATTTTTAGACATCAAATTTAGTCTCTTTTCAAATTCCAAATAAGTAGATGAAAGTTTCCACTTAGCTAGGCCTATTTCGGCAATTCCATTCAAATGCGAGTGTGTCGAGCCTTTGTCCCAGAATAGAGCCTACACCATTGATTTTAATATATCGAACGATACATATTATTTATCAGATGGCCACATGGAAATATTCCGGTCCTCCTCAAGGAAAAATAAGTCCCCAAACTCTAACCCCACAGAATGAACCGATTCAATAAAGTTTGGCTCCACAAAGTGTGGGCATTTAATGATTTTTCCATTGAATTTTTTGTGGGCTATTCATAAAGCTTAGTAACTTTTGATATACATGACAACTGAAACATGTCACTTCCAAATTTCTAAAATTTCATTTCTTATATTTTATATATGTAGTTAGTTTCTTTTTTCCAAACGTGTCTCCTCATATATGTGATGAAATATAAAAAATCTAAATAATAAATGCATCACTTTAAAGACTAAAGTTATGGGAATATTGTTGAATAATTCCTCACAGTAGCATTTGATTGGGTGATTGCTTGATGTGATTTGATGTGACATATTTTATTTACTACTTTTGTATCAAATTTTAAGTGATAAATTGGCAAGTATTAGTCCCTAACTTTACATCTACCCTCACCAATACCATTATTAGTCCATGCTTGACGATTGGTTCCTCTCCCTTAATATATTACTCGATATGTTTATTAAGAAGTTATTATTGATTCAATATATAACATTATATCCTTAATGATATCATATTCATCATGATAAAATAACTCTTAAAAGTCGGAGGCACGTAATGCGATAGTGACGGCAGCTTTAAAAGTGTTTAAGCAAATTTTTGGACAGCATTTACATTTAATATTAACCATCATACCCCCGTTCCGTGAGGAAACGTGTAAAGGTCCAATCAAAGAACTCGCTCAACAATTATAAATTCAAGGCCCATGGTCATTTTTCGACACTTACTATATTTTTCAAAATCATGGGGGGCAAAATTAAGCGCATCAAACTAGTATCAAGCGATGAATACATGGAGGATGTCGAGGTTTCTTCTGATACGGACTCAGATGTGGTTATTGTTGGGAAATCCTTCGCCCTCTTTGTTTCTAGTTCTCCTTCTAATGGTGCTTCCACCCCCTCTCCTAGCTAGTCAACTACTTCCCATGTTCCCCTTCATTCTCCTTAAAATTTTCCTACAAAGCTCTAACTTGATTCCTTGTATGGGTAGATAATTCCCAAAGCATTACTGGAACTCTCTATTCTTTATCCAGAATCCCCTGACCTAGAACCTATGGATTTTCCACATGATGCTACAAATGATGTGGATAAGGAAATTGATGACAATCAACCCTCGACGGTGACCCCTCAAACGGACGGTTAAGTCGAAATGGTGTCTTCCATCCCTGCAAAAATTTATCGAGCTTTTGAAGTGCTTAAAACCTAGAAAGACTATACTGATAATACCATAGCTATATTTGATAAATAATGTGTCAAGATACTAGCCCTAGCTGACACTCTGGCGGAGAAGATCAATACTGATGTAGCTAGGAAAGTAGTACAAGAACTGAAAATCTATTATGATATGTAATATTTATGTTATATCTAGTTATAGATTTTTTGGTATGCCTATGTTATGATATGTAATGTTTATGTTATATCTAGTTGGATGGGATTTTTTGTAAAAGGATGAGGGTCCTTTCAAAACCCCCACTTTACCCTATTCCAAAAAATGTATAGTGTTCTATTATATTTATAAAAAATCTTTTCAATAACCTTATACTTCTTGAATTATAGGTTTCAACAAATATATGAGAGGTATGTCTTGAATTGTGCACAAATTTTATATTTTTTTCCTTAGGAAGGTACTATCTAGTTCGAGAACAATAATATTTAAATTAGATATTCCTTAATGTTTCCTCCATACTCATGTTTTCTATCAGTTAAAACAACTTAAGTAAGAACTGAAAAATATATAATAAATGGATAGATAATTAATAAATGTAAAAATTAATAACATCTAAAAATAATTTAATAACTTATAATTTTTAAATATATGTTATAAGTTATTAAATTATGAAATTATTTGTAGATGTTTTATATTTCAAAAAGGATTCAGTTATTTAATATAAAGGGTAGTTCCAATAGTAAAAAGGATTCAATTATTTAATAATTTAATAACTTATAATATGTTATAATTTATGTTATTATTAAATATATTTTTTCCTTATTATTAAAGTTATCAATCCTTCCCGCCCATTAGATAGACACGTGGCAAGATTCTGGGCCTCCCCAAGGAAAAGGAATTCCCAGACTCCAAGCCCATAAAATGAACCAATTCAATAAAGTTTCGGTCCACTGTGTGTCGGTGAGGTAAGGCAAGAGTGGTAGTGAGCAATCGAAGATACTACATGTCATTTTCCTATTCCTATGAGTGGCCAAGTGTCACACATTCCAGAAATTTAGAGTAAAATTAAGGCATGCAAAAGAAATGAAATTTTTTGGGCCTTATTACAGTCAAATTCAATAGAGGGTATTCACCAAACTAGTTACAGGAGATTCACCAATTGATTTCCAACTATTTTTTTATATTTATACCGTTTTGCTGAAAAACCAAAATAGGTTACAAGGATATTTACCAAAAACACAAAACCGGTTACATGTATATTCACCATGATTTCTATAAGTTTTTTTAGGGGGTTCTGAGTCAAATTCTAAGCCCTTTCTAAAACTATAGAATGTGTTGATTTTGTCTTCGAACTATGATGTATTGTAATCAGTAAATGCTATATGGGGAGACCGATTCACTCGATGTATTCCCCTAGTTTGGGGTGTATGTGACATTTCTATGAGAATGCATAACAAAGGAGGACCCGATGTACATCTAAAACTAAAGCCTTAGGGGAGGGAATGTCTTGGTAGAAAACCAAGGCACACATAAACAAAGTAGCTAAAAAGATGTGTTAGTACAAACAAGACAAATACACATGTAGAAGATAAAGTGTAAGCTAGCAAGGAATAAGAAAATGTAGACCAAAAATTCGGGTTGTAAACATGGGACATCGCTCACAATGTCATACGACAATCAAGGCCAAAACGGGCAATTTAATCATGCAAGTAGTGAACAAACAATCATAGGGAAAATCCGAAAACAATGTCATACAAAGGAAAATAGTGACAAGCAAAGAGTAATAGAAACCATGGTAAAAATAGTTCTTGCAAAGAAAATTTTGCACATGAAGCACTCAAGTAACATGTTAGAAAAATAAAAAAGTATGTCAAAGCATATATGATCCGATAAGTAGTGTGCTAGTATAAATAAGAAATAGTATAAATCACAAACTATAACACCTAAAATGTGTATGAAAGTAGATGCCCCAAGAGCCAAGCTATGGACTCATTAAGAGTAACTATGCCAAGCATTTTCTCTATGTGTAAATTCTACATTCACAACTAGAAGGAAAGTGAATGCGTATGTGTGTATGAAAAAGATAATGACATATAAAATATTTGTCTAACATAGTAAGCAAAGTGTACATGTGAGTATAAGTAAGAAATAATAATGTGCACCAAAGATATACAATATGTTGTGAGTGTGAATGGAATGCAATATGAGTGTGATAGAGCAACATTCCCCCGAGCAGATGTGAATGAACATGATTGAAATGAGGTTCATTTATAAAAGACCCCTCAAGTCAATAATGAACCATAAAACAAGAATGCGTCATTGGGAAATGGTTTGAGTTTTGTGCACTAGAAAGATATGATCAATAAAGCATAGAGTGTAGAGAGTGAGTGAGTGTGGTGAGGTTTATTCCATATTTAGACCCTCAAACTTGAGTATGAACAATAGAACTAGAGTGTGTCATATAAAAGTGTTTTATGATGAATGTTCACTGAAATATGTGTTGTGAATACGCCGAGTGTAAAAATATGTAGCATGTGAGGTTCATGTATGTAGTATACCCTCAACAAATAAGTGTGAACCATAACACAAGAATGCATCATTGGGTAATGAAGATACAATTTGTGTGTATCAATTTGTGTAAGATGTATGAAGAAGACTAGATGTGAAGCATGAAGCATATGGTAGAAATATACGACATTGAATGATGCTAGGAGGGGGAATAAGCGTGATTCCCCCAAGTGTATAATGTGTAAAATAATCAAGTAACATCATCTAAGAGATCATCATTGTCATGGTCAAAACTGAATGGAGATGTATAAGAGACTTGGTAAGAAATAGTATGTGGTTGATCATATATAGATCCATTGCAGCGTAAATTGTACATGCCCATTGCATATTCTTTTCATCGAGAAATTTGGTTGCTAAAAACCATGTGCATACCAAAGAGTAATATTTAACAAATAGCTGAGAAATGAATCATTTCAAATAGAAATGTAGATGAAGGGCATAGGAAATGTGATATCAATATGATGACAATTGAGAGTGCAACCAATGTAGTCAAGCCAAGAATGTTTAAGAGTAAGCAAAGAAGTGTGAAAAGTGCATGCAACAAATATTGATAAATGGAAGATGTGAAGACCATTTATAGAATGAATGATGAACACATCCATGATAGAGATGAGGAGAATGAGGTAGAGGGAAGAGATCATCAAGTGTGAATCCTAGCCAAGCCAAGCCATCATATGTGTAAACAGTGTCAGAGCAAGTGGGATCAAATGGAATGTGATGCCAATAAGAATCATTCATGAACAGGGTACATGTAAAAGGTGGAAGTGTTGGTGCAAGTTTCTCATGAGAGGGTGAAGAAGGTGAAATGATGTCCAGTGTATGGACAAACCCTTGATAAAGTACCATAACATTAGTAGAAGGAGGGGGTTGTTTGAATTGATATTCACTAGGGACAATAATGAAAGTATCATTAAAGTATGATTCATCTATCTCAAGAGGATTAAAATTAAGATTGCATAATTTGTCATCAGTAAGCTCAATGGTATTGAACTCATCATTAGAATCATGTAAGCATGAGATGAGCCTCAATCAAAGTGGAGCGGTAGTGGTTACTTAAGAAGATATTGTGGGTGAAATAATAACAATATTATGAGTGGAAATAGATGGAGTGGTTGTAGTGATGGAAGAAGGTTGTGAAGCGCTAGATTGACCGATATCATATGTGTCAATATTTCTATATGGGATAGGATTTGATGGAGGAATGGGCATAGTAGTGATGGGGTTTATGCGTGAAGTTTAATGGATCAAGGTCCACAACAATGGTATGTTCATAACCATCATGTAGGAATTTGACGCATTAATGAATAGTGGATGGGACCACATGCATTGCGTGAATCTAGGATTTATCCAATAAGATATTGAATTGAAACAAGGCATATATAATGAAGAAGACTCATAGGATATTTTTAGGCCCGACTTGTATAGGTAATGTGATAGTGCCTAAACATGTGTGAGTAGTTGAATCATAACCATGAATAAGAGTGGAATTCTTAGCAATTAGATTATCTATAATGCCAATTTGTTTTAAAAGGAGTGAGCACATAAATTGATGGTGAAACCATTGTCAATGAGTACATGCTTGATACAAATGGTGCCAATGATAGCAGTGATAAGAAAAGGTGCACAAGGATTGTCAATAATGGGTGGCAAGATGTCCTCATTACTAAATGATATAGCATGTGGTATATTTTTGAGAGACTGAATGAGATGTGTGCAAGCCACCGAAGAATTGTTACTTTCAATGTGGATAGAATGAAGGGAGGCCTCTAATGTATGACAAAAATCAAGTGCATTGCACAATAATTCATAGAGATATATCTTGGCCGTGTATTCTTAAGCTGCTCAATGATATCATATCCTTTAGAAGTGGTAGGAGGAGCCACATAAGTGATAGGTGGTGGGATATAAATGGGCTGATCCGTAGGAGGGTGAGTGTGGTGAGTAGTTACTACATTGATAGTTGGATCAGCCCTAGGCATAATAAAGCGAGGAGGATGTTGAGTACGAACTTGCATGAAATCAACAACAGTAGTAACCATGCCAAAAACCTTAGTTGGAGTGAAAGAAGGATAAGAATATTGATCCATGACTTGAGAAGAAGAAAACATACTCATAAGGTAGGGTTTGAATCGTCAGGAGTTCACCAAATTATTTAACAAATATTGAAATATAAATGTTAAATTCTAATTACATAGTCACAATGAAATAATATAGAAATAGAGTACAAATTTGAAACCCTAAGTACAAGAGAAGGGATAAAGTACTTAGTTGATTTCAAAATAATCCCAAGCTATGCCGAGCTAGAAAATTGATTAAAAAAGTGTAGACTATTGTGAACCGAGCCCAAAAAAATTTAGAATTGTTGTGAATGCTAAGACTAGGGTGCCTTTGGATCGGGCAAAGGCACCTGGCATCGAGACTACTCCTGGACACTGTGACTACAAAAATGGATGAAAAGTGTTTTCCTCTATGTTTCTTATATGTTATTTCCCTTCGTTTTTGGTCGCCTGTATGTCACACTATGCCCGTAGAATTCACATGTAACATGCAAAGAGAAAAAGCACCTGCAAAACCCCAAAACACATCAAATCTTAAAAAGAAAAAGATGTAAATGGGGAGTTAGAATGACCCCAATGGGTAGCTAACTATGTAAAATTACAATTTGGGCATTGCACTACATTTCAGAATCCATGTAGTTAACGTGTGTGTGTGTGTGTGTGTGTGTGTAGAATCGTGCCCTAGGTGGATCTTGTGAAAGATACACTTGATAATGAGCAATAACTAGATGTAGAAGATATAAATAGATGTGTGCATGGAAAAATGAACTTCCCCTCCTATGAAGTGTATGCAGAAGAATGCAATCCCTTGTCCCTTTGAATGGATGCTAGATGGATGTTTTGATGCTCTTGAAATGCCTTTGGATGCAACCTTAGGTGATAGTAGTAGATGCTTAGATCTTGGTCTTTTATTATGGTCACATAGATTTGTATTTATATGATTCCCTTGTTTGAATTTCGTAATTAACCACTAAAAGGCCGACCACCAAGAAAATAAGATGCCCAATAACTAGAAAAGACCCAAAATATGTGAGAAAGATACAAAGAGGTCAGGGGCGCCTAGAGGGGACAAGGGCACCTAGGCGCTAGCATCCCGGCTGGGTGCTAATGTCTAGATTCAAAAATTCTAAAGTAAAAAGGTTAGAATTGGTAGTGGGGTGTGTAAGACCAAGATGAAAACTAGAAAGAAAGCAAAGATTCCAAAGACAATGATCAATTATTACTTTTCTCGCTTAGGAATCATATGAATAGTAGTATGTGATCAGGACCTAGAAATATACCCAAAGTGCATGATTTAGTGTCTACACAAAATCAATATACAAGGATGGTTAATCTACTATTTTGGGGACCTTTTTTAGATCCATATTCATACCCTCACTTGAAATCACAAATTGAAGATACACTAACTCCTCTTGCATAAAAATGAATTTCTTCAAATTAATCATCTTCTCGTCACATAACCACTTTGTACCACTTGTCTTATATGTAATAAAATTTTATTCTCATGTTGTAATAAATACCAAAATATCATTAATTGATGCAAAGCTCTCCAAGAACATAAGGAATAACATTTTAGTTAGTCACAAAGTCACTTACAAAATCCTTCTATTTTGTGTTTTGATTGTCAAGACCCTCAACATAGTCTATATAGATTTAGAAGCCTTCTAAAAGATTAAGAACACTTAAATTGACCTCCTAACAATGTGTCATCATGCATTTGTACCTGCAAATTGGTTGGAAACTTAAGAACTTGGAATAACTCTACTTTTCGTTTTCTTCCATGTCTTGTCTTTCTAGCCCTCAAAATACCCTAGCCTTATAGCCTAGAACAAACTAAAGTGATTTTTGGAAAAATACAAAAAAATTGGATACCCTTTTGGGTATTTGAGCTTAATACAAAATTTAGAGCCTAACTCACATTTTAACCCCGATTCTCGCTAAGATGATTTTTTCAAATAGGTCTCCTATTATGTCTCTTGCTCCTAAAATCCAAATTGTCAAAATTTATGGTCACATGGGGGCTTAAACAACTAAAACTTTGAAAATATATAATAAGGGGGTGCTCAAGTCACCTTACAATTTTGAGTCCAATATTCAATGGTTAACTCCTCCAAAATGGATTTTGAAACTAAAAACCCTAATTAGGGTTTTACACGGATCCGAATAGGAAGAAAATCATTTTAAAATAGTTTAATAAATTTTCAAGATCTAAAATTTTGCTTGAGTACATGTAATGACTTCCCATTATTTACCAAACAGTTTCTTAGAAGAAAAACATGAAATTTTTATGAATGTAAGCTTTACCTCTTGAAGAAAGTTTTCTTACCTCTATAGGATTGTGCATGGTCTACGATAATTTTCCCAAACTTTCTTTCTTCAAAACTTTGAAACAAGAAAACCATCTCCCAAGAACACTTGAAAAAAATTGTGTAAGGAGGTTCAACAGCTTTTAACAAAGAACTTGAGTTTTATATTCAAAATTACCCTTGTTGATTGTCATGTTCATACACGCCTTCTCATCACATATTTTTTCTCCTCCTCTCTAACTAGAGTCTCCTTCTCTATTATTTAGTTTTTTTCTTCATAGAAATAAAATCCCTAACTACTTTTCTTGACCCACATATTCCATTTTCATAAATTTTTACACTAGGACTCCTTTTTCTCAAGAATACTAAGAATGCTAAAAGCGAAACATTACTTTTTATGAAAAACTACACTTTTCTAGAGTTATTTTACAAGTAGGTGTTCAAGACATGTAAAAAATACCTAAACACCCTACAAAAACCTCTTATACTATTCCTTAAGACTAAAATTATACTTGAAAATCTAAATTTCCTACTTAAAAAAATTGAATCTAGTTTTGGAGGGAAAACTCTTACCAAGAAAAAAATTGAAATTGTTAAGTCCCTAAGACCTCTAAACACCTCCACAAGCCTATTTAGACCCTACTAATATGCTCTAAAGAATTTTTTTATTAAACTAGCTTTCCTAGGTGATTCTCCTGCATCATTTTCCCTAGAATAAGAAACTTAACCCATGAGCTCCTTCTCATGATGTGTTTCCATAATTTGTCTTATCCTTTCTAGTTTTCAAGTTGAATTTGACCTCTATTTACTTGTCCATGACTATATACCATGAATAGAAATTCTTCATCAGCTACACCATAGCTTATATGATCATGTTTTCCTTTTGGATTAACTTGTCTTGTGTAGGATGGTTATTTTAAGATTGATTGTTAACTTCTTCACCTCTTTCTTTGGAATATACCCCTGCTCCAGCTCTTTGTGAGATGGTTTTTCATTGATTTTGATTGGTAAACCATCTTTCCCACTTTTTCCCATTTTGAGGTATTATGACCTTAAGGTATGATAATGGAGTCTTTTGCTTAGGTAAGTCTCTTGTCTTCACTTGTTTCAACATCTCAACTGAGTTACTTACGCCGTCACCACTAGAAGAAACATAAGATGGAAAATTTAGAGCTATTACATCCTTGTTAATGACCTCCTTCACTTCATCTCTATTATTCTCAACCATGCATGTATAGTTATCTTTCTTGTCTTCTAATATAGTGTATTCCCTATATGTCTCAATTGTCTCAATCCACCCTTTATGAATGTCACCTTCTTGCTTAGAAATTGATTACTCAATGGTGTTCTCATGTTCAAAATTTTTCTAATCATTTCTTGGTTCTTGTGCTCCTAAGAGCTCTACTTTATCTTCCTCACCTATGCAGTTTTCAAATTCATCATTCTTAACTCCTTTACCTCCTCTTTCTTCAAGGTTTCTTTTAAATTCCTCTTCACCACTCAACTATTACCATATATTATTGATTATACTTACCTTGTTTCCCACCATGTTATGCTTCCTTTCAGCTATTACTCTTGATGATTCAAGACCATATTTGTTGCCCATCATCATGACCCTTGAATAACCTTCGCTCCAAGCATTGTTTTCTTTTAGATGATTTAGTGTATGCTTAAAACCATCTTTCACTAGAGTATATTTATTTTCCCTACTATCATGAATAACCCTCCTATCAAATTACCAAGGTCTTCCAAGTAAGACATGACAAACATCCATGGGCATCACATCACAAATAATTTCATCCTTATAACTACCAATATGAAAATTTACAAGACACTGCTCACTCACTAACACTTGATGATTCCTTTGAACCCAATACACTCTATAAGGTTTAGGATGTATCAACTTTTGCAAGATTAAATTTTCTACCATTTCAAAAGAAACCAAATTATTTGTGCTTCCAATAAATACTGATTTTACAAAATTACCTTTGGATTTGCACATTGTCTTGAATAAGGTTCTTCTTTGGGTTGGTTCTTCAACTTCCTTGCTTGGTTTCAGTAACACTCTTCTCATCATCAATGCCTCTCTTGTTTTAGGTTCTTCAATGTGTGATGGTGATCCCACACTCTCTTCTTCATCAACATGTACAATCTAATTTCTTGCTTCACTTACCCTACTACCACTTTCTTGAGGGTTCTCTAGACACTCATATGATCTATAAAAATTATTACATTTGAAACAATTACCTTGAAACTCTCCTCTTCCTCTTCCAAAGTTACCTCTTCCTCTATATAGATAAATTCCTCTCGAATATCAACCTATTGAAATAATTTACGCTTGTGAATTGTTTGCTTATTCTTCTTTATTTTTTTGATGATGTCGTCTTTGTTTACTATCCTCTACCTCTCGATACCTCTAGTTATGCCATTATAATACCGCACTTTTCTTCTAGAAAACTTTTCTTATGCTTTCAAAGCTACTTAGTAAGATTCTTCCACTATTCTCAAGGTGAATAAGATGGTTTCATAATAAATTTAAGCCTTAACCCATTAAAATATCTTGTTACTTCTTCAGCATCTCCTCTATGTAAATTGATTTCATAGCTATCTTATAGAATTATTTTGTATAATCTCCAACATCCATCTCTCTTTGCTTTCAATTTTACAATTTCTTAAACAATATTATTTGGTAATCAGCTAGTATAAACTTACCCCATAACTTAGCAACCATCATCCCAGATTTTATTTTTTCCTTACCTCTAATTCTTATTTCTTCTTTCACAAATTCCTCACAAATAGTTGAAATTCATGTCAATTTAATACAAGTAAATTTTACTTTTTGTGTTCTGATTATTCCCTCACAATCAAAGTATCTCATCCATCTTGGTAACCCAATTAATCAAATATTTTGGATGTAGACTTCCTCCATACTATGAAACCTTATTTTTTTCCTTAGAACCTACTTCCAAAACTACTTTCAAGAGTCTCACATTTGAACCTTCTTCTTCTGTAATTTCTTCTTCTACCACTTCTTCTTCGACCTCATCTTCTCTGTCACTTTCCTTTGCTAGTATCACACCTCTTCTCTCGAGAAACCTATAAATATCCTAACCTATCTTGTATATTTATCAATATGGAAACCCACTCATTCTCTCTAGTCTATCAGATATCGACCTCCTCTTCTCATACTTGGTCTTTGATCCATTTTGTTTCTTATCTCGTCTTCTTCTTGTAAAATTTTGTTTCGTAGTTTATTTCTTCCACTCAACCTTTCTTTCTTTCTCAACTTATTGAAAATATTTTATTTCTCTTCAAAGAGAAAAGCCTACTCGATACCACATGATGCAAATATCTCGAAGAACACAAGGAATAAAAATTTAGTTATTCACAAAATCACTTGGAAAATCATTCTATTTTGTCTTTTGATTGGTTTATTGTTACTCGGTTAAGACCCTCAACATAGTCTATATAGCTTGAGAAGCCTTTTATAAGGTTAAAAATACTTCAATTGAACTCCTAACAATGTTTCATCATGCATTTGTGTAGTCACAAAATCATGCACTTTAGACATTATTTAGCTTGGTCTCATACTACTATTTAGAAGGTTCTTGAGTGAAGAAAGTACTAATTAATCTCATCTTTTGGCCATCTTATTTTACTATTATTTTGTCATTCCCACACATTTTTATATACATGCCCAGTTTGTTTCGGCACTTTCCCATCATTTTAGCCTAAAATGGGGTGCCACGATTCCACCCTGGGAACCCGAGCCTTTTCAAATCTTCCCACCACTTTTTGGGCCTTTTCTAACAGTTTTTCATCTTTATCTTTTTCCTAGTCGGCCATTTCGGGTTAATTACAAAATTAGATCAAGAGAACCCTATAAATATAAAGTTATGAGACCATAATGAGGGTCCGATGGGTGTCGTTATTCCCTTCATTTAATCAACTCTTTGTTGATGTCATATTCAAACCAAGGGTGGTGTCTGAAGTTATATGCAACAAGAACTCTTAGTGATCTAGTAATTGACTATAGGTATTTGTTATTTTATTTTCGGGGTTTTTTTCAAAGTTGTCTTTAGGATTCCATGGCCAAAGCCTTATTATCTCTATGTTGTAAGAAACTTGTTGAAATAAACACTCATTGCTGGAAATAAACACACATACAAGAATAAATAGATTGTTGGAAATAAACACACAATGCAGAAGTAAACACACTTTTCTTGAAATAAACACACGGTTAAAAATGTTGTGAAAAGCTTGTAAGGAAATGAAAATCTAGTCTATAACACCTACAAGGACAAGTATAAAACAGAGTTTAATTTAAAGAATCAAAGACATTTACAAAATTAACAGATCTACACTATTTGCTTCGAAATATAAATACTAATAAAACAAGAATCTTGGTTCTTAGAGGAGTGGGCCCTTACTCCACCTTGAATCAGGATTTGACAAAGTGATATTCTCTCAAAATGAAGTGGCTATTTTATTGCTGAAATATTATGTCTTACAAAAACGTACCTTGAATCTTTCTATATCTCTATCTCTATGTATCTCCGTATGTATATTCTATTCTTTTTAAATCTATCTATAGGTCTTTATATATATTTCATTTGAAGATGCATTTACAACCATAGTTGTTCTACCGATTCAGATGGAACCGAATTATGCCCAAAATAGATGTTGAATTTGGAACCTTGTTGGATGTATAACCGTATCGATAAGTTATCCTTGGATCTTCGAGTAGGAAGAATCAGAAATATTTTGATCTTCTCCTGATTGAAAGGCTTCATTGATTGCTCTATCATTGGATGTCATCAAAATAATAGATTCCCATTGGTTCCAGAACTTTGGAGAAGTTCCGAACTAAAGGGGACTATTCTTGATCTAACCATGAAAGTTTCAGAGCTAAACACAAGAGTTTTGAAACTAAGTGCTTTGGGGTTCCAGGAACTAAGTCTGAAATTTCGGAACTAAGCGATAGAGCTCATAAACTATGTGATAGAGTTCCAAAACTAAGTCTAGAAGTTTTAGAACTAAGCCGTATTGAAGCCAAGGCTCCCAAAAATATGTTGATCACTTCATAATCATTTCTCTAACCGATAATGGCCTTTGTTTTATTACAAATACTAAATTTCCACACACTTTGTTAGGAATTACAGATATTTTAAACTTTAGAACTAATATTCAACAAAAGATGGACAATTACATCCTAGCTTACATTAGATCAAACAAAAGTCACAAAATGCAGTCAAAATTGATTTTAAAAGGGGAGTAAAATAAGATCATTAATTGTTCATTAACGAGACATATTTTGGCATTATTAGGGTCCTAGTGTCATCTACTACTATCACTCCATCTAGAGTTACATACATTGCATCATTTGCATCCACATAGTTCCATGCATCAAGGCTAGGATATCTACATCAACACACACACTTCATGGGGGATTCTAGTCTATTCCATGCACACATGCTATTACATTTTCTATAGTTAGCTATTTCTCACTATTTCACATAGTACGACTAGTACAAGAGCATCTAGGGAACAACATCCACACACACACACACACACACACACACACACACACACACACACACACACCGAACTACATTTGGATCTGAAATGTAGTGCAACGGTCGAGTAGTAAGCACACTATTGTGGTAGTTGAGGCCATCGACCCATTCATTTACGTCTTTTATTTTAGGGTTTGATGTTTATTTTATCTTTTGCATGTCTTCAACATCATCTTGATTCCTTTGGTTCATTTGGTGTAGTTCAAAAATCCAGTGTGACAACCGATGAGGATTACATGTCATCTTCCGACCCTGAAAGAATCAAATTCTGAGATTTTTTAGAGACCAGGTGCCTATTTCTACATACCAGAGCACCCCAGGGCACCCCAAGACCTCTTAGGTGATAAAGTCTTCTTAGATCTTCCAGATCCACACTTTTCACGACCTTTATGTAATTTTTCTTGCTTTTGTAATTTCTTGTCGGACCTATGACACTCTGCGATAGTCATCTACAATTAGTTGAGTTCTTTCCTCACTTTATTCTTACACATTAGGGTTTCATTTCCATTAGTTTTAATTATTTAGTCATTTTATAATAATTTAGAGTAATTATTTACAACATTTATGTTCTCTTAGATTAGATTAACGATATTAACATACCCTTAGTCTATTCTAATTTTAGTTAAATAATTTTGGTGCACCCTACCGCTTTCACGCTTAGGATCCTCCTCTTTCTTCTATCATGGGTCGTCAAGTTTCTTTATCTAATTTACTTAAAAGATGTCCCACTTGTCGGGATGTTTTCCAAAATCCCTAGACACCAAGTATTTTGATGATAATACGCCACCACACAAATTAAATTTTATGCTTCATTATTTCTTTGTCGACCCTAGTCTTAATGAGCCTCCATCTAATCAACCACTATTAGACTCAATTCAAGCCTTACATACATTATTTCAAGATAAATTTGCTTCGATTCAAGCCTTCCATACATTATTTCAAGATAAATTTGCAGCCATGGAATCCACAATCACATCTCTTAGATCTAAAATTCAACAACTTAAGGATGTTTCTCAATCATATGTTTGTGCTCCCTCTACATCTTATATGCAATCGATGTCCACTACATGTCATATAGTTGAACCTCAAGTCATGTCATTAACAGAACCTCTCATACTTGATCACAATACTAAGCCACATGACATTCTTACTGAGATTCTTAGTTGTCAATTGATCACTCTACCATCTATTGATTACTATCCTCCTTTTGACTAAAAAGTATCAAGGTCATCCATATTGCCATTATCATCGAATCAATGGACATAATGACCATGATTTCTATGCTTTACAATGTAGAGTCAAACATCTCGAGCATCAGGGATTTATTTCATTCACTAGAAAACATCCTATTACATGCCCACCTACAAATACTACACCCACATGGGCTCCTAAGTCTACTTTTCCTTCGATTAGTCAAGATCCATCTAAGCAAGCTCCTACGGTTACTAACGAGCCTCACTATAATATTTCTAAATATTTTCTAGATGCTTCTCTTATTCATTACATGCGTGACATTGAAAACCCCTCACATGTGCATAGTGATCCTTCTCTTAGTCCAACAAGTTCTTCTCCTATTTATGATATTGCTTCTTCTCCACTTAATGAGCATCACACCACCATTTCTCCTGCACCTTCTCCAGATTTAAACAAACACCACCTAAGCAATCACATAAGATATCCCCAAGTCAACAAAGTCAACCACCTATCGAAATTAGTTCACAAACCACTCCTACTAAGTTGTCTCCTGCATTACCAAATAAACCTAAGCAGTCTCCCTTGAGACTCAGTGCAACATGGCCTCCTCTCAAATCTAAACTCCAACCAATTAAGTTTTTCAAAGAAATTACTCCTCCTCTCGTGTTTGTGATATATTATCATTTTCACCACCACCACCTAATTCTACTAGAAAATTTTCCCAATAAGGCCCCACCGTGAGTAAACTTGGCCTTTTGTAGGTGACTCTTGTTACTCTACCCTCATGATGAAACACTCATATTATTATAGTTCTTATATGATTGTTGAGGGTATTTTACCATGAAGAACCTCATTTCATCTTACATTCCTTCATTACATCACCACCTATACATACACACATCTATAATACTTTAGCACTCCTTACACATCATTAATTAAACAAAATCTATCATGTTTCATCACCCTTATACATTATTCATTACATAGTACATGTGTTATCATACACTTGGGGGCATAACATCTAACACACCCCATTTCTCATCCATCATATCAATCATACCTATCTTATCTTTGCATTTTCCTATCAACCCCTTTCATCAAGCGTTTAGCACTTTCATTACCTGATGACGCACTCTTGTGCTTCGGTTCACACTTGACTGTTGAGGGATTACCATTACACTAAACCCCACACACTGCACTATAGGCACTACACATTTATTATCACACACATCACACATCATACACCATCCATTCTACACTTAGTCTACATTCTACATTATACTACATTTTCATCATGCACATATTAGTCATTCTACACATTACATCCATTATTCGGATCTCTACGTACATATTCGAATCATGCGTTGCACATACTTACCTCATACACATTTTACGTACTACACTAGGTTACATTACATATGGGTCTAGCTTTACATTTTCATCCCTACATTCTAAATTATCACACATTACATTTCATATTATACATTACATGTTGCCTTTTACACACCACACATTTATAAACCTTCCCGCACATGGTAATTTCATCATTACACATGCTGCATTGTTTTCTACGTATTTCCTAACCACCCTATGATGAACTTTAGTTCCTCGGTCCATACTCGACTGCCGGGGTTTACCAATCAAATGGACCTTACATTCATAATGTGACATTTCATCATGCGTCATTCCTAGGCTAATGACATACGCTTTAGGCTAAATCACCACCATCATTATATCATCTTATAGTGCTATACACCTTAGGTTACATCACCACTCTTTACCATTCATCATACAGTGATATACACTTAGTGATAAATCATCGCTCATCCTTTCATCTTATAGTGATAAACGTTTAGGGATAAATCATCCCTCATCCTTTCATCTTCGAGTGATATAAGCTTAGGTCTAAATCACCACTCATTCTTTCATCATATAGTAATATACGGTTAATTTAAATCATCAGTCATCCATTCTTCAATTCATGATATACACTTTGGCTATAGGGTTTACGCACATCCTTTCTATATGTCACACTTGATCAACACTACTCACCATTTCCTAATGATGAACTCTCGTTTACGCTCATTCTTCACGATGAGGGGAAAACAAAATGAACCTCATTGTATACAATTCCATACACTCGGGGGCACACGAGATCCTATCATTCCATTCCATCCATTCACAACATACTACATTGTATTGTTGCATTTACTCGTTGTTTACTAGTGTTTTGTATGATTACTTTATTACACATGTTAGATTGATTTATTTTATGTCATTATCTATATCATCCACACATGCGTGTTCACACATTTTTTAGTGTGATCATAGATACATGACTCATACATGCGGCATGGATGCTCACCTTCTACCCTTACTATACTAGTCACTAGGGGCATCCACATTTGTCTCATCCATGTGCTATTATTTCACTTTTTACTTAACATATTACATTACTTGGCTATACACGTTCGACATATTGTTTATTTATCTAACATGCTAATGGGTGTTCCATGTGCAAAACTTGTTTTATAGCATTATATGTTTCCATGACTACTTGTTTTTCTATTTCTACTTGTCCGATTTATTTTCCATTATATGTGAGGTTTGCCCTATGTTTGTGTGCACACTTGCTTTTTATTTTCAGTCATGAATACCTTACATGTATTGTAACATCGTGAGTGATTTCCCATGTTTACAGCCTTGTTTTTGCATCTTTACTTGCTTTCTTGAGTATTTACATTTTGCGTAGCTTACACATGTTTTCTATATGCATGCATTGTTTGCTTACACTTTTCTTTGGCTAGCCTTCTTGTTTGTGTGTTCCTTGGTTTCTACCAAGAAATTTCTAGGGTTCACAGCTTAGAGTGTGGTAGGTCCTCTTTTGGGGCCACATTGTCCCCATCAAGGACATCGCATGCACCCCCAAAAAGGGGGGCATCATTTGGGTTTTACATACTAACACAACACAGTTAAACCAGTTCAATACAATGTACTTTCCTCTCTTGGTATTGTGGATTTACATACAATGAGTGGGTTTACACTAGTATATAAACCCCATACATAGCATATTTTATAGGACATGGTGTCCATACCATTTTTAGGAAGCGATTCTGAGACTTAGGGGTTACAATGGATGTTCGTCTCTACACTACTTCGACCAAAGTGGCATCGAATCACCTAAAAACAAGGACACTAAAAATATCTGTTCACACACATTTCAACGAAGTGGTTAGAGTTGGGAGGACACAGAGCATTTCCTCCCTACACTTCTTCAGCCAGGTGGCGTGAGGTTTTCCAAAACACTTGCAGCAAAGACACATGATATCCTTATACACCCTTTCTCTCGACATGGATCAGGTGCACATGTTCCATTTAAATTTTCATTTAGCGTATTTTACATTTACATATTTTACATAGCATTTTTACATACATACATATTTGACTACTTGATTATTTTCTCCTTGCAGGTCCGATTGTATGAGAAACAAGTAGTCAAATTGGGGGAAAAAACAACAAAATTCTACAACACCACATGTTTTACTAACCATGCAAGTACTCTACATGCTACATTAGCTACAAACATGTTCCGCCCCCTAGGTTCACTCTCATAACTTTTTTATGCACATTTTTCATCTTTAGATTCCACGCTCCTCCATCTTCTTTTTTGTCATTCCACGCTTGAGTCTAGTCCTTCGGCACATTTCTACTACACTCTCCATGGATATCAAGTACGTACTTCTATCTACTTTATGTTACCAAGCTTTCATCTCACCAACATAAAGTGGGGAAAATTGTAGTCACAAAATCATGCACTTTAGACATTATTTAGCCCGATCTCATACTACTATTTAGAAGGTTCTTGAGTGAAGAAAGTACTAATTAATCCCATATTTTGGCCATCTTATTTTACTATTATTTCGTAATTCCTGAACATTTTTATATACATGCCCAATTCTGTTTTGGCACTTTCCCATCATTTTAGCCTAAACTAGGGTGCCCAGCCTATACTTGGGGTGACTCGGTCCCACCTGGGCACCCCAAGCCTTTTCAAATATTCCCACCACTTTTTGGGCCTTTTTGACCATTTTTCATCTTTATCTTTTTCCTAGTCGACCATTTTGGGGTTAATTACAAAATTAGATCAAGAGAACCCTATAAATATGAAGTTATGAGACCATAATGAGGGTCCTAGTGTCATCTAATACTATCAATCCATCTAGAGTTGCATCTATTGCATCACTTGCATCCACATAGTTTCATGCATCAAGGCTAGGAAATATGCATCAACACACACACTTCATAGGGGGAGGGATTCTATTTTATTCCATATACACATGATATTACATTTTCTATAGTTATTTATTACATGTTATTTCACATAGTGTGACTACCACAAGAGCACCTAGGGCATGACATGCACACACAAACACACACACACACGAACTACATTTGGGTTTGAAATGTAGTGCAACACTTAGAGTATTAAGCCCACTATTATGGCAGCTGAGGTTAGTTTGACCCATTCATTTTCATCTTTTATTTTTAGGGTTTGATGTTTCTTTTGTCTTTTGTAGGTCTTCAACATAATCTTGATTCATTTGGTACATTTGGTGTAGTTCGAAAAGACAAAGCAGTGTGATAACCGACGAGGGTTACATGTCATCTTCTAACCCTGAAAGAATCATATTTTGGTATTTTTTAGAGACAATGACACCTATTTCTGCATACCAGAGCGGCCCAGGTGCCCTAGTACCCTCCTAAGCACTAATTCTACTCAAATCTTCCAAATCCACCCTTTTCTGGACCTCTCTATGTAGTCGGTCTTGCTTTTGGAATTTCTGTCGGACTGTGACACTCTATGACATTAGGGTTTCATTTCCTTTAGTTTTAATTATTTTTCATTTTATACTACTTTAGATTATTTATTTACAACATTTATGTCCTCCTATATTAGATTAAATATATTAGCATACCCTAGTCTATTCTAATTTTAGTTAAATCAATTTGTAACTACAAATTGATTGGAAGCTCAAGAACTTAGACAAACACTAATTTTCTTTTTCTTCCCTCTCTTGTCCTTTTATCCCTCAAAACACCAAAATCTTATATCTTGGAACAAACTATAATGAATTTTGGAAAAATATAAACACTTTTGGATACCCTTTTGGGTCTTTGAGGTTCATGCAAAATTCTAGAGCTTAACTCATTTTAACCCCTCATTCTACTAACGTGATTTTGTCAAATAGGTCTCCTATTAGGTCTATTGCTCCAAAATCCAAATTTTCATAGTTTCAAGTCATATGGGGATTAGAAACAACTAAAACCTTAAAAATACATAATAATGGGGTTCTCATAAGTTACCTTGCAAGTTTGAGTCCAATATTCAATGGTTAAGTCCTCTAAAATGGAATCTTGCACTAAACCATAGCTAGGGTTTTATACTGATTCGAATAGGAAGAAAATCATTTTAAAACCGTTTTATAAATTTTCAAGCTCTATAATTTCATCTATTTACTGTAATTTCTTCCCACAAGTTCTTGAGCACGTTTCTTAGAAGAAAACATGAAAAATAATGTATGAATGGAAGCTTTACCTCTTGAAGAACAAAGTTTTCTTACCTTTATTGGTATGTGCATGGTCTAAAGATAATTTTCCCAAAATTTCTTTCTTCCAAAGTTTGAAACAAGAAAAACCATCTCCCAAGAAGACAGAACAAACAAATTATGCAAGAAGATTCAATAGTTTCAAGAAAGAGCTTGAATTTTATATTCAAATGACCCTTTTTACAAGTTATGTACATACACAGTCTTCTCATCACACAATTTTCTCCTCCTCCTCTCTTATTCAATTTTTATTCATATAAATACAATCCCCAACTACTTTTCTTAACCCACTTATTCCATTTTTGCATAAATTTTTACACTAGGACTCCCTTCTCTTAAGATGACTAAGAATTCTTAAAGGAGAAACATGAATTATTATGAAAAACTACATTTTTCTCAATTTCCTTAGAGCTGGGTACTACTAGCCCTCTCTCCAAAAATATGTCAAGAAGTATGTATGGCAATGTGATGCATGTCAGAGAATGGGGAATCCTACATTGTCTATTGAAATTCCCCTCAATCCTCAGTTGGTCTTAGGGCCATTTGAGAAGTGGGGAATTGATTTCGTTGGACCTTTTGATCCCCCATCCTATGGAAAAGAGTACCTTCTGGTGTGCAAGTATTATGTTACAAAATTGACGGAGGTTCAAGAATTAACATCTGCCAATGAGGATGTTGTAGCTGACTTCTTGTATAACAGGATTATGCTAAGATTTGGAGCTCCTAGAGCCATTAGTATTTAATCAAAGACCTCAGTTCATGTCCAACATGATTGAATCCTTCTTGAATATCTACCAAATCAAGCATAGGAAATCATCACCATACCACCCCCAATCCAATGGGTAGGTGGAAGTCACAAACAGAGAGCTAGAGAACATTTTAACTAAAGTTGTCAATGCAGATAAAAAGAATTGGGTGTCAAGGCTACCTAAAGTAGTTTGGGCATACAACACCACCTGGAAGACAACCACTGGTTTCTCTCCATATAAACTAGTATATGGGAAGAATCCATTGCTACTAGTAGAATTTGAACTACAAACCTGGAGGACAACATTGAAGATTGGAATTGAGCTGGATGAAGCTCAACATGAGAGAGTGATGCAATTGAATGAACTTGATGAAATGCGGATGGAGGAACAACAACAAACTAAAATTCTTCAACATTATAGAAACTCCTAGCACAATGCTCGTATCAAGAAAAAAGGTTCAACGAAGGAGATTGTGTCTTATTGTTTGACTCAAAGTATCAACAATTCAAAGGAAAATTGAGAACAAGATGGTTAGGACCCTATCAAATTGAAAAGGTTTATGATAATGGATTTGTGAGACTATTTCCAATTGATGGTGATAAGATAACTTTGTTGGTGAATGGTCATAGACTGAGGATGTATCAAAACCTTCAAAATAAGGAGACTTTCACTAAAGACATTATGATGTGTGAAGAAATTGATTCAGTGGAAGACTGCAGCTCTTCCCGCCATGAATAGTTTGTTTTGAATTCAAATAAAGGAATAAGATCATAGTTTTGATCCTCTTCCCCCTAGATCATAGTTTGTTTTGTTTTATTTCATGCTTTCAATAAAGGTTAGGGATGTTAATTATTAAAATGTGCATTAATCACAATTATTCTTCAAATGCAGGACATGGAGCGCCAACAGTTAGTGGAGAGTTGAGCTTTGGAAAGGTGAAGTGCATTCATCCCTTGCTATGGATATTAACTTTTTAGAACCCCCATTGCATTTATTTAATATGTAAAATCAAAGTTCCATTCCCAATGCATTTATTATGGATGTAAAATCAAATCTCATGACGTGAAGTGGGAGATAATGAGTAATAATGGGCGAATAAATGGCATGTGTCACATTTTTTTTGAGAAGGACAAGTGGCATAAAATTCATGATGATAGGATGGGAACTATGCAAAGAATTGAACCTTTCCATCCCAATTAAGTACTATCAATATTTTTCACCACCATTTTTGCACCAAATCAATGCCATTAAGAGCTCAAAATATAGTTCAAACTTCCACTACCGATGTTTCATGCAATTACTCTATTTCCTTCACATAAACCTTCACCATTTTTTTGTAACTCCATGCAATTTCTTTGTTTCCTTTGCATAAACCTTCACCATTTTTCTATAACTCCATGCAAACTTGTTTGAGTATGGAAAGAAGAAGAAATTAGAACCGAGTTTCTTGAGACTCTCCTGCGAAATGTTGTCATCTCCTAAGTCTTCCATGACTTAGGTTGGTTAGAATTTATTCAAAAATTTGAGGGTTTTGATGAAGATTTAGTTGATGAATTCCTGATAAATTTTGAGGCAACATGCTCTCGGATAGGAGGCAAGAGAATTGAGATAAACAGCCACATTGTTGCTACCATATCTAGCCTCCTAGATTTTGGGCTCAAAATTGTAACTAATGCCCTACTTAAGGATTTAATACCATTATTTCATGATGAAGGGGAAGCTCTGCTAGAAATAATCCTCACTCCCCATGGTATTCAAAAAGGTATTAAGTGGGAGAGTTTATTGGGTCATTGGAAGGAAGTAGCTACATGGGTTAATAGATATTTTATCTATGATGGCAAACCATCGATGCTTGGGGGTGACACATTGAAAATTATCACTCATTTGAAGAAGGGTTGAAAACCCTAAGCCGATGGTCGATCTTCTAGAATATCTCACAAATGCTATCATTAAAGTATGTCGAAATATAATAATGGAGGTGGTAAAGCTGCCCTAAAGCATCCGGGATCATACAACTGATATGTGCACATCAAGATTTTTGTAGGCCTAAGAGGAATATAGAAAATATAAGTGCAGGGGAGAGTTAAAAACATAAGAAAATCAAGAAGGCTCCTACACTAGTTTCTTGATCTTTGCCTCCCAAAGGCCCATCCTAAGCTTGAATCAACTCCTCAACCTTCAAATGTGGTTATGGAAGAATCTACAAGTAAGGACATCCAACCCTCTATGCCTTAAGTTTCCAAGGATAATATTACCTTACCATCATCCACTGCTATGTCATTAAGACCAAGAAGGTTTTGTGCCTTAAAGAAAACTGCCACTTCACGGTCTACATTGTCCAATGAGGATTCAATCCCATTTTTGGAGGAGATTGTTGAACCCGGTATTCCTTCTAATATGGGAAATCATTCAATGGATGATGAATTTATGACAACCATTCCTAAAGAAAATTTCCCGATAATTATATATTGGACATTCTTTGAAGCTCCGAAATTGTGAGAGATTAAGTCGGGTTCAAATACTAATAAGAAATTAGAATCAGTTGTTAAGTCCATTTGTCTCTTGCCTTGTAAACTTCTAGATTTTTGGAAACCATCTTATTTTTACAAAGGTGTATTTCTTCAAGAACAATTTTATGCATGGAAATTACAAAGGATATGTTGTGGAGAGCCCCATGAGGCTCTTGGATGGAAAAACATTTTTAGAAATTTATCAAGGGAGTACTTCAAAATAAAAATTTATTATGTGAATTCTACCTTCATAACATGTTGGTTACCAATGTCCCTGATTTCTTTATTAATTTGTCTATGGGGAATTTCAATTAAAAGATTTTCAATCATTGATTAGGAACCAAATTGTATGGGGTGAGAAAATAGACCTTTTTAATCAAACAACCCAAACTATTGGTTTCTATATCGGCCTACCCACCACAATGATGTCTCCATGAAAAAGGATTTCAGGTCTCTATATTATCAGGATGGAATTGGAAAGAATACTTCAGAGATATTAGCCAAATGTGTTCAAGACTTTGAGATTTATTGTCAACAGAATTTTGGTGAAGCTCGAAAGCTTGTGACAAAAGGTGGGACACTTTGAGCTTACCATTGAAAATAAGGGAAGTGATCTCTCCACAAAACCTTAGTTGGAGTATGAGGAGGGGTGATGCACTTGTTGAAATCATTCAGAAATTGGCAGAAAAAGGTGCAAAAGAATACAATAATGAATGGGTTGGCATGCAAGTAAGACCTCCCCTTGTCCTCAGTCCCATGACCACTTGGCAGAATAATGTTTCCCAATCTCATGACTGGGAAGAAGTTATCTTGGGAGCTTAGGGGTCTAAAGGAACAAAGAAATAATATGCAGACCAATTCAAGGAGTATGATATGACACAATAGCTTGGACAAAGAGCAGGGATGAGTTTGCATGAGGACATGCAAAAGGTAAAGTGTAGGGAGATGATGAGTGCATAAATTGACTTATTATATCATCTATATGGATATTGATTTGTTCTTAAACATGTTAATTAGTGTATGGGGATGTTCTAGATAGTTGTATCCTAAGTAAGATTGATGCATTTCTCTTGTTCTTGTCTCATGTGAACTAATGACCATAGGAATTCCCACTAACTACCTTTGTGAGTAATGTGATGACGTGTGTAGGTTGATAAAGTGCATTCTCTTGCCAATTTTGAAACAAGAATAATCAAGAAGCTTTCGAGTCTTTTTCCACCATGTCATTCTAGAGGATTTTCTCATAACAACCTACAAACAAGGACCCTATTTTTAGCTATATTACAAGATGTCATTGAGCTTTAATGAGGTTGTTATTGGTTAAATATGTTGCCTATAATTGTGGTATGTTCTGTAACTAATTGTGTCTATAAGACACCTTCTTGAAACTGTTTCATAGTTAGTAGTTTTATATAACAATTGATAATTATATTTCAAGTATTATTATGGATTATGTTCTAAACTTATTCAAATCAATATAATCTATATGTTGTTTTGAGTATCTATTGGTGTTAAGTACCTCAATCCCAAAGGAGAGAAAGGGCCCACTCAACTAAGGATATTGGAGGATTGGTTTTGTGTATGATCATTATTCCTGATAAGTTTAAGTTTCAACACTTTGATTTGAATGGTTATTTGAATGCAGTTTTACATTTCCTTTCTTTAGTATATTTCCTTAATTTCATTTCAATTCATGTGAGCATTTCAATTCAGTTAAGTATTTCCTTTGAAAGCATTTTTATTACAACAACGTTGTTTCAGATAGATTAAATGCATTTCTTGAATTCTATCTTTCCTTTCAGTAGTTTAGAACTGTATTTACTTTCCGTAGTGTAGAAGAGAAACAAGAGAGCAATACCAACTGAAACCCCCCAAAAGAGAACTACCACAACAATTGTGTTACATACAAATTCATTGCATACAACCTAGGACACAACCCTAGTTTTAGAATGACACCGACAATTGAATTTGTTGGTTAAATGATTGGAAATTACAATGACCCATGATAATATAGAGACCTGAAATCCTTTTTCATTGAGACATCATTGTGGTGGGTAGGCCTAATATAGAAACCAATAGTTCAAGTTGTTTGATTAAAAATGTATGTTTTCTCACCCCATACAATCTGGTTCCTAATCAATGATTGAAAATATTTTAATTGAAATTCCCCATAGAAAAATTGATAAAGAAATCAGGGACATTGGTAACCAACATGTTATGAAGGTAGAATTCACATAATAAATTTTGTATTTCTAGAGTACTCCTTGATAAATTTCTAAAAATGTTTGCCATCCGGAGCCTCATGGGGCTCTCCACAACATATCCTTTGTAATTTCCATGCATAAAACTGTTCTTGAAGAAATAGACTGTAAACAGAAGAGGGTTTCCTACAAGCTAGAATTTTGCAAGCTAGAGGACAAATAGACTCAACAACTGATTCTAATTTCTTCTTAGCATTTGATCCTGACTCAACCTCTTCCTTAAGTTTCTTATTTTCTTGGACCAATTCCTTATTCGAATAGACAGTTGGTCACAATGAGAGGAAAAATAATTCCATGCTTGTAACCCAATATTATTTTTCTTTTTAAACTATCAACTTCTATTTTCAAGATAGTTATTTCTCTAACTTTCTCCACAGTTCACTTGAACAAATTCATTTTGCATAGACAATTGAGTATCTTCCATACCTTTTAATTTATTCTTCAGTAGAAATTTCATCTTGATACTGCTTCAAGACTGCATCTTCATGTGATTCTAGGTGACCAACCTCATTTGCAATAGTTTTTGGAGATCCACTGGGTTTCCTGGTCTTATAGGTATTTCTAGAGCTACAATCACACTTTCTCGGAGCTTAAGTAATGTTTGGTATATCATTATTAGGAAATTTTCTTCAAGAATTGTTGTCCTAATTTTTTTCATCCATTTAATGATTTCCCATATTATAAGGAATACTAGGTTCAACAATATCCTCCACAATTGGGACTCAAATCCTCATTGGAAAATGTAGACTGTGAAGCGGCAATTTTCTTGAAGCACAAGACCTTCTTGGTCTTAATGAAATAGTAGTGGGTGATGGTAAGGTAATATTCTCCTTAGAAACTTGAGGCACAAAGGGCTAGGTGTCCTTACTTGTAGATTCTTCCATAACCACATTTGAAGGTTAAGGAATCGATTCAAGCTTAGGATAGGAACCGAGAGGCGTTATTGAATAAACTAGGGTAGGAGCCTTCTTGATTTTATTCTGTTTCAAATTATCCCTGCACTTATCTTTTCTATCTTCCTCTTAGGCCTACAAAAATCCTTATGTGAATGTATCAACTGTATGATCCCTGGATGCTTTAGGGCAGCTTTACCACCTCCATTCTTATATTTCTGACCCACTTTAATGACATCCTTTGCAAGATATTCTGGAAGATTGACCTTCAACTCAGGGTTTGTCTGACCCTTCTTCAAATGAGTGAGAATTTTCAATGTGTCACCCCCAAGCACCAATGGTTTCCCATCACAGATAAAATATATGTTAACCCATGTAGATACTTCTTTCCAATGACCCGACAAACTCTCCACTTAATACCTATTATCCAAAATGAGCCCCTTGCACATTTTGTG
Organism: Taxus wallichiana var. yunnanensis; assembly: GCA_018340775.1. Classification (NCBI taxonomy): domain Eukaryota; kingdom Viridiplantae; phylum Streptophyta; class Pinopsida; order Cupressales; family Taxaceae; genus Taxus; species Taxus wallichiana. The sequence continues at coordinate 499,008,811 of CM031244.1, forward strand.
GCTAACTCCCTTCATTCTTCCCTCTCTTGTGCCTCAGTCATAATTTTTGCTTTTCAGGCACTCAAGACCTTCTAGAAATGGCACCATTGGATAGAGATTTTTCTCATCTTTCCAAAAAGGTAAAGTTTTCCTCCTAACTCCATGTATTTTTGAAGTTATGGCTCGGTGGAGATTTTGTGGGAAATTTTCCCCTGAAGGCCCAGAGCCAATAAGATGAGGCCACATGTCCTCGGGAGGGTGGAAGGTGGAGGTAAACTTGGAATTTTTACCAAGTGTTTGGCAAGTTTTCAAAAGGAATTTTTCACCCCGAAGGCCCACCGACGAATTGGATGCTGCCACGTGTCCAGGCGGGGAGAAATTAGAAAATTTTCCTAAGGGTTGATACAAGCAAAATTTTCGATGCCAGGCCCACATCCAATCACATTGTGCCACGTGTCTCTAGAGGAAAGGAGTGGCGGAGGGTGGAGGTAAAATTGAAAATTTGGTGAAGTGTTTTTGCAAGAGGAAAGGAGGAATTTTCGCCCGAAGGCCCGCAACTAGTTGGATCAAGCCACGTGTCTCAAAGGCGTCGAAGCGATAGAGCAAGCTGACGGAGAGAAGTGGGAAAATTTCCCAAAGGATAGCAAAAGAGGGGTTTTCACCCCATGGCCTGCAATGAATGGGAGCTCGCCATGTGTCCCAAGACCGATGGAACGTGGGGGAAAGTTGGGAATTTTTCCCAAAGCAAAGTCAAAGGAAATATTGAAAGGAAAATTCCCCCCAAACGTGAGCCAATGGGATCTTGCCACGTGTCCACGTGGCAATAAAATGGAGAAGGCAGGCCCGCAGGGATAAACAAAAGGAAAATCCTGCATCCAATAGGGTTCTACCACATGTCCAGCTCAAGGAAAATTGTCGGCCAAAGAATGACGAAAAATTTCGTAGAAGATGCTGCGGTGAATCATATCATGCCATGTGTCCTCAACTCATCGGCTCGGTGGAGAATTTTTGGAAAATTTTCCAATGGCCAAAACGATGGAAAATGAAGCATCAAGAGCCCGCGGCCAATGGAATCATGCCACATGGCACTAGATTGGTGGGGCGTGGGGATTTTTGGGAAATTTTCCCAAATGCAAAAAGTGGGAAAATTTCAAATTTTTGGCCCGCCAACCCATTTTGGCCCTGTTTTGCCCTAAATTTTCAAATGACCATAACTTTCGATCCAGAGCTTGGTTTTTCACGTTCTTTATATCAACAGAAAGCTGGTGAAATTCTACAAGATTTTAGGCTCAATTTTGTATTTTGATGGATTTTGGAGAGATAAAATTGAAAAACACCTCTGGCACGTGGTAATGAACAAAAATGACATTTCAACCACCATTTTTAATGTAGCATGGCTCGCATTCTCTCCCAACATGGCGAAAAATGTTAGGAATGGACTGTAAGGATACCCATGCTTTGTTTTATTATGAATTTGGTTGGTGGTTGAAATTTTTCTCACGTTTTCCCACATTTCTCTCTCCAGGCTCGGTTTTGGCATTGTAAAAGCCAGATTTGGCTCATTTTTGAAGGGTTGGACATTTTTCATGTATTGCAGGCTCCCTTTTCACCTTAAAAAGTGATTTTGTGGAATATCAGACCTCTTCCAAGACTGTAACATATTTTTTGCCTCTCAGATGTTGTAATGCATGTATTTTTATATTGGAAATGACAATGCAAGCTCTGTGAATGAGTTTCAATCCTCTGTTTGTGTTGTTTGCTTCATTTCTGACCTTTCATTACATTTTATCAATTTGTGCATGATGTTTTGTTGCATTTCTATGATCTGTGTCAATTTTCAGAAGTAAAGAATGTTCACCACTCCTTTGGTGTATCACCTCATTAGTCTTAGTTTTATTTCTTTTGCATTCTCTATCTCTGTCCCCTTGGAATTTAGAGTAGGATTTTGAGTTTAAACCTCTCTGCAACTTGCAAGTAATACACCTGATCAGAGGAGTTGAGGAACCAGCCTCTAACCTGGAGATTCTTTTCCCATTTTTACAAGTCCCACACTTGGGGAAAAGATTCAATGTTGTGCAATCACACTAGATGTCCAAAATGTCAAACTAGAAATCTGATCAACATCCAGGGGTGCTGCTGATTTGCACCAACAGTTTTGGCACGCCCGATGGGACCTTAGAGGTCTTCATCTTCATTACAACAAATTTATGTGCATTTGTTGCAAGTTTCTTGCTTAAAAGAGCCCTAAATTGCACATCTAGCGACTCCAAGGAAGAAGAATCAGCTGGTTTTAGCAGTGTAGACCTGAAAAATCATGAGAAGAATCACCACAAGGTCAAGAGTTGGAGAAGAAGAGGTGATGTTTGAGTATCTGCAGTTATCTCCAAGAAGAAGGAAAAGAGGGAGGAGAATTCAAAGGTCTCCATCTTCACCAAACAGAACTCTATTTACTCCTCCACCGGTAGGCCTTTCATTCAATCAACAAGGGTTCTAAGGCCAATCGAATGGCACAACACAACCCCTATGTCAATTTCACTAAAGAAGAACCCACTTGCTCTCAATGCACAAAATCCAATCCCAAATTGCAACATTGAAGAACATGGACATACTTTACTTGGAGAGAATCGGACCACTCTGGTGATCATGTCAAGGATATTGCTAATATTTGTGCATTCCATGAGATTAATGAGATGCAAGTTTCTTTCAAACTGCTGGCATCTTCATTCAAAGGGAAAGCTTTGCAATGGTTCGTGAGTCTTGCCTCGTGTTCTATCCAAAATTGGAACCAATATGTATAGCCCTCCATGAGTAGTTTGGAGAAAAGGGAGATAACTTGTCCCTTTTGGAACAGTTGATAACCATCAAGAGAGCTCCCAATGAGCAGCTGACTGACTTCAACTTTAGGTTTCAAATGACTTGGGAGAGAATTCCAGTGGTAGTAAGGCCAACAACAGAAGGTGATTTTCTATATTACCTTAAAGCTTTAAATTCTGATATTTCTATGTTAATTCAATCCATGGGGGGCACAACTATCCCTGTTGCTTATAACATTTCCATTAGAGCTGAAAATTATTTGATTCAAGCTGGCAAGCTAGCTCCTAGGCCTCCAATGCCATTATATCCAAGTTTAGAGAGCCCAAGTACTAGTCAAGTGCCTATTTTAGCTCCTATTCCCACTCCTAGAAATCAGAATTCAAGTGAAGCTTCTACTTCATCTTCTAGTGCCTCAAATGAACTTCAAGAAGTCATGAAGCAATTGCAAAATTTAGGCAATGAGCTGGTTACACTCAAGAGGCAGCAAGCCCAAGGTTTTAGACCTTCTTTCCAGCCTCAAGCTCAGCCTAATAGGTAGCCATACCAGCCTCAAAGACCACTCAATCCAGTTGCAAATCAAAATCAAGCAAGACCTCCTACCAATAGACCATTTCAGCCCTATAATCCTAATGTTACATCTGCCTCTAAAGCAATAGTGCCAGTGTAAAACAACATAGCTCAAGAGTATGATTGGTGTTTCCCATGCAATGAACCTCATAACCAGTCTATGTGTTTCAATGGTGCCTTAAATCAAGAATTTTTGGTGACAACTACCGTGGAGGGTGAAGGAGTCAAGGAAATAACCAACAATAAGAAACATTCCAACAACAATCAGCTCCAAATGATACCACACTTGTAAACCGGCGAGACAAAATATTTTTTTGGCATGAATCAAACAATCTCCCAAAATGTTGCAGCCAACACAAGGTCAAAAATGAGAAATTTGGGTGAAGAATAACCATTGGCTCCAAGTAATCCACAACCTTATATCACTCCACAAATTATTGGCAAACAAAATGCAATTCCAAACACGCAAGGGCTGCCTAAAACAACTCCTAGGCCAATTCAAATGCCGCCATTATTCGCCCATATGCAAGGAATGAATGTGCAGGCCAAGGGACAAGAGAGATATGCTTCATCTCCATTCAACATCATTGATCGATGAAGAAGACAAATGTAAACATGTCAATGTGGGAATCACTATCCATCCCATGCCAAAGAGATTTGCTACAAGCTGCCATGAAGGACTGGTCAACTTCAAATCAAGTCCAAATGCAAGAGAAGGTACTCACAAATGCTTCCCAGCCTGAGGGGAATCATGGAGGACAGCAAGGTAAAATGTTGAAGCCCCCTCCATTCTATGTTTCATTGATCATTGGAAACCATTTAGTACACAACTACCGATTGATTCCTGAGCAAGTAGTTCAAGAATGCCCAAGCAAATAGCCGATCGGTTCGAATTCAATATGAAGTCATATCCAAAGGGGTAGTGCAATTGGATGGGACAGCAGTAAAAATAGTATGAGTGATTAAAAACTTGAGTCTTACCTTACACGCATGCCCGCAACGTTTTTGTTTTGCAAGATGTCTTGGTAATAGATCTTCCACCACTCTTTTCCCTATGTTTGTCAAGGGATTTCACAAATAATATTGAGGTTACTTATCTACTTGATTGGTCACACATGTTTTTCAAAACAAGATATGGAACTAAAGCCACAATCAAATCTGAGCCTATTGCAAACTTTCACATTGAGCCTCACACCTAAGCTAAATCAATCACAATTATTCAAAGATTTGATCAACAAGATTATCCAAGCACTAATGAGACTCGACACCAAGGTTGGAAGCATCCCAGATTTGACTCTTGATGAATGGGAAAGCAAGGTGCATGCTTTTGATCCTTATCAAGAAATAGAATAATCTGAGCTAGGAGTCTATTGCATGCACGAAGAAAATCAGCCTATTCCTAAGATCACCAAGCCAAACCACAAGGATGACAATGAGGTATGGCGGTTGTTTTTTGATGGATCAAGGAGTAGACAAGGTGTAGGAGGGGGAGCTATACTTGTTTCACCTCAAGGAGTTAAGTATTATTCAGCTTTTAGATTTCAGTTTGCATGCTTTAATAACACTACGCTGAATATGAAGCTTTGATACAAGGATTTCATTGGTCACCAAGAGAGGAATAAAAACTTGTAAGTCTTTGGTGACAATGAGTTGATTTTCAACCAAGTTAAGGGGCATCATGCTATCAAGAATTATCTACTCAAGTGCTAAAAAAATAGGGTGTGGACCTCATTAAATATTTTGAGGGCTTTGACATCAAATCCATTCCTAGAAAAGAGAACCAAGCTGCTGACAGGCTTTCAACAGTTGGAGCAGCCTTTGATGTTGTTGAAAGCATCCAAAAAGACAAGGTACAACCAAACATCCATGTGATTGTAAGGCCTTCAGTGCTAGACAACAATGTGAGTTGGAAAGTGTTTGAAAATGATCAACAAATCATCCATTTATTGTAAGAAGAGGCTGAGTTCTCAAATTAAAAATCGGAAAAAGTTGGAACAACAAATGGTGACAAAGTGGTACAGCTGAGAACCAACAAAATACCAAAGGAACTTATTACTTTGGAGTCCATTTTCAATCCTAATGATCAGTTTAGGAAGGAGAAAGCAAACATCCAAGTCAAGGGGAAGATTCGTGTCTATCTTGGTGGAAGAAGGCAAATCACTCCAAGTTGGTAAAGTGACAACTAAGCAAGAAAGGTATGAGTTCATACAGCTTTGTTAAGAATTCCCTAATGTGTTTCTTTGGAGCTATGAAGATTTGAAATGTTTCAATCCTAAGTTAGCTCAACACCATTAAATTGGATCCAAGTACTAAACCCATCGAGGTAAAAACAAAGGCCACCAATCCACACATGGAGCCTCTCACGAGAAAAGAATTAAATAAGTTGATAGAGTCAAGAATCATATTCCCTATCAAGCATTCTAGTTGAGTGGCCAACTTGGTTCCATTAGCTAGAAAGAAGAGTGGGAAATCAGATTGTGTGTCGACTTTAGAGATTTGAATAGAGCATCTCTCAAGGATCATTATCCACTTCCTTCTATGGAGCAGATTTTATAAGTTTTTACCGGCTCTAAGAGGTTTTCATTGCTTGATGGCTATTCAAGGTACAATCAGATTATGGTGAAAGAATAGGATCAGTTCAAGACATGTTTTACAACCAAATAGGGAAGTTATGCATACTAGAAAATGCCATTGGGTTGTCCAACGCTGGAGCTACTTTCCAAAGAGCAATGGACATGGCGTTCAAGGATTTTATTAACAACATGGTGCTAATATATCTTGACGATATCACTATTTTTTGAAAAATGCATCGACCATCTCTTTCATTTGAGACAAGTGTCTCAAAGGTGCATAAGATTTGGAGTGTCCTTGAATCCTAAAAAGTGTATTTTTCTAGCCCATGAAGGAAAGCTCCTTGGCCACATTGTCTCCAAAGAAGGATTACCAATTGATCCAAAAAGAGTTGAAGCCATAAGAGCACTACCATTTCCAAGCCACAAGAAGGCCCTTCAAAGTTTCTTGGGGAGAATAAATTTTTTTCGGAGGCTTGTCCCAAATTTTGTAGCCCTATTCAAGCCTATCACTAAGATGTTAAAGAAAAGCATAGCTTTCAAATGGACAGCAAAAGGCAAGGAAAGTTTTGAAGTAATCAAAGAAACCATCTCTTAAGCCCCAACTCTCATTAACCTGGATTTCTCCAAGGATTTCATCCTCTATGCATTTGGGGGTGATGATACTATTTCTGCAATTTTGGTACAGCAGAACAAAGAAAATGATGAGCAGCCAATTGCTTTCTTCACAAAATCCTAAAGGACTATGAGGTGAGATATTATTTCATTGAGAAGCATGTTCTTGTAGTAGTCAGAGCTTGAATAAATTCAAGCATCTAGTTTCAAACAACAAGGTTCAATTGCTGGTTTCTCATGTGGGAGTTAAAGACTTCCTCCTCAACAAAGACCTGAATGAAAAGAGAGCAGGTTGGATTACTCATGTCATGGAGTATGACATTGAGATCAAAGTCACCAAGTTGGTCAGAGGAAAAGGATTGTGTGAGTAGCTGGTCTTGAATAAATCCAAGGAAGCATGCAATGAGAAGGAGGTTGTTTTGGTGTTGCAAGACAACCATGAGCAAGGAAGCACTCAAGAGGAAAATAATGGTGTCCTCACTCCTTGCTAGACCCAAGACATAATGCACTTCCTAAGCATAGGTCTATGCCCTCGAGAGATGAACAAGACCAAAAGAAGACACTTCAGATTGCAGGATATCCCATATGCCCTTGTTGATGGTGTTTTGTTCAAAAGGGATGTGGATGGAGTGTTGTTGAGATGCATTGGTACAAATTAGATTCACGGGGGTGTTGGAAGAGTTCCATGGTGGATCAGTGGTGGTAATTTTACACCAAGAGTGATAGCTCTAAAGATCATGAGGGGTGGCTATTATTGGCCCAAGATTTTCAATGATTTTTATGCATGGATCAAGAGGTGCAAAAATTGTGCATTCTTCATGGGTAAGGAGAGGCTAGCTGCCTTCCATTGCATCCAATTTCAGTTGACCAGCCATTCATGTAATGGGGTTTGGACTTCATTGGAGTCATTAATAAAAATTCAAGCCAAGGGCACAAATAGATTCTAACAACAAAAATTACTTCACCATGTGGATTGAAGCAGTAGCACTCAAGGAAGCAAATGAATCTAGCATCCTGGACTTCTATGAGGGAATAACAACCAGATTTGGCATACCTACTACAATAATATCAGATAATGCATTGGCATTCATTGGGTCTAAGGTAACTGAATGGGCTGTCAAGAATGGGATCTACCTAAGCACTTCATCAAATTATTACCCTCAGGGTAATGGCCAAGCAAAATCTACAAACAAGAACATGTTAAGGATCATTAGGAGGACTCTTGATGAAAATCATAGGTCTTGGCATACCAAATTGAAATCATCCTTATGGGCTAATAGGATAACTCCCAAGAGATCTACAGGTAATTCTCCATTCAAGATTGTTTATGGAAGAGAGGCAATTTTTCCCATGTCACTTGAGTTGCCAACATTGGAACTCATGAAACAATTGGAGTTATTGGAGTTTGGACCCATGGAGGTTAGATATGCAGAATTGATGGAGCTTCAAGAAATCATAAATCAGGCATCCCAAGCAATGGAGAAGGATCAAGCTTTGATCAAGAAGACCTTTGATAGGAAGGCCAAGGATAGATCTTTCCAAGTTGGAGATCTAGTGTTAAAATGGGATGTAGACAGAGCAAAACCAGGAAAGCATTCAAAATTTGATGCCATTTGGAGTGGCCCATACATGGTCACAAAGTGTAAGGACAACAATGCTTTCCAATTGTCTTCATTGGATGGTGAAGAATTACAAATTCCAGTCAATGGAATCCATCTAAAGCATTGCTACTGAAGGAAATTCTCCACCTTGTACATATTAGCTTAGGTTTTCATTCCTCCAAGTGCTTATGCACATTGTTTTGTTGTAGTTTAGCTTTGCTTTCCCTAAGTGCTTTGGCACAAGCTTGTTGTTCCAGAAATGTGTTTTGTAGGCCTTGCTCCATCAGATGGTGTTCTACCCTCCATCTTCCTCCTTGCAGTGTTCTAATCAGTTGGGGTACCAAGCAGAGAATTTGATGACCCCATGCCCAATGGATTGTTTTAGGCAACTGGTAACTTCATCCAGCAGGTAGATGACCCCTCTGAGTCACCAAAATTGTTATCCAAAATGAGCCCTTGCACATTTTGTGGCTAACTCCCTTCATTCTTCCCTCCCTTGTGCCTCAGTCATAATTTTTTTCTTTTCGAGGCACCATTGGATAGAGTTTTTCCCATCTTTCCAGAAAGGTAAAGTTTTCCTCCTAACTCCATGTATTTTTGAAGTTATGGCTCGGCGGAGATTTTGTGGGAAATTTTCCCTGAAAGGCCCACAACCAATAAGATGAGGCCACGTGTCCTTGGGAGGGTGGAAGGTGGAGGTAAACTTGGAATTTTTACCAAGTTTTCAGCAACTTTTCAAAAGGAATTTTTCACCCCGAAGGCCCGCCAGTGAATTAGATGCTTGCCACGTGTCCAGGGGGAGAAATTAGAAAAATTTCCTAAGGGTTTATACAAGAAAAATTTTCGATGCTAGGCCCGCATCCAATCACATTGTGCCATGTGTCTCTAGAGGAAAGGATTTGCGGAGGCGGAGGTAAAATTAAAATTTTGGCGAAGTGTTTTGTGAGAGGAAAGGAGGAATTTTCGGCAAGGCCCTCATCCAAGATAGGATCGGGCCACATGTCTCAAAGGTGTCGGAGTGACAGAGTGGCGAAGAGAAGTGGGAAAATTTCCCAAAGGATAGAAAAAGAGGAGTTTTCACCCCCATGTCCCGCAACGAATGGGAGCTTGCCACGTGTCTCAAGACTAGAAAAATGCGGGAGGAAGTTGGGAATTTTTCCCAAAGCAAAGTCAAAGGAAATATTGAAAGGAAAAGTCCGCCCCCTAAACGTGAGCCAATGGGATCTTGCCACGTGTCCACGTGGCGATAAAATGGAGAAGGTAGTCCCACATAGATAAACAAAAGGAAAATCCCACATCCAATAGGGTTTTACCATGTGTCTAGCTCAAGGAAAATTGTCAGCAGTGATGGAAAATTTAAGAGAAGATGCCTGCGGTGAATCATATCACGCCACGTGTCCTCAGGTCATCGGCCCGGTGGAGAATTTTTGGAAAATTTTCCAATGGCCAAAATGATGGAAAATGAAGCATCAAGAGCCCGTTACAATGGAATCATGCCACGTGGCACCGGATCGGTGGGGCGCGATTTTTTGGGAAATTTTCCCAAATGCAAAAAAGTGGGAAAATTTCAAATTTTTGGCCCGCCAACCCATTTTCCCTAAATTTTCAAACGACCATAAATTTTGATCCAGAGCTTAGTTTTTCACGTTATGTATATCAACGAAAGTGGTGAAATTCTCTACAAGATTCTGGGCTCAATTTTGTATTTTGATGGAGTTTGGAGAGAGAAAATTGAAAAAACCTCTGAGCACGTGGTAATGAACAAAAATGACATTTCAACCACCATTTTTAATGCAGCATGGCTCGCATTCTCTCCCAGCATGGAAAAAAATGTCAGGGAATGGACCTGTAAGGATACCCATGCTGTTTATTATGAATTTGGTTAGTGGTTGAAAGTTTTCTCACGTTTTCCCATGTTTCTCTCTCCTGGGCTCGGTTTTGGCATTGTAAAAGCTAGATTTGGCTCATTTTTGAAGGGTTGGACATTTTTCATGTATTACAGGCTCCCTTTTCACCTTGAAAAGTGATTTTGTGGAATATCAGACCTCTTCCAAGACTGTAACATGTTTTCTGCCTCTCAGATGTTGTAATGCATGTATTTTTGATATTGGAAATGACAATGCAAGCTCTGTGAATGAGTTCCAATCCTCTGTTTGTGTTGTTTGCTTCATTTCTGACCTTTCATTACATTTTATCAGTTTGTGCATGATGTTTTGTTGCATTTCTATGATATGTGTCAATTTTCAGAAGTAAATAATGTTCACCACTCCTTTGGTGTATCACCTCATTAGTCTTAGTTTTATTTCTTTTACATTCTCTATCTCTGTCCCCTTGGAATTTAGAGTAGGATTTTGAGTTTAAACCTCTGCAACTTGCAAGTAATACACCTGATCAGAGGAGTTGAGGAACCAGCCTCTAACCTAGAGATTCTTTTCCTATTTTTACAAGTCCCACACTTGGGGAAAAGATTCAATGTTGTGCAATCACACTGGATGTCCAAAATGTCAAACTAGAAATCTGATCAACATCCAGGGGTGCTGCTGATTTGCACCAACAATACCTTTTTGAATACCATAGGAAGTGAGGATTATTTTTGAAGAGCTTCCCCTTCATCATGAAATAGTGGTATTAAATCCTTAAGTGGGGCATTAGTTACAATTTTGAGCCCAAAATCGAGAGGTTGGATATGGTAGAAATAATGTGGATGTTTATCTCAATTCTCTTACCTCCTATCCAAGAGCATGTTGCCTCAAAATTTATCAAGAATTCATCAACTAAATATTCATCAAAACCCTCAAATTTTCAAATAAATTCTAACCAACCTGAGTCGTGGAATACTTGTGAGATGACAACATTTCATAGGAGAGGATATGCAAACTCGAGCTGGTTCGATTTCTTCTTCTACCCCATAGCTCAGACAAGTTTGGATGGAGTTACAATAAAATGGAGAAGGTTTATGTGAAGGAAACAAAGAAATTGCATGAAACATCAGGTAGTGGAAGTTTAAACTATATTTTGAGCTCTTAATGGCATTGAGTCGGTGTAAAAATGGTGGTGAAAAAGATTGATAGTACTTAATTGGGATGGAAAGGTTCAATTTGTCACACGGTTCCCGTGATATCATCATGAATTTTTATACCACGTGTACTTCTCGAAGAAAAAGGTGACAATTTTTGTTTATCTCCCCATTATTACTCATTATCTCCCACTTCACGTCATGAGATTTGATTTTACATTCATAATAAATGCATTGGGAATGAAATTTTGATTTTACATATTAAATAAATGTAATGGGGGTTATAAAAAGTTAATATCTGTAGCAAGGATGAATCCACTTCACCTTGCTAGCTCAACTCTCCACTGACCATTGACACTCCACATTATGTTTTGAAGAATAATTTTGATTAATGCACATTTTAATAATTTACATCCCTATCCATTATTGAAAGCATGAAATAAAACAAAACAAACTATGATCTAGGGGGAATATGGTCAAAACTATTATCATCTTCCTTTATTTGAATTCAAAACAAACTATTCATGGTGGGAAGAGCTACGCTCTTCCATTGAATTGATTTCTTTTCCCAACAACATGTCTTTAGTGAAAGTATCCTTTTCTGAGGATGTTGATACATCCTTAGTCTATGGCCATTCACCAACAAAGTTATTTTGTCACCATTAATTGGTAACAGTCTCATAGATCCATTATCATAAAACTTTTCAATTTGATAAGCTCGCAACCACCGGTTCTTAATTTTCCTTTGAATTACTTATAATTTGAGTCAAATAGTAAGACCCAATCTCCTTTGTTGAACCTTGTTTTATTGATATGAGAATCATGCCAAGATTTACTCGATGTTAAAGAATTTTAGTTTGTTGTTGTGCCTCCATCTGCATTTCATTAAGTTCATTCAATTACATCACTCTCTCACGTTGAGCTTCATCCAACTCAATTCCAATCTTTAATGTTGTTCTCTAGGTTTGTAGTTCAAATTATATTGGTAGCAATGGATTATTCCCATATACTAGCTCATATGGAGAGAAACCAGTGGTTGTCTTCTAGGTTTATTTGTATTCCCAAACCGATTCAAGTAACCCCGCACCCAATTCTTTCTATCTGCATTGAAAACTTTAGTTAAAATGTTCTCCAGATCTTTATTTGTTACTTCCACCTTCCCATTGGATTGGGGGTGGTATGGTGATGATTTTCTATGCTTTATTTGGTAGATCTTCAGGAAGGCTTCAATCATGTTGGACACAAAATGAGGTCCTTGATCAGATACAATGGCTTTGGGAGCTCCAAATCTGAGCATAATATGGTTTTACAAAATGTCAACTATAACATACTCATTGGCATATGCCAATGCTTGAACCTTGGCCCATTTGTAACATAATAATTACACACCAACATGTACTCTTTTCCATAGGATAGGGGATTAACTAGCCCAATGAAATCAATTCCCCACTTCTCAAATGGCCCTAATATCACCGAGGGTTGAGGGGCATTTCAATAGACGATGTAGGCTTCCCCATTCTCTCGCCATGTATCACATTACAAACATACTTCTCGATAGATTTGTGGAGAGAGGGCTAGTAGTACCCAGCTCCAAGAACCTTGTGAATAGTCCTCTTCATCGAGTAATGTAATGTCCTTCTCTAGGATCATCATGACAAGCTCGTGTATGTCATACACTCCATCTTCTCGAAAATACCTATGAATAATCATGTCGAACAACATTTAAATAAAATTCCATTACACCATTTACATGTAACACATTTTTACGAATCTTTTACATTCTTTATTTGTAAAGTATGCTGGAAACTTCCCCATAGTTAGGTAGTTGGGAAGATCAGCAAACAATGGAGGTTGTGTTGATACTGCAAACAAGTGCTCATCCAGAAAGTGATCTTGGACTACCTCCTCTTCTCTTGAAACATTCAATCTCGAAAGGAATTCAACAACATCATTGGCCTTTCCAAGCTTATCACCTACTAATTATGCCCCCTATTACATGTTTATTCATCAAATATCTTATGGTTGAATGGTCAGTATACACAAAGATTTTATATCCAGTAATATAGTGTCTAAATTTATTCAGAGAGTAAACAAAAGCTAGAAATTCCTTTTTCATAGTGGTGTAGTTATTCTCTATAGGGGTCATATTTTTCTAATAAAATAGATGGCATACATCTAGTCTTCCTCATCCTTTTGTCCAAGAACATCTCCCATTGTTGTGTTAGAAGCATCAGTATGAATATGGAAAGGCTGCCCCCAATTGTGTCCTCTCAAAACTAGGAAGTGGTCAATTTATCCTTTATAACTTCAAAATCTTGTTGACATTGAGGATACCATTCAAAAACACAATATTTTGTTAGGAAACAAAACATGGGTACAATAATCTTACTAAAATATTTTATGAACCATTTATAATCCCGCATGTCCAAAGAAACTCTTAATATCATTTTGATTTGTTGGTTTCAGCAATTTAATAATGACTTCTATCTTTTAGGATCAACCTAGATACCCTTATTAGAAATATGATGACCCAAGCCAATTACTTGATGAACCATTATCAAACATTTTTTATGAATCAAGGAAATTTGGTGTTACTCACATCTAGTTGACACTTTTTCAAGATTACTCAAAGACTCTTCAAAATTAGACCCATAGATAGTAAAATCATCCATATAAACTTCAACACAATCATTAGTGAGGTCTAAAAATGAGCTAAAACTACTCTCTCGAAATGTCATATGTACATTACAAAGTCCAAATGGTACAAATCTATATGCAAATGTACCCTGGGACAAGTGAACGTCATTTTATATTAATCATCATGTGCTATACTGATTTGGTTATATCTGCACAAACCCATCCAAGAAGGAGAAGTATTTCTTACCTTCCAGATTGTCCAAAACCTGATCAATAAAGGGAAGGGGAAAGTAATCTTTCTTGGTGGATTTATTAAGCTCCCTATAATCTATACAAATTCTCCACTTACCGTTTTTCTTGGGAACTATAACAGTGGTGATACCCACTGACTATCAAATATTAGATAGATGAATCCTACCCTTAATAGGTTTTCTATTTCATTCTTTACAATGTCTCTAAGTGCTTTGGATTAATTCATCGTTGTGGGTACATCCATTGGTTTAACATCCTCAGTGTAAATATGGTGAGTGCAGATGCTTGGATGAATCCCTTTCATGTTAGTATAATCCCAAGAAAAATATTTTGAATGATCCCTCAAGATATCTATGACCCTAGTCTCTTGGTTGTCTTCTAAATTGTTACCAATGGTTAGTTCTCTTTCTACCTCAATAGTTACTTGTTTAGTGTCTTTTAGAATAGAAAGTTTTGTATTAGCAATCAAAGAGTTCAAGGGAAAATCATGAGGTCATGTAGCATTTGAAAATATTCATGTTTTCAAGGATATAATCTTGGATAAAGGACAATGAAAATCAATGGTTGTATGTTCTTCATGGAAATTATGTACAAGAATTTGTTAGCAATACAAAAATAATTAGAACTAACACCTAGTAGTCCTAAAATAAAGCTAAATCAAAATCAATGCACCATCATGCTTAGAGCTTAAACAAGACTAATCTACCAACATCCTTGCATTAGAACATGAATAAATATTCAAACTAACATGTTAATCCATTAATCTCTATCTCTATTGAATGCTAATAAAATGAAATGAACCTATTTAGATCCTTAGCAATCAAATGTTTGATTGTATGTTTGAATCCCAAGGCTTTCAAGAATGGAGTCTTGTCAATCCATGGCTATAAGACCATTTGACATATCTCCATATGACTTCAAAACTTGGATGGATGAATGCAAGAGATGAAGATGGCTAGTTCTTCCAATGAAGAATACTCTAAGATGATGAAAATGGCTATAGCTTAGGCTCTATGCTCATTTAGGTGTAAAAATAAAGGTAGGAGGAGGGCTCCTTATATAGCCCAATGGATAAAAGAATCTCTGCATCCCTTTACATGTGCATAAGGAAAGTTTAGGGAGGGTTGAGTTAACCTTATGAGAGTTTAATTTGTCATTTAGTGACCCATGGGAATTGAGGGGGTCCATTAATTAACCAAAGTGATTAATTAATAGGTGTGCAAGCTTATAGAATCTTTTTAGAGGAATAATTTACATGATTTAGAATATGGGAGGAATTTAA
Organism: Taxus wallichiana var. yunnanensis; assembly: GCA_018340775.1. NCBI lineage: Eukaryota > Viridiplantae > Streptophyta > Pinopsida > Cupressales > Taxaceae > Taxus > Taxus wallichiana. Next base: position 499,024,144 of record CM031244.1, read on the forward strand.
TTAAATAAATGATGATTTATTGATTTAATGGAAGAAGAAGTTAATTAACTAATAATAATTAATTAGTCTAGGTAGAAATGGGGATTAATTAACGGAAGGTCATTAATTGGTTTATTTGTTGGATAGAAGGGTTAATTAACTAGCGTAATGTAGTTAATTAATGATGATAGAAGACAAGGTGAGCATTATTGACGATATGTTGTCAATTTGCAGGAAAGGGGATAATTAGCACAATTTAAGTATTTAAATTACTTGAGAAAAATTACAGTGTATACATTTTCCCCTCTTTTTGGGGTGGTAAATGACACCACTTCAAAGATAGTAGATAGATAAAATTTTGAAGGGGTAGAAGAAACATTAGTAGCGGTTGAGAGATGCCCCCTCGATTATCGATGGGGTGATGAAAGAAGGCGATTGACGATCAAAATAGGTGAGAGTAATGGATAGAAGAATGGGTAGAGATAGGATGCCCCAGGTGAATCGGAAGAATAGTGTTGAGAGGAGAATGATGAAGAAGAAATATGAAGAAGCAAAGAGAAGAACTACTTGTTTTCCTTTGCATTTGAACAACCTGCTTTTATTATCATATAGCTAAAGATCTATGTCATCGGTCCTTATTAAAAATTTAAGCATACGAAAAAAGTAGCATGACATGAAAAGACATACTATAAACGATTTTCCATTGCTGACAACACCAACTAAATTCAACATACAAAAAGTAATGCAATATGAGAAGGAAACAAGCTCATTTAACGGGAAAACAAGTACAACACACATATGTAAACCAACAATGGTCGAGACAGTTGTACAAATATTTTTTATCAAGCTAAAGATACCCAAATGTTTTTGATTGATGACAAGGGTGAAAAATTATTCCCTAGAAAGGATATATGCAAGGGAAAATGATGAAGGATGTGGGGTCCAATGATAAATCATTATGCGCAACGCGAAGCAAGATGCAGAGACAACTAGATGTACGAAGGTGGAAGGTAGAGTGAGCAAAATAAATAAGGTAAAGGTTAGGGGGATACATATGAAATGAAGGTTAGAGTGCGCATGTTTTGATTTCCCGATCCATGCTAAATGAGAACTTACTTTTGCTAGGAGGAACTACCTTGAATGAAAAAAAATACCACAAGAAGAATATTAAACAATATATGTCAGTGGACTGCCTAGCGTGTGCTAGATCCGGAAGTGTGATACTTCCTAGATGGTTGTCAATCCACTGTTTAATATAATTTAATGCAAGAAATAACATGTAAACAAATAACATCCTACTGTAGTTGATATGATTTAGGTATCTCATTCAAATACAATAAGAAAATCTAATCTAATAGGTAAGGTTATGATCAGATCTGGAGGTTAGGGTAGGTAGCCAAGGTGACTAGAACAGTCAAGATCAAGTTTTGGTGGTTTTGGGTTATTTGAGTGAAGGTTATGAGGTTGTTGTTACAAGGTAGAATTACTAGATATAGAGACCGATGTCGGTTGGGTATGACCGATTCTGGTTGAGAGGAAACCAGATGATGGTTTAGGTTAACCAACATCGGTAGAGGTAGACTGGTAGAAACTCAATAAAATTGGTTTTGGAGGTTCTCTATGATTACACAGAGAATGGAAGAAGGATGGATAGGTTGGTAAAGAAGTGCTTGAGAATGCTCGAGAGATTCTAGGGGTTGGATGTGGGAGCTAAAGAGGTTATGGATGGATGGTTAGATGGGTGGATTGGCAGGAGGTGAGGATGATAGGATACAAAGGAGAATAGGATTTAAAGGTGAAAGTTAAAGAAATGATGATCTAAATAAGTATGGAATGATGCAGATCCAAATGCACTTACTTGTATTTGCAGACCTGGTGGTTGGATGAGGGTGATGGTTGATCTATGAAACTGGTGGTCAATGTGCATGATAGTTCTTCCTGGAAATGCTATACGTGAATGCCAATGTCTTCTAATCATTAGTCTTTGTCTTAGCTAGGGTGTGTCTGGATGTGTGAGAGGGCTCTTGGTTCATGCTTGCATGCAAATATCTCTCTCTCCCAAACTCAAATAATTCTTCCAACCTTGAACAAAGGTTACCAAAATGAATATATGGTAACCGATGATGGTTAGGGTGACCGATGTTGTTAGGGTTAACTGACGTTGGTTAAGGCAGGAAATCCTAGGTTTCCAAAATGGCAGATCTTGGCTATCTTTTGGCCCATTTCTATCCATTGTTGCGGATTAGGTCTAAAATGGTATTTTCACTTAGATAAGTGGGCATGTTATTAGAGAAAGAATAGGCATGTGATTTTAGGGTTAAACTAAGTCTCAGTTAGTTAAGGTAAGTAGAATTGAGTCTTAGTTAAAAGAAACATGCTAGAATAGGTCCATGATGAGGTGTCTAGGTGATGTGGCTAGGTGAGGTGGTCAAGTGAGGATATTTATTAAATAATTAAAATAATTAATTCAATTAATCATGTGCACTATGGGATATGAATATGTAAGGTATGGTTTATTTAATTAATGGGGCTATAAGGGTGGTATGACCTAATTTTGGTGTCTACATTTTGCCCCTTTTTGTCACGTAGCTTGTATTGGTAAGCGATGACTGAAAAAAATAGGAAGTGATTACCCCATGTGTGGGTGAGAGCGGGGTTTCCCAAGTGTGGGTGAAGGTGATCCCCCTCAAACCAGAACTGATGAGGTGTTATACGGAATCGGTGAGTGGTTTGATAAATGTGTAGTTGGTGTGAGTTAAGGTAGGTGGGGAAGAGTATGGGTGCTTTGGGAAAGGGTAATGGTCAACTCGGGTAATAGGTAATAGGCCAAGGTCAAATTGGGTAATGGGTAATGGAAATTAGGTAATAAATGGGCACACAAATTGGGTAATGGGTAATGGAAATCAAACACACACACATATAGACTGCAACACGGTACCAGGTTAGAGCTTGTAAACTCTACATCATCCAAGGTCGATAGGTTTATCCCAACAAGGGTGAAGTGATTCAGGTATCCAAGGCATAGGATATGGTCTGAAACACAACGTAGGTCAGGTGCAGGAATGTTTAGGTATGTTCGGTACACCAAAGGTTGGGTTGGATAAATGACATGAAAATAGGCAAGGTAAGGTCATTAGGCTAAAACAACATGGGTAATGACATCACAAGGTATAACAAGTACACAAGGTCAATGGTCACACCAAGTAGGTCAGGTCTAGGTAAATAGGTCATGGCACATGGTAAGGCCAAGGTATAGGTAAAATAACAAATCCCTAGACACAACTAAGGAAATGTAGGGGTAGTTTGGGCTTGTAGGTAGGTTGCTAATAAGTGTGGGTAAGGTCAAAGGGTATCGAAAATAATGAGTTGAGGTCAAAAATGGGAAAATGGGGTGAAAATGGTAATGGCAGGTGATCGATGCTGGTTATAAAGTAACCGATGTCGTTTGGTATGACCACATTGGTCATGTTGGGTTAGGGTTAATAAAAAGAAAAATCTATATTTTATGGATTCATTTTAACGTGTTGTTATTTGGGAAAATGAAAGTGGTGGAGTAAGAGGAGAAAGTGATGGTATGAGGTTTTGAGTTGAGTTGGTGAGTGACTAGCACGTGATTGGCATTTGATAGGTGGGTCCATGAGATCGATTGAGCAATTTGATTGGTTGCATGGGTGAGGAGTTGATTTGGTGATGGCGGAGGTGGGAGAGGGGTCAGGTGGACCACCGGGCATGCAGTGGCCAAATGTGCCACCATGGAGACAACACCGAGATGAGGTAGGATTTTATCTGATCTTTTGCATTTGTTTAAAAATAGGTGTGGAAATTGGTTTGGGGGAAAAGGTTTTGGGTGGGAGTTGAATTTTGAATTTTGGGTAAAAGGAATGAAATGAGGGAGGGGGGAGGTCCAATGTAGTGTAAATAGGGGTGTAAATGATGGTAGGCTAGGTTTGGGTAGTGTAGGGTGGGTGTTTAGGGTGTTTTTGTCAATTTTTGAGAGGGAGGGTATGGGTTTTCTAGTTTTGATGTCACAAAAGAGACCGACATCGGTTAGGGGTTGGATGACATCGGTTGGCCATGGCAAAATCGGTCAAGACTTAGGTGACCGACACTGGTGAAATTGAACCGACGTCGGTCAAGGAAAAATTGGTGATGGTTAAGGTGACCGAAATTGGTTAGGGATGATGAGAAATAGGGGTAAGGAATGGGTAGGGGATGGAAAATAGTCAAGGAAGGGATAAGGGAAGGTGTATGTAGGGAAAATATGGTAAAAAGGGTATTTGGGTGATGGTGGGGGTGATAAGTAGATAAAATGAACTAAGATGGGTAAGGATGATAAGGGAGAATAGGTGTAATAGTACACTAGGAAAAAGGGGTAGTCGGTAGGGTTTTGGTTTGGGTAGGGTGTGGTGGGAAATAGTTATGTCATGTAATAGGTGTGTTGGGTAAAAGGTATGTTGGGTATGGTCAAGGATGAACAATGTTGTGTTTGATTGGTGCAGGAGAGAGAGTTACGGATGTGGGACAAAGTACCACCTCTATTGTTGGCGTAGATGATACATTGAGCATGATGACTGATGGAGAGGAGGAGGCACATGACATATGTAGGAATGATTGGATCCAATGTTATCGGCATGTAGCTAGCTCGAGATCTAAGTTTGATGGTCACACTCATCGATAGATGGGATTCAATGACCAACACTTTTTTTTTTGATGGGTGAGATTATTGTCACCCTAGAGGATGTATACAGATCTTGTGGCTACCGATAGTTGGGGAGCAGGTCTATTCTATTACCTCGGAGGCCTCAGAGGAGCCGATAGTGGTATTTTTTTGGAGAGGTGATGGTGAGTTGAGATACCATAGCGTGAGCTTGAGCTATGGAGACATGTACGTGGCCCATCCTCAGGAGATGAGGTTGGTTGTCCTGATTATGGAGGTGGTGTGTTGTTTTGTTTGTTTCTAGATGTGGAGGGTGGGAGATTCCCATGAGCATTGATGGGGGTTCTCTAGGACATGATGGAGGAGAGGACCTATTTTTCTTGGGCACCAACATTCTTGGTGTAGTTGTATAGAGAGTTGTGGGCCTATGGGAGGCTATGAGAGGTTTAGTTTGTGTTGTACCTTCCTTCTTCACTGTTGGGCATATGAGCACATCATATGTGTGCATCCATTGGTTTTCCTAACCTAATGCATTCGATGTGGGCTTGGTTCGAGTTGGTTACAGGTTGGGTACCTGTTGGGGGAGAGCACAGGGAAGCTAGGGATGCACATGATGTGGCATATTACAGGTGTGTGCTAGAGGGATTATCAGGGGTTGACATTATTTGGAGGCCATATGTTGGCTTCCCTTCCTATAGACACATGGACAGTGGAGTTGGAGGAGCTACATTTCTCAGGTGGATAGAGGGTCATGTTGGCGAGCACGAGATGATACCTATTGACAGGTTAGATGGCAGTTTGGGCTGCCCCAGGATGTGCCTCCACCATTCCCATAGTACAGAGAGATGACGTGGAGAGGCCTATGCCTCTACCATAACCAACCTGATGTTGATGACAAGACAGGAGGAGGAGTAGGTGGTGGATAGGTGGATTGATGATGTCGGGGTCACTAATGATATATAGCAGTGGTGGGGGGGCAACTACTGGGAACCACCACCGAGGCCAGGGAATCATGACTTAGCCACTATTATAGTTTAAAGGGACACATTGCAGGGGCAGGTGGCCACCCTTTTACACATCTTGAGTATTACAGGGGCAGCTCATAGGATCAGAGGCACATGTTGCCACTTTATAGGTGCAGGTGGTAGCCTGCAGGCCCAGGTTACATAGGGACAGTACCCACACAGGGTGGTGATGGTGATGGGGGATAGGTAGCCACCTTACAAGCATAGATAACAGGTTTATAGGGTCAGTTGGCCACTACACACAAGCTCGGTTATGGCCCTATAGGCCTAGGTCATAGTCACATCGTAGCACCCTCACAGAGCCCAGGATAGGGGTCCCATATTATAGGCAAGTAGTGGGATAGGGTCCCATGATAGAAGGAGGAGGGTAGGGTTCACAGGTATAGGGGTCGAGGCCATCATTAGCAGGATAGAGCTCACAAGTTGTTGTGAGACCTATGGCACCACCACAGAGATAGTGTCGATGGTGAGATTCAGGGATGCCTTGAATGAGGCCAGATATTACCAGATCAGCTAATGACCACATGGATAGATGTCCCCTCTATGTCCGAGTACATGACAACAATGGGAAGCGAGTGAGAGGATGAGCTCTCACACTCATAGCTCAGAGACAGGGGGGCCAAGAGCCCGAGACAGGTTCAGGTGAGGCCACGAGTTCACGAGGCTAGACCCAGACTACAGGCTAGGTGAGAGAGAGAGACCACTGAGACCTAGGTGAGGTGGAGAGATGTTGGGAGGGCATGTGGGATGAGGAGAGGAGGAGGAGATAGATGAGACCGGCATGGACATCAGTGGGGTGATGATTAGTCACTTGTATATGATTATTATATTGATTTTTTGATATATATATACCATACGTGTGATATGATGATAGTGAGGTTGTACATGAGAGTTTTTGTGAGTTGATTATTATATCTATGTTGCGTGCATGAATATTTTGAGGTTGTACTTGAGAGATACTTGTATTATTTTGTATCAATGTATATTTGATGGATACACAAACTTTCATTTATAGATGGTGAGATTGATGGTATGGATGATGTACTTGTGTTTTGAAATTTCTATTATTATTTGTGTATGGATGGAAACTAGGTGGATTAGGCATGGTGGAGTCAGGTCGGTTTAGGCATGGTGGAGTCAGGTATAGGCATGGTTGAGTTAGGTCAGTTAGGCATGGTTGAGTTAGGTCGGTTAGGCATGGTTGAGTTAGGTCATGGCATGAGTTAGTATGGTGGTTGAGTCATTAGGCATGGTTGAGTTAGGTCAGTTAGGCATGGTTGAGTTAGGTTGGTTAGGCATGGTTGAGTTAGGTTGGTTAGGCATGGTTGAGTTAGGTATAGTTAGGCATGGTTTGATCATGTTTTTGGTTTTGATTTAATTTCCAAGTTATTGGTAACATGGGAAATAAATGATGAGTTATATGTATGTTATGGTGTAAATTTCCAAAAAAATGTGATATTATAGAAATGTGGAATGATTGATTGGATGTTTTGATGGTGTGATAAAATGGTAGATATGTATGAATGAGAAATTTCCAAATGTTATGAAAAATGGAAACTAATTAAGGGTGAATGTTAATAGAAAACATGTGGGAAAAATGGGTTAGGGTAAAGAGTGGTGAGCTAACCTCCAAGGGCCCCATGCCCTCAAAGTGCTACCTACATAGCCCCGGTGAAAAGGGGCCTCAGGCCGATGTAGTTCTCCCATAAGCTAGGGAATATGATGAGGTAGAGGAATGGGTTGGTAGGTTTTAGGCATGATTGAATCTAGGTCATAGGCATGGTTGAGTCTAGGTCATAGGCATGGTTGAGTCTAGGTCATAGGCATGGTTGAGTCTTAGGTGAAAGTGGAAATCTTTAAAATGTAGTTGTCGATGGTCTAGTCCTATATAGGAGAATCAATAGGTGATGAAGAAGGTAGAATGGTAAGAGGTGACAAAAAGAGCTACCTAATTGATAAGAACCATAACGAGGCTACCATACCAAAGATTGGCTTATGAACATAAGACCCTAAAGACGTTGCATGATTGACTATGCTAAGGGTGAAGAAAGTCACATGATCACGAAATGTCATTTTTTTACGAAAGTCCCTTGAGAAGATAGGAAATTAGGGTGAAAAGGAAATGAGGTGAAAATGGGTGGTTTTAGCGTAACTTAGTGTAAGATGACATGTTTACCTGAAAGAAACCCATGATCAAAATAGGCAAGTCCATGATGAAAAATTATCATTTTCACTTTTTGCTTTTGTGTTTGATAGACTGATCGATGCGGGAAGTCTACATGGGATGAGTATATTATCTCCTTGAGGTCTTCGTGAAGCTGATCAATGTGGGAAGCTTCTAATATTTTTATTTTGTTTTTGCAAGGATAGTCCCTTTTTATGATAGACTATGTGCAATATGGCAAAGCTTTGTATAGTTGTCCTTCGAGGGAGCAATCTATTTATAGCGGTGAGATAGAGAGAAGAGATGTCCCTTTTGAGGGAGTCATCTCTTTGCTTTGAAGTTTGACTCAAGGAGTTGAATCCCATTTTTTTTGAAATTATTTTTCTTTTTGGACGTTTTAAGTCATGGACAAGACTATAGTGGAAGATTAGGCTCTTGTTTAGAAGACAAAAACCATAGCACACAAAGAGGTTAACTATGAAAGAGATGGTTTCAAATGATGAATGACCATGGGATTCCATCTTGAAAAAGATGAAAAGTATCCATGAAAATCATGCCATGAGTAGAGCCGTGGTACTCATATTGAAGATAAGGTTGAAAGGTGATGGGTAATCACATGATTTTTGTTTAGTCATTGACCACAAGAATAGGTGATATGAAAGGTGAAGGGTGCTCAAGGGATGAGCTTAAAATAGATAGAAAGTGATATAGGATTTGATTCAACAATAGAATGGTCAAAGATGCAAGGTGTTCGGGGTTCAGTTTGGGTTTACCTTTGAGTGAAGACAAATGATAAGCACCTGATCCATAGGTATGAGTAATGATATAGGGTCCAAGCCAATTAGGAGAAAATTTTCCCCATTTACTTTTCTCTTCTTTGGTTACATGTTGATTTTCCTTCAGGATGAGGTCACCGACCTAGAAGGTTCACTCATGGACATGTTTTCATAGGCATGTTTGATACATTTTTGGTAGATTTGGAGATGATCAAGAGCATTGAGATGATGCTCATCTAATAACTCAAGTTGTGCCAAATGATCTGGAAAAATTCATCATCATTGAGCATGTCTTGGAGTGAGATGCGAGAGAGATGGAATCTGGACTTTGAGAGGCAAGACAACCTCTGGTACCATAGACCAGAGAGAAAGGTGTGGCAACAGTCAAGTGTGAAATACTAGTGTGGTAAGCCCACAAGGTGAAAAGGAATGTGCGTATGCCAATCCTTCCCAGTATCATCAACTACTTTCATAAGAATTTTGTTCAAGGTTTTATTGGTTGATTCTTCTTGGCCATTTGTTTGTGGGTAGTAAGGTGAAGAGAAACTGAGTTGAATGCCAAAGGCATCACAAATTTTTTTAGGTTTTGTTTTTGAATTTTTTTCCATTATCAGTGATGAGATGGTGAGGAACACCAAAGCGACAAATAATGTGATGGTTGATGAATTCACAAATTTTCTCATTTTTTAGAAATGAGGGGATGGCTTCTACCCATTTAGTGTAGTATTCAGTAGTGGTTATAATCCATTGATGGCATTGTGAAGAATGAGGATTGATCTCTCCGACAAGATCTAAACCCCATTGAGAGAAAGGCCAAAGGTCTCGTGTGACCTATAAGGCATGACTAGGTGTGTGATGAAGATTAGCATGTTGTTGGAATTTCACACAACATTTTACATAGTCACAATAGTCATGGTTTAGGGTTGGCCAATAATAGCCTAGGTGAAGAATGTGTTTAGACAAACTAAGCCACTAAAGTGACCTCCAAAATTTTTCGTGAACTTCCTTGATGGTGTAGGGAATTTTAGAACTTGTAAGGCATCATAAGAGAATACCATCAAAGCCACATTTATAAAGAAGACCACCCATGATGACATAGTGAGAGAGACACCTTTAAGAAAGGTGTGTTGTCCATTATGAGTAAGATCGGGAGGTAGAATGGAAAGGAAAGGTAGTCTATAAAACTTCTTATACCAAAGGTCACGTGGGTCAAGTGCAACGGTTTTGATGAGTTGACATCTCGAGATAAATAAGAAGGTGATTGAAACCTTTGTATTGTGACAAAAATATTTTGGAGTCGGAAGGTGAAGCGAAGTGGGTATCTGAGAAGCCAGGCAGGCCATGGTATCCACAAATTTATTAGTAGAACATGGGGTGGTTTGAAGTTTAATGGTCAAAGGTAGTCAGAAGTATGTCGACATGGTGTTTGTACTTTTGGAGTATTTCATTACGACACTAGTATATACCATTGACTTGGTTTACAACTAGTTGAGAGTCCCAAAGATATTAATTGATTTGACATCTAGGGAATGGCAGTTTGAAGGCCTAATATGAGTGCTTCATATTTGGTGATGTTGTTAGTGCAATCAAAATCTAGTTTGAATGATAACGGCATAGGTTCCCATCAAAGGAATGAGGATAACACCTACACCACCCCCATGTTGAACATTTGGAACCATCAAAGAATAAGGTCATTTGATAAATGGTATCATCCAAAGAGAGGGTAGCAATGGATTCATCTGGAAATCAAAGTTAGAGGTTGATTTCTAAAAAGGGGTGTGTCTTCAAGTTGGTCAGCGATGGTTTGGCCTTTGATATATTTTTGATGGATGAATTTGAAGGTCTAGGTCTGCAAGAAGCATGAGCCAATGTGCAACACATTGATGTTGGTAGGGTTTGGCATACATGTAATGTAAGGGGTCAGTGTTAGTGATGAAAAAGGTTTTGTGGTTGAGTAGGTAATGAAAAGTTTAGTGGCGAAAAAAACTAAGGCTAAGAAAAAAATTCAGCATGGGTATATCTAGTTTCATAGTCCAAAAGGGTATGACTTATGTAGTAAACCACTTTCTCCTTGTGTTTCTCATCATGATGAGTGAGCATGGCACCCAAGGAATGATCAGTAGAAGAAATGTATAGGTAAAAGGGTTGGTCATCTTTAGGAGGAATGAGCACTGGTGGTTGGAGAAGGTATTGTTTTAAGGCATCAAAGGATTTGTGGCATTCATCATCCCATTTGAAGGAGACATCCTTTTTGAGGAGATGATGAAATGGTTGGCAATGGTCAGAAAGTTGTGAAATAAACCGATGAATAGATTACAACTTACCTTGAAAACTTTGAAGTTGGTGAGATTAGTAGGTGAGGCATTTTGAGAATAGCCTTTACTTTAGCAGGATCAACTTCTATGCCACACAAAGAAATGATGAAACCAAGGAGCTTTCTAAAGAACAACAAAGACACACTTCTTAGGTTGAAGGTGAACACAATACTTGATGAGGCGGTCAAAGATGACCTTAAGGACTATAAGGTGTTCGGCTCGACATTTGGATTTGGAAAGAAGATCATCTACGTAGTCTTCCAATATGTGATGCATTATGTCATGGAAGATATAAGTCATAGCCCATTGATATATGTAGCACCAACATTTTTAAGGCCAAAAGGCATGACTCGATAGCAAAAGGTCCCCAAGGAGTGATGAAGGTGGTTTTGTGTTGATCTTCCGGGTGAGTAATATTTGGTTATAACCCAAGAAACCATCCATGAGTGATAACATCTCATGACCAGTGGTGAGATCAACTAGTTGGTCAATACCTAGTAGAGGAAAGTCATCTTTGGGGAAAGCTAAGTTGAGGTCATGAAATCCATGTAAATGTGAAGTCCCCTGTTACTTTTGTGATAGGAATGATATTAGAAATCCATTGGGGATAGTCAATGGGTAGGATAAAGGAAACCGAGAGAAGGCATTGAAGTTCTCTTTGACAAGAAGGGCAATGCGAGGATGCATTTTCCATAGCTTTTTTTTATGGGTTTGGCTTCAGGAATGGTTACGATATTGTGGACCACAATGTTTGGGTCAATACCAGGCATATCAGCATAGGACCAAGAAAAAGTGTTGTATGATCCCGGAGGAAAGAAGTAAAAGCTTCTTGTTTAGTAGTATCTAAAGATTGGCCTATCTTTAGAATGTGTGGGTCATCTTGAGTGTTAATGTTGATTTCAATAGTCGATTCATTCAACATGGTTTGTGTCTCAGAAGGCAATGACTATGAATATAAGAATCTTCCACACCAAGGTAGGTGAGGATAGACTCATCATCTTGACATTGAATGATGTTAATAGAAGGTGTATCATCATCGATCATGTCAGGATACAGGAAGGGAAGAGAAGAGGAGCCTCACCATCACGTTGATAAGTCAAGAGGTCCCAGGAAATTGTGTTCATGAAAAAAAAAAAAAAGTTAGGAGGAATAGATTCGGGATCTATGGACTCCATGGGTGAAGGTGGTGACGTTGGTGAATGGGGTGGAGAAGGTTTTTCTTCCTCAATGAGGTCAATGCGGGCCTTCTTGGAAGATGGTGTGGAAAATCCAATGCCACTATGATATCTTTTGTGTTTATGGTTGGTACATGGGATGATGGTATGATGACCTTGTTCATAAAAAAAGCCAAAGCCTTTCCATGCATGCAATGGTGAAGGAAAGTGTGGGTGAAGTGGCGGTTAGTGAGAGATTGGAGGTCAGATGAAAATGGTCATGTTTGGGATGGTGGTTTGGGTGAATAGGTGGCAAGTATCAAGTCCCCCATACATTAAGTTGGTGCGAAGGTGGGGAGGACCATAAGGAAAACCTCTCCTATGTGATAGTCATAATGAGGATGTTGGCATAGGTTTCCATACTCTTGGAGTGAGGAATGTGTTGATATTGTAGAGGCGGTACTCCCCAGAGTGAGTGAGGCATTGAAAAACACCTTCTAAGGGATCGGTAGTAGATATGTGGGTAGTGGGGATAGATGAATTACTAGGTGATTGGGAAGGAGGGTATCGGTTGGTTGGGAAGTAGATGGGCCAGCTACAGAGGCTACGAGAAGCAGTAGGAATAGAAGAGTTAGGTGTGGGAGAGGTGGTGGCAAGCATTGGTGGATGGGGTTGTGGGTGAAGGAGAAGTGGGGGTAGTGGTAGATGCCTTAACTGGTACAAGGACATCATTAGGTCGGTACAACATGTTACAGTTTTGAATGGTGATGGGTCAGCTGGGATGGTATAGTTATGCCCTTCATGTTCAAATTTTACATAGTGGTGTAAAGTTGAAGGAACACAACCCATGACGTGAATCCAAGGTCATCCAAGCAACAGTTATACTGGAACTCCCCCTCTAAGATGTAGAACAATTTTGGGACAGTGTGAGGGCCTACACAAACGTGAAGAATAATGGTGCCAAGGGTGGAAGTGATGGCATCATTGAAGGAGCACAACATAATTAGGTTATTATGCATGTAATTTGAAGGATGCACATTTGATTATATGCGTGGGGAGGAGATGATGTTGATGTTAGCACCACCATCGATCATAACATGCATATATATATATTATCGATATAGACAGAGATGAAAAGGGTGGGATCAAGATCATCTGATTGGAGAGGTATGATCTCCTCATCAAAAAAAATGAGGGCAGCTACTTGATGAGTGGGGTGGGGGTAGAAGAAGGAGATGATTTGGTAAGAGAGGCCACATGATGAGGGTGATAATGGAGGCTACTAGTGTGGGGTCATTAGGTAAAACTTTGATGGATTGTAAAACCTCCATAAGGGCTTGTCGATGAGATTCAGAGGTTTGGACGATCATACAAAGACATTTTTAGAGGGGATTGATGTAATTGTTTTATCATTGTACGATGGGTGACCCCATCAAAAATAGGGTATGTGGGTCCTCGAATGGTGATTTTGGGTGTGGGTGCAGATGGTATATTGGGCACGGGATTGGTTGATGGGCTAGTTGATTTTTCTTTTCCTTTGTCCTTTTGGGCATGTGTGGAAACTTGGATCATGTTAATATGAGGGAAAGAGGTAGATGGAGAAGGTATGTCATGAGTAGTATAATGACATGATGGGAAAAAACCTAATGTGGGGTAAGAACCTTGTGAAATGAGTAGGGCACACTTGGCATTTAGGTGGTGGTTTGGCCAACTCTTTGATACGGACCATGTTGATCTCAAATTTTGGAGGTGGATAAAAGGGTTGTGGGGGTGGAGATGTAGGTCATTGAAGAAGTAAGGGATGATGGTGTGTGGTGATAGGTGAAGGTGGAACAGGGTCCTCATCAAGAAGATCATCATCATCAAAATTTTCTTTAGGAGGACATAATTGGAGGAGAATGGTTTTGAGAGCCTTACAACCTTCTACATCATGTCTTGGCACACGATGGTAGGCAAAAAATTTAGTTTCATCAAACCCTTTTGGTTTGGGTTTGAGGGGGTTCATAAGGTCTAAGTGGTGGTAATGTGATGACTGAGGTCTCTAAGAGGTTGGCTAGAATGTTGGCGTAGGACCTTGCCAATGGATCACAATGGGAAGTGAGTGTGGGTTTGGGTAAAGGTGTGGATGATTGTGGGAAGAGGCGTGTTATAGGAGGGGGAATGGGTTGGACCACTAGTTTGGTAGGTGGTATTATCTTAGGTTTTGATGGTATCTTCTTGGGTAAAGGTGTGGTAGAAGAACTAGCAATGGAAGGTGTTGTTGGTTTAACTACCTTGTTGGAGGGTAGTGGGTTCTTGTCTTTGGATTGCACCTTCTTGGGTAAAGGTGAGATGGGAGTATGTGATGCAGAAGGGAAAGCAGATGGTGGAAGAGGATGGGTTACCCATGGGGACAATAGAGTTATGGTGGAAGTGGTTGGTAGAGGCCGGGTGGATGGTATGGGTTGAAGTCATATAGGAAAAGTTGGGGTTATAGTAGCTGGTGGAGGTATAGGTGGTAAGAAATGTATGGTGAGGGTGAGGGTGTTTGTTGTGTAGGTAAATTGGATGTAACAAAGGATCATGATGATGAGGTAGGTTTCTTATATTTTGATTGGCCTTGGGTAGGGGTTGTTTGGCCAAGGTTGATGGGTGAGGTCCTAGGATGGACGGAAGGGGAAAAGGTGACAAAGGTGTGGTAGGTGAGACTGGTGTATGTGGCCTAGAAGGTTGGGTCTTTCTTTTAGGTGAGGATAATTTTGGTGTGGGTTTGGGAAGACATGGCTAAATCCAATTTGATGGGTGGATGGGTAAGGCTTGACATTGGCATGACACCCAAGGTAGTGATGGGTCTAGATATGGATGAAGATAGGTGTGGGTAGGTTCTTAGGCATAGGAATGGTTTTAGTCATGGGTAAAGGTTTAGATGTAGGTAAAGGTGATGAAAGAAGAGGCCATTTCGATAGGCATGGTTAGGGTCGATCTGGTTGCTGGAAATACCTTTGGATAGATCGTGGAGGTATATTGTAGGAAACATTTGCATTTGAGTCAAAAAGGGAGTCAAGACATCCCCAAAGCATGGAATTATCAACGTAATCCAAGTGATCATCCAGTCATGAAAATGGGACTATTGTAAGAGGAGATGTAGTTGGTTTAGTGAATCCCTATAAAATATGTCTGTGAGATAGGAATTGGTTAGCCTCGGACTCTTGTGGGTAAAAGAGCCGAGACCAGATCAACGGGATCCTAGAATGCTGATGGAGAATTGTCCCCAATAGGTAGTGGCATGTCTAAAGGATCTCCCATGGGTAGGAGAGATGGTAGGTGGGGTGAGATAGATTTCTCTTTTGGTGGAGGAGAAGGTGATGATGATTCTCCTACGGGTGGGAGAGTTAATATTGTTGATTGTTTGGTAGGTTGTGAGGTAGATGGTGAAATGACATCAAAAAAATCATGGACTCCTCCATGAGTGAAGGGGAGATGAAGGGGACTCCTCTGAGGGTGAAGGAGTGGAAGAGGTATGCTCCTCTGTGGGTAGAGGAGCTCATGCCATAATTTCCTCGATAGATGAAATAGGTGGAAATTGAGGAATGACCGTATGATATCAAAAAACAGTGGACTTCATGGACATTGTTGTCATTGGTTGAAGGTTCACCATTTTGATTAGATGATGGTGTATGGTTAGGGAATGAATTCTTAAAGATATGCAAGTTTTGATTTTCCAGGTGCATTTGGGTTGTCCAGATGAGATCTCCATTATCTAACATTTCTTGACAATGTTCTTAAAAGTTATGCAATTACCATCACTATGGCCTTTGACATGATGATAATTACAATAGTCATGTTCCTTATACCATGCGGGCATAGGATGAGTGGGATCAAAACCAGTATGAGGTTTTATGGGGGTAGTGTAATGGCTCCAGCTTTAAGAAGCTTTTCCAAGACTGAAGAATAGGGCTCTCCAATTGGAGTGTACTTTTGTTGTTCCCACTTAGAAACTGAA
The DNA here is from genome assembly GCA_018340775.1 of Taxus wallichiana var. yunnanensis. Taxonomy (NCBI): domain Eukaryota; kingdom Viridiplantae; phylum Streptophyta; class Pinopsida; order Cupressales; family Taxaceae; genus Taxus; species Taxus wallichiana. The sequence continues at coordinate 499,040,196 of CM031244.1, forward strand.
AAGTTTGAATAGGGGAAAGATTGGAGGAAGGTTTGGCTTGATTAGATGGATGAGATGGACCAGCTTTGAGAACTACCGTTTGGCAAGATCCTTTGGCTTTTGAATAATTGTTTTGGGGTTTTGAAGATGAAGAAGAATCATTTGATTTGAATGTGGCATTTTTTGTTTCACAATTGATTTTCTTTTCTTTAATGGCACAAATTTCCAGCTTTCATGTGCCATGGTAAATGCTTCATCGAAGGTACGGAAGGTTTGTACCTACAGAGTTGGTGAGATGTGTCTAGCACAAGCTCTAGTGAACAACTCTATAAGTTCAACTTGAGGTAACTGGAATGTTAATTGGTTGATAAGACTTCACCAATGAGCAAGCAAAAATCTGTGATAGATTCATCATCATATTGTCATGTTGAATATAGGTATAGGTCAGTCATGGTGACTTTTTTACTACATTGATTGAGAAGTGGTCTAGGAATGCTTGAGCCACTTGGTTAAAGGAGTAGATGGAATGTCTAGGTAAACTATTGTACCAATCTAAGGTGGTCTATTAGGGACATGGGGAATGTTCGTAGGAGTAAAGCATCATCATGGGAATTAGATAGCACCCATGTTTGAATGACCACAAGTGTTGTTGTGGGTCTTCTTTACTATTGAAATGGTTGAACTTGGGCATTTCCCAATGCATGGGGTATGGGAAAATAGGAATAGATGGATGAATAGGCTCATTACAGATTTCATCATAAGTTAAGGAGTTATGAGAGCCAGAAACTGATGCTTCTAGTGTCTGCATCTTTTCCATCATCATCCTAATGAGGTCATTGGTGGGTTGTGAGGAATGGGCACCTCCTATAGTAAAGGGAGGTTGATGATGGGTGTATGATGTGGATGGAATCCCGGTACATGGGGGTGCCGAATATGAAAAATGTGAAGGGGGATAGATACAGTGGAAGATACCCCGAATAAGTGATAGATGAGATTGGGGGTTGTTGGTGATGTGTGTAAATAGGTGGGGTAGTCATGTAATGACTCTCATGGTAATTGGTGGTAGAGACTATGGGATGGAAAGGACTAGGTTTTGAAATGGGGTGTGGGTTTCTGACACCAGGGGTGGTTGTGATGCAACTAGTATATATGAGGAAAAGGGGGAGATGGGGCCATGCTCAAGGTGGTTGGTGAAGGAATGGTCGACACCACATGGTGTGATAGACGTCATTGGTGTAGTAGTTATAGTGGATGTGGGGCCTAGTTGAGATACCACAAGGGGTAAGGTGGATGAAGGAATGTTGAGCTAGTGGTAGTAACATGGAAGTGGGGGCAAGGGAAGGAGGAATAGATATGGGCATGTCGTATACTAGTTTTCTGAGGAGTCTCGGGGTAGATGAGTGGGAAAGATAGTATTGTAAGGCCACAGGATTCTGTCAAGGAGTCTTGTGAAACTCCTCATCACCGGTAGAAATGGTGATAGGATGAGTTGGATCCATAGGTGACAAGATGGAAGGTGGTGATGGGCTAGGTGGGAGTGGTTGAAGACTAGCATGAAATATAAGGGTGTTGGCTTGGTTGTGAGTCAACACCATGTGAATTAGCATGTATCAAGGTAAATTGTATTCTGTAAATGACACAAAAACAACAAGAAATGGAAAAGAATAGATATTGGTAGGTGGACTTGGTCAATGTTTCAATTAAAAATCAAAACAAGGAAACCGATGCCGGTTAAGGTGACCGATGATGGTTAAAGGGGACCGATGATGGTTATAATAACGATACTTGATTCTTATGGGGAAAACACCAGTTTGAGAAAAATGAAGCAGAACTGATGAAAATGAAATGGGAAACTATACTTGATAGTGATATCAGAATGTTGGGAATATGATGATGTCTGAGGACTACAAATAGAAAAGAGAAGGTGATGAAAGTTGTTTTTGGGTAAAATAACCAAAAGAGCTGGTAACTGACACCGGTCATAGGTAAACCGAAAATGGTCAGATGGGAACCAATGACGGTCATTGGACCGACACCAATTATTGTGAAAAATATGAAGAAGTGAAGAAAAATGGATTTTGTAAATTAAATCAGATGAAGAATCAATCTAGAAATCTGAGAATGATAATATGAGGCCCTGACACACTCAGAAATAGTCAATGCTCCAACTATGATGGTGGAGTGTGAAAGGAAGAAGAAAATGAAGAAACATAATCCTCACAACTCAAAATGCAATTCAGGAAGAAAGCTAAGAAAAACATAATCCTATGAGTGAATTTTATGTTACTTTAGCTTATGCTATTTGAGACTTGACTTGTGAATTTAGAACAAAGTTTTTTTGGTTGGGAAGGCATCCTATGAAGAGGAAAATTCTAAAGGGAGGTTTTAGGTTATGTTTTGGTGGGGGTGGTCCTTTCTCTAGATAATGACTAGACAGAGAAACTAGCTTAGGCACCCACTGTCAATCCTCTGATCATGTGATCATTGACAACTTCTTCCAGGTAAGGTGTTGTTTAAGAAGATGTGTGAATTTTGTATTTGTGTAGTTTGGAAAAGAGAGAGAAGAAGAAAAGTGCTTTCTATGGTTCAATTATGTCAACCATCATTGGGCATGACTTCCAACGCATATAGGTTGCCCTCAGTTTTAAATGTGAGCTAATAATGCAACATACAAGGATGAAATGCAACAAATTTTATAACCCAAATCAACAATTATATTCGATGTAGCAAATGATGAATAGGAGAGAGGATGATTTTCACTAATGCAAAAAGAAAGAAGAATGATTCTTTTTAAATGCACCAAAAGAAATGTTTCATTTAGAGAAATTAGAAAGAAGGAGAAGATTACCAGAGAAGAAGATTTAGTGAATAATGATTTAGAAAGGAAACACACAAGATGCAACCTATATGAATAGAAAGGAACCCACAAATGAGGGTCCCACCGGGCATGCCAAAATGTTTCACCAATAAGTTGTGTACGTATGAGCAAAAAAATAAGGTAAAGGTGAGGAGGAATACCTGAAATGAAGGTGGAAGGTAGAGTGTGTGCATTTTGATTTCCCGATCTAGTGTTGATTATGAGAACTTCCTTTTTTAGGAGGAACTACCTTGTGAATGCAAAACAAGACCACAAGAGAATATTAAACAATATATGTCAGTGGACTACCTAGCATGTGTTGTATGCTAGATCCAGAAGTGTGATACTTCCTAGATGGTTGTCAATCCACTGTTTAATACAATTTAATGCAAGAAATAACATAAAAAATAACATCCTATTATAGTTGATATGATTTAGGTATCTCATTCAAATACAATAAGAAAATATAATCTAACAAATAAGGTTATGATCAGATTTGGAGGTTGGGTAGGTAGCCAAGGTGACTAGAATAGTCAAGATCAGGTTTTGGGTGGTTTTGGGTTATTTGGTGAAGGTTATGAGGTTGTTGTTATGGAAGGATTACCAATACAGAGACCGATGTCGTCGGGTATGACCGATGATGGGTTGAGAGGGAAACTGATGATGGTTTAGGTTAACCAACGTCGGTAGAGTGAATGGGTAGAAACTCAATAAAATTTGGTTTTGGAGATTCTCTGTGATTGCACAGAGAATGGAAGAAGGATGGTTAGGTTGGTAAAGAAGTTGAGAATGCTCAGATATGTCTAGGGTTGGATGTGGGAGCAAAGGTTATGGATGGTTAGTGGGGGTGGATTGACAGAAGGTGGGATGATAGGATATAAAAGGAGAATAGGATTTAAAGGTGAAATTTAAAGAAATGATGATCTAAATAAGTATGGAATGATGTAGATCAAATGCACTTACTTGTATTTATAGACCTGGTGGTTGGATGAGAGGTGATGGTTGATCTATGAAATTGGTGGTCAGTGTCATGGCAAAGTGCTTCCCGAAATGCTACCGTGAATGCCAATGTCTTCATATCAATCTTGGTGTTGGTTAGGGTGTGTCTGATGTGCGAGAGGGCTCTGGTTCATGCTTGCATGTATATATCTCTCTCTCAAACTCAAATAATTCTTCCAACCTCTAGAAAAAGGTTACCAAAATGAATATATGGTAACCGATGATGGTTAGGTTAACTGGCGTCGGTTTAGGGTTAACCGAAAGATCGGTTAAGGTGGGAAATCCTAGGTTTCCAAAATAAGATCTTGGCTATCTTTTTTGCCAGTTCTATCCATTGGTTCAGGTCTAAAATGGTATTTTCACTTAAGTAAGTGGGCATGTTATTAGAGAAAAATAATAGGCATCTAATGTTAGGGTTAGACTAAGTCTCAATTAGTTATGGTAAGTAGAGATTGAGTCCTAGTTAGAATGAACATGCTAAGAATAGGTCCATGATGAGGTGTCTAGGTGATGTGGCTAGGTGAGGTGGTCAAGTGAGGACATTAATTAAATAAATTAAAGTAATTAATTCAATTAATCATGTGCACTATGGGATATGAATATATGATTTAATATACCCCACATGGGGGAATCGTTACATAACCAATTCATTTGTTACCAACTACTGCTGCCAAAATTTATCGTGAGAGCACCAATAAGCAACGAGGAACATGGTGAGAGAATGAGCCCATAGGAGATGTTTTGACCGATTTTGGGAGTACGCACGGTAGGAAGATGATGGACCCTTCGTGAGTAAACTTGACCCACCTTTGTCATTTTACACATTTAATTCTTTAATTAGTAGTTATATCTATGAGGAAGTGTATGCACACAATTGCGTGGCACAAGTGTCATTAAGGTAGTGTAGGAATACCATAAGCATGTGTGTGTATGTGCAGGTACTCTAAGAACATGTGCGCACATGTGTATACACCCCAAAATTTTATGCGCACCCACGCACAAAAATAAAAACCCTAGCACACATGCACAAAGCACCCGCATGTATGCACAGAAAGGAAACCATAGCACAAGTTCCCTAGGTGCATGTGCCCATGCATGCACGCACTAAAGAAGGCGTGCACACGAAAATAGGTGCACACATGTCCAAATGGGATCAGAGGTGCCAAAAGGAAGAAATTCCCAAAGACGGAGAACAAAAGGAAGAAGTAGGAAAAATTCCAAAATTGACATATAAGAAAGTGAAAAATAGCTTTGGATATAAGAGAAATAGAAGAACATAGAAGAAATGTTAGTGCCTAGAAATGTTGTGTTTTACATAGATGGCCGCTAGCATTGCGAGATGAGAGAGTGACATATTCACATAATAGAGATGGTAGAAAACCTATGTCAACGAGACCATTATGATATAAAGGTGATACTTGGAGGTGATCGGCCTAAGACACGTAGCATGGATGCCATCGATCACCTTGGATCATGGCCTACTGACAACATTGATTGAGTGGTGGCACAACGAGAGTTAGTGCTTTTGACTCCCGATAGGAGAGATGACCATTACACTGGAGGACATGTGGTGGATAATTTGCGTGTCTCGATTATCGATCCTTAATTGATTTTACGAGTGATTTTGGGTAGATCAATGAGGCTCTAGTGATATATTCTTCTACGATGAGATACCCCACAAGGTTATGACAGTGTCTTGACATTGGTGTATATCGAGATCCTATTATTCATCGTGGGACCTCTATATTTTATGGCTCTTATTAGTGGGTTCTTACTCACTGATAAGACAAGGAATTTGTTTCCACTAGGATTGATTACAGTAGTTCATGGATTGTATAGTGGCAAGAGATATTGTTGGGGCCAATGCATATTGGCACATCTATATTGGGATCTACATCTGATCACCTACCATTGTCAGAAGATAGTGGGGCCAGCTTTCTTATTATAGATTTGGTCATGGGACCACATAGATATTAGGTGCCTTATATGTGCATTGCACACATGAGCTCTAGAGGAGCCGACACTCATGGGATGGGTACCGTACATGGATGAGATGACGACGAGGCCACTTAGATAGCACATAGTATTATCGATAAGCGAGTTTTATGAGCTTCAACAAATATACATTATCTAGAGGCCCTATAGGCATATACAATGGCCAGAGGATGGGGTAGAGCTCAGTTTTTGCATGGTAGAGAACTTTCTTTTGGGCAGCCGTAGTTACATTATGGAGATGTACATAGTAGATCAATGTCAATGGTAGTTGGGCATCATTCAGGGAATTCCCCAGCCAGACATATGGTATGCTCATTATGATGTGGAGAGATGGACTATGGGGCCACGTATTTAGGTGGCCCGAGCTAGAGCTAGTTTTTCCCATATGGTACCACAGTGTTTGGGCTCCTTCTCGACAAGTTAGAGATCTAGGTACCACACCAGATTACATGGCATGGTATGCTACTATGTTGCCTCGACGATTGACCATACCCGATGAGGCATGGGCTGTAGGTGAGAGGCCACCACTAGAGATCCCTTATAGCAGTGATGAGGGTGACGATGCGGGAGTAGGTGGTGCTAAGGGAGGTGATGGAGCTGAAGAAGAAGAATTTGTAGAAGCAAGAGCTGAAGTAGAAGTATAAATAATGATGCCTGATGAAGTAGAAATACCTCAACCCATTATTCCATGGGGAAGGAATACAAGCTCGCTTGCTCTTGAACCCCCTCTTCACAATCTACCAATGGGTTCCCGCAAGAACTTTCCAAAGTTAAAAGGTGAAAAAACAAAACATCCTAAAGAACACATCACTACTTTCATGACATCATGTGGAATTATTGGTGTCCAACATGAAGACGTTGTTGTGAGACTGTTTGTGGAGTCCCTCCAAGAAAAAGCAACAAAATGGTTTTATCTCCTTCCTGCCCGGTCCATCATGGGTTGGAATGACATCAAGGATGCCTTCAAAGAGAGATTTAAATCAACTGAAGATTTTTAGGACCTCCTAGTGCAGTTGGCTCAAATGAAGAAAGGAGAAAGTGAAACTATGAGAGACTTCATGGCTCATTTTGAATTATTGCTTCAGAGATACCTGGAAGAAGATTCGCCATCTCGAAAAGAATATCAAGAGATTCTTCATAAATGCTCAATCATCGAAGTAGGATTCTTGCTATGAAGAGCCCAACCAAGGAACATTGTAGAAGAAAAAATTTTGTCCATTGAACTTTATTACAATTTCATCCTCTCAGGAAAGATCAAGAATCCATCAAAGGGCAAGGCCCAACATCCTGGAGATGAGAGAACCAATCCATCGCTGCAAAATTTGGCGAATGAGATGGCATATTTGAAGAGGGAATTATTTGAATGAGTATCTTCTCAAAGAAGCAACAAAAATTAGATTGCAGGAGCACCCCAAAGGCTCACCTTGGAGGCCCCACCCATGAACGTAAATTGTAGATTTCAAGAAAGTGAAGAAGATCTTGAACAAGAAAGTGAAGGTGGAAACTTCCTAGAGATCGATGAACTTGAGAATGATAGAAAAATCAGATTTTGTGAGTATTTTAGAGGTGATGAAGAAGATGAAGAGGATGCACCCAGTTTCTCATGTGCAAGTATTCACTCGTTCTCGATGCCGAGAAAACAACATCTCCCTCCATTCTTTATAAAATAAAATAAGGTTGATGATAATCATGTGGACACTCCGCAAAACAAAATAATTAGTCAAGGATCCCCACTTCCATCTTCCATGAAGTATACATTGTTAAAGCTTGACCCTATAGCAAGTAAGAAGACTCCTGCTATTCCAAGTAAGTTTTCCAATTCCTCTTCCATTTCTAAATCTAAATATGATTCTACAAAATCTAATACCTTGAAATCATCTAGTGTGCCATTCAAAATACCATGCATTCCTCAAACATCAAATCCTACTCCTAAGCTCATGCGCAGACTCAAAAATTAGTCCTTTCACCCCCTTATCCGTATCTACTCCCTTTGACTTCATAGAATATGAAAAAAAAGAAAAGTGCGATTTGTTGAAATTGAATATTTATAGACCCATCCCGAACAGTTCGAGAGTTTTTTCAATACATCAGGAATGGTAGTCTAACACCCATTGATGTAGCTCCTCATTCTAAGGGAATACTACCAAACCCACCTACACCTCCCTCATAGAACATGATTTCTCTAAGTGCATCAAAGACTGATAAAGTTGAACCTTTTATGTCTCCCTTCTTGTTGGAGAATATGTATTGAACAACTGCATAATAGATTTGGGTGCCTTAGATAATGTCATGCCCATGAAGGTTTCCAAAGCTCTCAAACTCACCATGACTCCACCTAGTGGCTCTTTTTACTCTTTGGAGTCAAAAGAGGTCCCACTTGTAGGGAAGGTCAAAGATGCATAGGTGGCTCTTGCGCGATTTCAAGACAAAAAAAGTTTCAAATGAGGATTTTGGTAGCGTACATCCCACCTCATTCAGAATTTTGCTAATTAGAAGTTTCTACCGAGACTTGGGAGGTAAAATTAATATGAATTGGTCTTCCTAAACCATAACAGTGAAGAGAGACATGAATAAATTGCTTCCCGAGAAGAAGCCGAGGTACACGATACAAAAGCATGGAAGCCTCAAAGCTAACATCTTGTATCAAAGTAGCGGCAGATGAATCACTTTGTGGCAAACAAAGGAGGAAGAGGATATCCTCATATTGATAGGTCCAGACATTCCTTCCCGAGAGATATTTGGATTTTGAAGAAGCATTGAGGAGATTCGAGTTACAAGAGGGCAGCCCTAAATTTCAGATTATGCAAACCTTAGGAAGAGGAGATGGTTTTGATGATTTTCAAGAAAAAAAATCAGCTTATATGCTTATCCAAGATGAGGAGTTATTCTCATTCCCATTTGGGGATGAAGATGATCTCAATTAGGTCATCTATGGAAGAGAAAAATTGTTTTGTGATGAGGCTCGTGAAAGGTTTGAAAGAAATGTTTATACAAGAACTACTAAAATCCGAAGAAAATGAGGACCCCAAGCTCGTCCTCAACTCTTGATACAAGCCACAAATATGCAAGACAAACATGAATCTTATTTGGAAGCCTCAACCAGTGTGAAATTTGGCCATGTTGAAATAAAGCAAGAAGAGGAATCTGACGTCTCTCTCGAGCCAACAATTTATGGATATAATGATGAAATAGAGATATTTTCTTTCCCATTTGTAGAAGAAGATTCTTTCCATGATGAAGAAATAGAAGCAAGAAGTTTCAAGGCATTTGAAGATGAATCTCTTTTTGATGAAGGATCGGTAGAGTGCAACAATTCCCAAGATGATGAGGTAATCCTCTATATAGTTTCCTTGAGCTGTAAAATAAAGATTCTTCAAAGGCGTACAAAGAATAAGTTGCAAAATGAAAAGCATAACTCTACATAAAAATATTGGATGTAGTAGAAGTTGTGGAAGACCCCGAGATGATTCTTGATCTCTTCACTCATGCCATGGACATACAAGACAAGTATGATTTTTCCTCCGATCCTCCCATCAGTACTCAAACACCTCATAGTGGAGTAGAGATAAAGGATGAATCAAATGTTTCTCATGGATAAGATGTCAATGATCATAGACCTAGGAAAGAAAGTAACTCGAGAAAATCCTAGGAATTGGAACAAAATCAGCTTTAAGACATCAATGAGATGTTCGATGGAGAATCAACTATATGGATAAACATGGAAGGTAACGGCACTATGAGACCGACTTTAAAGAGGATAAAGGCAATATAATTTCCAAATGAAGACCTAACATCAATAAGCTAACATGGACTCACTCTACAAATTAAAAGGACAATCATGGAAGCACATGGCTTCCATAAACAATTAAGGAAAGGAGGTTACTTTCGAACCCATCAACGGCTTCATGAGCATCATCATTCGGTGTTGCCTCTTTAGGGGTAAATGTTGAGAAATGAAAAGTATTTCACTGAAAGCAGGTTGTCCCCCACCTTATACCATAGGTGATTGCTAGGTGTGTTTCCATTTTTGATGACATGTTTCTATTTATGTTGTGTGTCATGTGTTTCCTTTTCGTTGTTTTTGTGTGTGTTTGTGTTTTCCTTCTCTCTCTCTCTCTCTCTCTCTCTCTCTCTCTCTCTCTCTCTCTCTCTCTCTTGTTGTAAGTTGTACATGAATCTATAAGGCCCAATGGATAAGGCACTGGTCAATATGTTGTAATTTGAGATTCTAGGATTTCTCATACCATGTCTTTACTTGTGCTTCACCATGTCATGTCCCCAAGCTAGAGCCAATGGTTGTCATGAAAAAGTGCAACAGGGCAATGAACAATTCCCAAATATGAAAACTATAACCCAAAGTGTTAATTTTTTTCAAGTCTCATCATTCCAAGACACCCCGGTCTATCCATTCATCCAAGTGACCTCCCAATTAATTTTATCTCATCCCCTAGGTGATTTAAGAAATCTCATTCCCCTAGGTGATTTTAGGAGTTCATTTGCAAGCTACTTGTAGTGTTGGGAAGGGCTATTATTGGCCTTCCCAGGACTTGGATCAACCCCCCTAGAGTGGAAAAAGGAAAAATTCAACATGGAGGTGAATTGAAGACCTTAGAACATCATGGAAATAATTTTGGAAGGTTTGGGGAAGATTTGAAAGACTTGGAATAGTTTGAATGAAAAGCAAGGTTCACAAGCCTAGGCAGTACACAAGCCTAAAACAATTGTTGAGCTTTAGAAGAAGATTTTGGGAGCTCCAATGGAGTTAGGAGTAAAAAAACATCTCTAGAAAGATGATTCCAATCCCTACATGATGGTGAAATAATATTTTTCACAACACTTTGGTGCATCATATTTGAGGAAGTTTTTCTCAAGCACAGGTGGAGTACCAAATCACAATTCTATTTTTTATGGATCAAATGGATGAATAAATACATGAGACAACAACCATTGGATTCACAAGGCCATTTATATTTAGGATCATATAATTTTTTTCCAAAAACTTCCATTGGGAGCTCAAGATATCATCATCACAAGTTGCCCTCTTGGAGTGTGTTTGAGACTTAGCCAAATTTTGAGAGGACAAGTGTCATTTCGGCGGGAGTTTGCAGGGATTTTATGTCCCCAACATCCCTAAGGTCAGGTACATCAACCTTGGAAAAATGTTCCCATCCCCCATGTGACCTCTAGGACCCTCATGTGACCTTCAGACTTGATAGTTCAGCCCTAGGTGCATTTTTGGAGCTCAAATTCCCTATTGTCGGATCAAGGACACATGTCAAGTTCCAGACCACCGTGGAATTTTATGTCCCTCACATCCTTGATGTCAAGGACATAAGACATGGAAAAATGCACCCATCCCCTATGGGGAGTCCTTTGGTCATCCACGTGACTAGATTTCAGCCCTAGTGCTTCTAGTGTTTTTTTCAAGCAAATCCCTTGCCATCAGATCGAGGACATGTCATCCTCTTGACCATCATGGAAATTGATGTCCCTCACATCCATAAGGTGAGGGAAATTAGGGACACAAAAATTCACCCAACCCATCCATGTGCATTTTTTGAAAATTTAAATCCAACACTTATCATTTTTTCTTCCTCTCATTTCTCCTCCACAACTCCTCACCATGTCATGGCTTTGCTCAAGCTTTTCCAGACACCCAGTCCACCATTGCTGATCCAAACTAGCTCCACCATGGCCACATAAACACCCAGTCCATGAAAATACATAGTTTTAGGGGAAGGAATGATCAAAAGTGTTGAAGAAATGAAGAATGGGAAGAAAATGAAGGTTTTTGCCAGATAACCATGAAGTCACCCGATCGAGAAATCTTCATATCTCACAAAATACAAGTCGAATCAAGATGCCATATTTTATAGACTTCCTCATTTTTCAAGGTGATCAAGATGTAATAAACTAGAGGTCAAATGGTGCTTGAAAATTATTTTTCCAACAAAATCCTCACTTCATGCACCGGCTCACATTCATCGGATTTCCCATCATTCCGGTGATGGAAATGAGCTAAAAAATTGCACACGAGCTCCAAATGAAAAACCTATCGCAATGGAGTTATTTTCATGGAAAAAGGAGACAAAAATAGACCTACAAATTTCAAGCTCCATTAATAGCCACCATGGCAGCTCCATGCTTGAAGCCATCCCCAGGTGAAAATTTTAAATTTTATTTCCTAGACATTCTAGTGGGCAAAATTATGTGAAATTCGGAGGATGTGGTCATGACAATGAGACGAGTCTTAAAAATATATGTTCCATCACAAACCAAGCACTAGAAACACTTTCTAAAAATAGTAAGTTTTTCTATACAAACTTGTTATGTTTGGAAAGTCATCATCAAAAGTAGTTATGGTGAAGGCAATGTGCACTGAAGATCTCCAAGAAGCTAGAATTATTATCCAGAGTAGCAAAATGTGAAAATGATCACTTACTAAAAAGAGTAAGTCCCTTATATATGTCTTACTAAAAATAGTAAGTCACCCAAAAGTGGTCAAAGCAAAGGTAGTGTGCAAAGATCAAATGAGGGAGTTCATCACATCATGATGGTCGAGAAGAGGCAAAAATCACCTCTCACTAAAAATAGTAAGGCTTCCATCTAGACACTTACTATTAATAGTAGGTTGTTCTCAAAGGGAAAGTTTGGCACAATGAGACATAAAGGGTGATCATCTTAGGAATTGGACAATGTTTTTCGACACTCACTACATAGTTCAGGTCACAGGTATATCATACGCAGGATATGAGTTGTTTTTATCAGTGGAACAATTCACTTAACTTGGTGAGTGTTTATGAGCTAATTTGAAGGAGTTTCACAGTGTGTAAGGAGTTTAAATTCATAGTTTCACTACATTTGATATTTCTATCAATGAGGATCAATGGACTTAATCGGGAATGACATCTCCTCTTCTTCTTCTCTTTGTCTCTTTCTCTCTCCTCTTCCCCCCCAACTTTCTCTCACTTTCCAATGTTCTAATTATTCATTGTGGGTTTCACTTTTGATATGCCTTTAAGTAACCTAAAAGTGACTTTATAACATAATGTAAATTAAGTCACCTTTATTTTATAAAAGGAAATTAAATATTTTTAGGAATATGAATAGTCTAAAGTTGGAAATAAGGCATATGGAGGGTCATGAGGAAGATGAGGAGTCAATTCTACTCTATAAAATTGTAAAGTCACTCCCATTTTAAGGGTTGGTCATTAATCTTGTAAGCTCAAGAGTGCAAATTACCTTGAGAGAAAAATGGAGATAGAAAATTCTTCCTTTCCCCACACTCTATTTTCCCTCCATTCTCATACTATATACAACTTGGTTTAAGAAATCAAGATAAGAAGGAGTTTCAGCCTTTTTGACTTAAGGGTTTTATTGAGACTTTGTGATCATAAATTCCATTTGGCCTTGTTGCTATATGTATAGTTATTTCCTCCTAATTTTGATGTATGTGATAAAATTTATAATTGATGTATACAAGAATCTGATTTTCTACCTAAACATTAGTTCTCCTATCTAATTTCTCACTCCCAGTTCCCTCTTCTGACAAAGTCCTCTCTTGCAGTATCTGCAAGCTTTACACAGGTCAATGGAGTGTCCCAATTGGATCCCGATCAAAATACCACCATAGAAATCCACCTTTTCATGTGCATGCATATATGGTAAGCTGCATCGGTTAAGTAGAGGGACTTAGATTCCCAAAGCATTGGCAAGAAATCCATAAGTTTTTCCACCCAAATTTTTTCTTACCAACACTACCATTCTTTATAATATAAGGTTATTCCGGAGGGTATGCGGGACCTACCTACAACCACAAATCAAGTGGATCAACATGAGTCGAGAGGCCTCGGGCATCGGGTAGATCAATTGAGCATTTGCACAAGGGCAACCGTGACCGGCAGGTAGTGGGCACACGGTCATGGATCCTCCCCATCTCGCAAGCCACACACCCATCCGAGGTTCAAGTTAGTCATGACTCTCATGTATTTATTGATTGTACATGTATTTTGTATACACGTGCCTCTTATGAAGGCTTCAACATTTTTGATAGATGTATATGATGTACCATTTTTTATGTATGCCTCTTATGAAGGCTTTAGCATTTTTTATCGATGTATAACATTTTTGATGTACGCCTCTTATGAAGGATTTATGAGTTGTGCCCTTGATGGCCCATTTTGTATCGATGATGTATATCCTCCTTGAGATAGACATTTTTATACATGTATATATGGACATTTTTTTATGTGGCACATTTTTCATGTGATGATGCATTTTACTTTGATGTTTTGTTATGGATGTTGATTGTATCATGATGTTATATGGTTTGATTTCATATCTTTTATGTATCATGATGATAGATGAGGATGTATCACATGTGTTTGATTTGTATATGATAGATCCATATATGATATTAATTTATTGTACATGTGATGCTCTAGATTAGTGGATGGGATGACATGATGATACGGGTGTGTGGGGGAGGGGGCTATATTTTTATATTTACGATCCCTCTTGCCCCCATTTGATGATATAATATGTGATGATTAGCTTAGCATGCATGTACGATGTATACTTATCTATTTATTTATATATGATGTGTAGATGATGTTAGATGTGATGATAGTGATAGAGATATGATGATGTGATAACAAAACTATGTACATGCGACAAACAAACACAATCAAATGTTAACAACCTATCAAACATACATTTCTAAACAAAATGAAATAACACAACTATGTACAATTATTTACAAGCATGCAAAAACACACTTCATATGTACAAGTAAGAATAAATCTAATCTAAGAAAGAAAATATGAATCTTAACAAAGTATGTCTAAGAAAAAACTATAAAAATGTACAAACAAGCAACAACTATATAAGTAAACAATGTACATAATTTAACAAACAAAGCAAGAAACAAGATAAAACAAGTAAACTAAAGCTATGTTTTTGTGGTACTATTTTTTAATGTGTTCTGCGTTGTTTTTGGAAGTTTACTAAATAATTTTCTATTTTTTTGTGTTTTTCTACATATTTGAATGTTTTTGTGATTTTTAAAAGGTTTTCCAAAGCTATGTATAGGAAACCGAGAAACATGGCTTCCCCCAACATTAGATGGAGAATATAGAAGGGCAATGTGCCATGTGTTTATAAACAGGAAGGTGAAAGTGCAAAGGTGCCCCAACATTAGATGGGGAATATATAAAGACAAACCCTTCACCGAATTACAAGAGGAGAAATAGCCGGATCAAGGCTTGATAATATAAGTTCATAGGGAATCTCGGATGCAGGTGTAGAACTAGCCCTAGGCTAAGTAAAAGTACCCTTCCGATGCAAGATGCTTGTGAACAAAAATCCTCCCAAGGCGCTGGAAGTTTTTTTTCACCAAGGGAAATATCCAAAGTGCCATAATTGCATGGTTTTCACATATGGATGACCTATTTTCTTTTTCTTTTTCTTTTTTTTGAATTTTTTATATTTTGATCATTTTTTTTACTTTTTTTGGTTTTTTTATTTTTATACCATGTTTAAGCATATAACTGCTTAAGGTGCATGGCATTCATAGGATCATGGAGCTCATCATCATTGGGATGGGAAAATTTGTATGCTCCTATTCCATATTTTTCCACAATGACATAAGGTCCTAACCAATGTGGTTTGAACTTGCCTTTCTTCTCTCTTTCTGCCCTTGTGTTGAATTGATTTTCTTTCATGACCAAATCTCTTACCTTAAATTGATGAGGTATGATCCTTTTGTTATAGTTTCTAGAGACTCTTTTCTGATACACCTTGAGATGGTTAAGGGCGTGGATGCACTTTTCATCTAGAGTTCTAATTCTACCAGCCTGGACACTCTGTAATCCTCATCTTTTTCCAGATAATCCCTAAGAGATATTCTCAGGGAAGGGAGCTCTATTTCTAATGGGATGATAGATTATGTTCCAAACACTAGGGAATAAGGTGTTGCACCAGTAGGAGTGTGAATGGAGGTCCTATAAGCCCAAAGGGATGGGTGAATTTGCAAATGCCGCCATTTACATGTCTTACTCACCATATTTTCCATGATCTGAACAAATAATTTTTTAGTGGCTTCAATGTGCCCATTACCTTGAGGATAATATGGCGTAGACCACTTCAATTTTATTTTAAATTGATGACAAGATCTTTCATTATCTTGTTCTTGAAATATTTTCCATTTTCAGTAACTATGGCCGTGAGAATACCATACCGAAAAAAAAGGTGATTCATGATAATCTTGGATATCTGAGAACATGTAACATAAGTTAAAGGAATGGCCTTCACCCACTTAGTGAAATATTTTGTAGCTGTGATGATGTGGGTATGGCCATCAGATGAGGTAGGGGTGAGTTTCCTATCAAATCTAGTCCCCATTTAGAAAATGGCCATGGGGTTCGATCGGTTACAATGATAGTTATCAACAATGCATGGATGAAATTTCCATATTTTTGACAAAACATGAATTTCCTCACATAATTTCAGCAATATATTTCCATAGTAGGCCAATAGTAGCCTACCCTTAACAATTCTTTACTAAAACCATTATATTTGTATGGGCTGCCACACACCCCTTCATGTACCTCTTTGATTGCTTGAATTGACTCTGTTACATCTAGAAACAAAAGATTCCATCATAGCCATGAAAATGGAGCGCTACCTCCCAAGAGGGTATAACATCTATCTAGTAGATAAGGCTTTGTTTTTCAGAGTAGGAGATGTCAAGAGGAAAGGTATTGTGTTTAAGATAGGCATAGATGTGCACATACCATGGGGAATAAGGACCAACAACTTCATAAGCCAAGCAGGATTTTGGTATGTCATACATAGGTTGGCGTAGATTCTCAACAAAGAATGGCATATCATTTCTCTCTAGTGGAATTTGCAACATCGAACCCATAGTTTCCATTACATCTGTGGAGTAGTTTGTGCTCTTGGAATTTTTTGAATGTAATACACACAAAGTATTCTTTCAAATTTTCCACCAGTTTCTTGTAGGGGATGAGCTTTTCATCCTTGACTTTGTATTCATCATTGACTTGTTTGATGATCAATTGTGATTCACCAACAACCTTGACATGGTGGATATCCCATTTGATTGCTAGCTTCATCCCAGTGATGAGTGCCTCATATTCTATAATATTATTTGTACAAGGAAAACCAAGATGGAAAGCTTGTGGTATGGGGTCTCCTGAAGGAGTAATTAGCACTACACCTGCTCCTGAACCATGGAAAGTGAAATATCCATCAAAGTGCACTTGCCACATGATAGATTCCTTGATATACATCAATGATGCATTTGGAAGATCCAGACTTATAGGCTTTGTTCCCGGTAACGGTGCTTCTATTAACTGATCGACAAGCACTTGTCCTTTAACCAAATTTTGGTGTACATACTCAATGTCAAATTCACTTAGCAGAATGATCCAATTAGCCATTCTACCCATAAGGGTGGGTTTTGATAATAGGTACTTGAGTGGGTCAACCTTGGATATAAGCTTGGTTTTAGTATTCAATAGGTAATGGCACAGTTTTTGGAAGGTAAAAATGACAGCCAGACAAGATTTTTCAATCTAAGGATAGTTGAGCTCATAATAAATTAAGGTACGAATGAGATAATACATGGCTTTATCTTTGTGACCTAGGCCATTGTATTGTGTGAGAAATTTGTGCCAATAAAAAATTGGGTAGTAGAAATATATAGTAAAAGTGGCTCACCGAGAGTTGGAGGCATGAGGATAAGTGGATTGGCTAAGTATTGCTTAAGCAAGGAAAAGGCCTGCTATTGCTCTAGTCCCCAAATAAAGGCAACATCTTTCTTAAGCATATGGGTGAATGAATGACATTTTTAGCCACTAGTAAATGAAATGGCGGATGGCTTTGTATCTTTCCTTGCAAGCTATGTAAATGTTTGATATTTTTGGAAGGAGGCATTTAATAATGGCGGTAACTTTAGTTGGGTCTACCTCAATCCTCTTCGTGATATAATGAAGCCAAGTAACTTTCCTAAAAATACACCAAACACACACTTATTTGGATTTAATCTGACCTTATATTCTCACAAGAGTTAAAATATACGCTGCAAAATCTTAGGGTGATATGCCCTCATCTTGGATTTTCTAGGATATCGTCTAAATAGACCTCCATAATGTCATGAATCATATCATGGAAGATCACTAAAGGGTATTACATGATATTTCCCTTTGATAGGATGTGGGACTTGTGAACTTGAGATGGTCCTCTAGAGAAGGCCAAATTCCTCTACCTAATCCTAATGCTAAACTACTCCTAATGTAGAAAATACACCTAACTACAACTATCCTAACAATGCCAAGGAGACAGGAGAGAGAAAGTGCATGAAATGGGAAATCCTACACTAACGAGGTGATAACACCAAGAAAAGGGGTGAGATACTCTGTTGAGGGAGGATGAAATAGGGAAAAGGGGCTGAGGGAGGTCAAAAAAATGTGACACAGACCCAAATCCTAATCCATCAAAACTCCATGAAACACAACATCATAAACCTACAAGTGAAAGAACATGCACAAAAAACAAAAATAATAATGGAGAGGCAAGAAAATACAATAAAAATGAGCTAGGGTTGAAGAAACACCACAAAACACAATTTTATTGCTTCAAAGTATGCACAGACCATTACATTGATGCTTAGAGGCATAAATACATTTCTAGGCCCAAGAGAAGGCTTACAACTCAAATGGAGTTGAGGGAAAATTTTGCAAGAGTTTCCCCAGCTCCCAGAATGTCTCCCTTAAAAATGAGGTGGATTTTACAATATATAAGCAATGTCTCACCAACCCTCATTAAAGAGGTATGGGCACCCATAAAATTCACTTCCCAGGGTACTTTTATCAGATGAAGACATGGGCCATACTACATTAAAATCCAATTGTTGAGTTGTTGGGACTCGTGAGCCACCCAACCATGTGACCCATCCAACCTTGAGTGTCGTACCATCCATCTAACTCAGGTGTCATGAAAATGAGAGGGTGTGAAAAAAATTCATCAAAAATGATCCTAAACATCAAAAATGTGACCCAACCAACCCCTAGGCATCCAACCCCATCCAACCATGACCAACCCAAAAGTGTCCAACCCCATGACCCATCCACCACCATGGTCAACCCCACCAACCAACCCGGGTGTGTCGTGTAAGTGTGATGGGTGTGATGGGTGTCAAAACTATCAAACACATCAAAAATGTGACCTGAAAAACCCCTAGGCATCCAACCCCATACCCCCATCCAGCCCAACTTGACCCATCCAACCATGCAGATGTGACAGTCCCCATGACATACGTGTCATCTACCCCGACTAGGCATCCAACCCAACCCCATCCATCCAACCCCTCCAACCTCGAGGACCAACTTCCGAGGGATAACTTGAGCTCCCGGATGAGTTTTCAGGTGAAATTTTATATGATTTCACATG
Organism: Taxus wallichiana var. yunnanensis; assembly: GCA_018340775.1. Lineage (NCBI taxonomy): Eukaryota > Viridiplantae > Streptophyta > Pinopsida > Cupressales > Taxaceae > Taxus > Taxus wallichiana. The sequence goes on from CM031244.1 coordinate 499,059,499, forward strand.
GAAACAACCCATTGAATCTAATGGTGGTGGTATAAAGATCCAATTTTGAATTTATCACCTCAAAATTCTCCTTCTCTCTTTCTCAGATTTCTAGTTGTGCCAAAAGAATGAACTACCTTGGGAAGTGTATGATGCTTCAAGATGTCTCATCTTTTCCACCATGTAGGGCATGGAAAATGAATTCCATAGGAAATTTTTTTGGACTTATAATTCCTAACATGGCTATCAAAATCTTTTTGTTGAATCTCAGGTCCTCTTTCACACTGCAAACTCCTTAAGGCCCAAAAGCCTACTTCTGATGGATGGCCCCAAGACCTCTGAAACTTCCTTGAATCACTTGAAATGATTCCCAAACTTGAAAACTCAGTTGTATCATTCCATATTTCTCCATGAATCATTTTCCAGTGCTCAAACCCATCCTCCCGAGTTGTCTATTTTACCAGGGGGTAAAAATAGATAACAATTGATGACCTCTCGGGGACATCTTCCTGCTAGATGTGTGACCAGTGGCCTTGAATTATCCATTGGGCATGGAGTCAATATTGGTACACCTAAAAACTGATCCTAAAATATGAATTCTTCACTAACCATTAAAACATTGATGCTTGAACTTGAACTTTCTACCACTTCTCATATTTTCCTCTCATTTACAAAATTATCTGAATCAGGTTTTGTGAGAGTAGAAAATTGTCTTGAACCTAGAATTCTCTTTCTTCTACAAACCTGATCTATAGGAAAAAGGTTTGAAGCCCCCTGAAATTATCCTTGATCTGATTTCTTGTCAAGTATGAAATAAAACCAATTGATGATTCCTTGACAAGTATAAACATTGCAAAATTCATGGGAACACAAGTTGATTCAAGAGGTTGGGACTATTGTTGAAACCTGATTTTCCCATGAAAACATGCCCCCTCCAAAGAATGGATTATGCAAGAGAAACAACACACCACAACACATGCTATGTACAAAAATAAAAATCATACATACCCCAAGTGGAGCATGTAGAGTGTGCACAAGCACTTCTTCTACTAAAAAGCAAACCTACCTACTCTACGCTAACCAAAGGAAAAGGGAACTCAAACAAATCCTACAACTAGCAGGAGAAGTAACTTCCCTTTCTCAAAATAGGAAGCCATGTATATGATTTGGCACTTGATCATGGCTGTTATAATGAGTGAATAACCAAAAGAGGCCAATCCTCCACCCAAATAACCAAAGTATCAACATCAATCAAAAATACCTCCTCAAGTTGATTGACATTGGACTCCTGGAGGTGTTGATGGTGACCCTTGGTGCTTTGATACTCATCCTCATGCCCTGAAATGGGCATGACTGGTTTTGGCTTCTCCCTTAGCTCTAATGAAGCCAAGTACCTGATTGGGCATGGTCTAATCCATGGATGTGCCCATTTGCTCTAAAATTCAACTCCAAAAATGGAGTCTTCCTGTGGACCTTCCTAAAAAAGAGGTTGCTTGCATGCTGATTTTTTTTTGCAAATGCTTCTTACAAGTAGTTGATCCTCTACCTTGATGACTGATGTATGCAATGTGTGTCATCTTTTTTCCTTCCTCCTCCTGTGGAGAACATGGAAGATTTAGATCTTCCAACCTTGGTTCCATAGGGTTGTTGTGAAATGTAGGCTATTGTAATTGAATGATCTCCCCATGGCAAGTGGGCCCTTGATGTTGGAGAATGAATGATGAGGCAGCAAAGGTGGTAATCTCCGTAGGCTCCTCTCCATCAAGGTAGTCCTCCAAATCAGATAGATAATCTACCTCTTTTTGTCCCTACTACATGTGCTCGACCTCCTCCATGGTGTCCTCCTGATCTACAAATTTTCTCACCATGGTTCCCCTCATCTTCAAACATGAAGTTTGAAAGCTCAAACTCTTCTTTGACATTAGAGCTCAAAGGGGATGAAGTGGGAGGAAGAACTAAAGGTTCTTCCATGGCCTTCTTTATGTTTGAAGCCTCTAAACTATATGGTTCTCCTCCATAACCAGAATGCACTCCTCTTTTTTGGATTTGGAGTAGCTCCTTCTTCCCTCACTTGTGTTGTATGAATCAAAGCTTCCACCACTTGTGGCTTGACCTCAGCCTCCTCCATGGGTTTCTCCATCAAGGGGATTTTATCAATCCCAAATCTAAGAGCCAAGCTCACCAAGCTTCTAATCATTTCTTCTTTTCTTGGCTCTTCTTCTTGTTGTTTCTCTCTTGATATTTTTTGAGTCTCTTCCCAACATGGACTTGGGAAAGTAGGAGGAGTGGTGGGTGGGGTCTCCACTAGTTGTTTCTTTATTTGTGGTGAGGGGAAGGTATTTATTTTGGCTCTTGTGGAGGGGAATTGATTTGGAAGGGAAAGGGAAAAAAAATTAAGATGGGATGGGAGACTAGAAGATGGAGAAAAGGATTCCACAATAGAAGCAACGGATGGGAAGCTTGGAAATTGAAGCTCAAGTTGAGATGGTGCTTGCTTGGGAATGGAGAGAAAATTACTAGATGATGGTGTAGGATTTACCCATTGACAAGGTTTCTGACACCAAGTTCATGTAGGCCTCTATCTCCTCGGTCCACTATGCAAGTTGAGGCAACATTTCAACCATGAAGTCAAGCTTCTCCTAGTGGGCTATAGTGTCTTGGAAAAGGGCCTTCCCATGGACAAGATGCCCTATAACCAATTTTGAATGCCCTCATTTATGTTGTAGCCCTTGACTGAACCATGCCAGCCTCCATCCTTTGAATCTTCTCTAGCAGATCAACATTCTCCATTTGATGTTTTCATCATTATATGCATACCCTTGTTCCTTATAAGCTCCATAGCCAAACTAATTTTGGCATTGGTCATATGGGTAGGCATAATGGTTCTGAATTTTTTCATAATGCTGATCTAGAGGAGTTGAGAAATACATTGAGGTGGACTGGGATTACTGTTTGCTGTAAGTGTGAATTCCAAGATGGGAATGAAGCCATGACTGCACACAACTTCATGAATGGTAGAAAATGAAAGATGTGGAAAGAAGAAAGGGTGGAAATGGATGGAAGGAAATGTCTCAACTCAGAGAATGGGTTGTTGACCAAAGATGGAGTCACCAGATGTGCTTTACATGTGCCTCCAAAGGCTGAATCTCACCAAGAACACATCAACCTTGATGAAATGAAGTGGTAAGGTGCTTCAAACCTATCCCACTGGGCATGCCAAAATTGTTGATGCAAAATTACAACACCCCCAAATGGCCTGATTTTGAATGGGGCATCCAGTGTAATCTGCATAACATGGGACCATCTCTCAAGTTGTGGGACTTGCAACTTGAGATGGTCCTCCGGAGAAAGCCAAATTCCTCTACCTAATCCTAATGCTAAACTACTCCTAATGCAGAAAATATGCCTAACTACACTATCCTAACAATGCCAAGGAGACAAGGAGAGAGAAAGTGCATGAAATGGGAAATCCTACACTAACGAGGTGATAACACCAAGAAAAGGGGGTGAGATACTCTATTGAGGGAGGATGAAATAGGAAAAGGGGGCTAGGGAGGTCAAACAGATGTGACATAGACCCAAATCCTAATCCACCATCAAAACTCCATGAAACACAACATCATGAACCTACAAGTGAAAGAACATGCACAGAAAACAAACACAAAATGGAGAGGCAAGAAAATACAATAAAAATGAGCTAGGGTTGAAGAAACACCACAAAACACAATTTTATTGCTTCATAAGGTGCACATACCATTACATTGATGCTCAGAGGCATAAATATACTTTCAAGCAGGCAAGAGAAGGCTTACAACTCAAATGGAGTCGAGGGAAAATTTTGCAAGAGTTTCCCTAGCTCCCAAAATGTCTCCCTTAAAAATGAGGTATATTTTACAATATATAAGCAATGTCTCACCAACCCTCATTAAAGAGGTATGGGAACCCATAAAAATTCACTTCCCAAGGGTACTTCTATCAGATGAAGACATGGGCACCATACCACATTAAAATCCAATTGTTGAGTTGTTGGGACTCATGAGCTACCCCAACCATGTGACCCATCCAACCTAGCCTTATCTAACCTAAATGGTTAGGAATCAAAATGATGTGTCATCTAACCATGTGACCCAACCAACCTAGTGACCCATCCAGACCCGTCCAACCCCTAGGCATCCAACCTCCAACCGTCCCAACCCCCATGACCCGTCCACCAACCTCAACCCCATCCATTTAACCTTGGGTCCAACCCCGTAACCAAGTGTGATGGGTGTGTAGCATGAACCATCCTAGGCGTACCATCAAAAATGTGACCCAACCAACCTGCCCGTCCAACTAGTAGCCATCCAGCCTTCCAAAAAATTGATTCAAATTCACCGACCAACACCCCAACCCTTAACCATGACTATCCAACCATGCGACCCTCCAACCCGTCCAACCAACCAACCAACTTCCGAGGCGATAACTTGAGCTCCCGAATGAGTTTTCAGTGAAATTTTATATGATTTCACATGGAAAAAACCCATTGAATCTAATGGTGGTGTATCAAGATCCAATTTTGACTTTATCACCTCTAAAATTCTCCTTCTTCTCAAGATTTCGATTATGCACCGAAAGAATGAACTACCTTGGGAAGTGTATGATGCTTCAAGATGTCTCATCTTTTTCCTAAAATGGCTATTATAATCTTTTTTTAATCTCAAGTCCTCTTTCACGTTGCAAACTCCTTAAGGCCGAAATCTACTTCTCCTGGATGGCCCCAAGACCTCCAAAACTTCCCTGAATCACTTGAAATGCTTCACAAATTTTAAAACCTGAAAAAAATCCAGCTCTCAAAACCATCCTCCCGAGTATCATTCCATAAAAAATTTGACCATGAATATATCTATAAATGCCTTTATATAAATGTATTTTTATCCCATCAAAACCAAACTCTTCTTATGTTCCAATATTCGTCTAGTGGTATGTGATGTTGTTGGTCAAGAGAAGGGTAGACAAGGTCAATTTGAATTTTGGTGGGGGTTAAGGTAAGGAAAATGGTATCCATAAATAGGTTTGTGGAGGAAATATCCTCATATTGGCACAGTGGGAATGTGTTTCATTTTCTAAATAATCAAAGCTATCTTTGCACTCGTAATGTAGTGTCTTGATCATTGAGGTGTGAACCGTAGGGTCAAATTATGATACCATACCTTTTCATTTTGAAATACGGAGTGGTACTGATTCTCTTGGTCCTTGCTCATTATACGCACATCCTGCATCCTCGTAGCCCATGAATCACATCATTCACTAGACTTCTCATACTCATGGATTTGGTAAGAGTTGGCTCGAGTGTCCTCTAGAACCAAGTTGTAGGTGGGCCCAATAATTTCTCTTCACAGCAAGTAACCCCTAGGAAATAATTTCCCAATAGTTCATTCATCCCTAGGCATCTTGAAATGATAGTTGGGTAGGCCTCTTGTTTTAGGCGACAAAGATAGGTTTGAAACTAGAAATCTTGTTGCACATTGTATTCTCCACAACCATACTCCATAACTTTCATCTCTCATGAATCAAAAGGAGAAGTGGATGTAGAATCTTCATGGGTGCAAGAACTTAGGGAGTCTAAATCTACCCATGATTCCATATATTCCGATCAAGAAGGGAACAACTATAGTGGCGAGAGGGACATGTATAGGAACCCTCATGCGAGAAAAGCTATTGAGATTTTTACAAAGTGAGCGAAGGGTTTTGGATCTCCTTGTATTGTAACAGTGTGTCCCTCATGTTTTAGCTTGATGCACTAATGAAATGTTGATGGTATGGCCTACATGGCATGAATCCATGGGTAGGCCAAGAAGCATATTATATGGAATTTCCAAGTCTAAGACATGAAACTTTGTATTATGACAAGTTGGTCCTACTTCCATCGGCAATGTGATTATCCCAGCTGACTCCCACTCCACATTTTCGTAAGTGGTTATGGTAATAATATGGGACTCTAGATCTTCTTCTGTATGTCCCAGTTGTTTAATTAGTTTCAAAGTGCATATATTCAACCCCGACCCATTGTCCACAAACACCCATTTTATTTTCCAGCTGGGTAACAAATACCTTTATATACGGGGAGATTATGTGTGATCTTCATGAGTGATCTCCTTGGGATCAAAGGATATGTATTCGGTTGGTGCAATGCTTACTACCACAACTTACGGATGTGAAGGGTCTATTTCCATTAGCACTCCTGACCCCTGGAGAGTTTTGTATAATATGTCTTTATGTACATTTGATATCTTAAGAAGATCCAAGATTGAAATATTGGCGAATGTATGTCTTTTCAAGTTCTTCTAATATATTATATTGACCATCCCGTGGGGTTAACAGAGAGGGTTCTCAGGATCATGAGACAAGCGTGCCTTATTACTACGTAAAAATCATTTCCTTTGATCATAATGATATTCACATGGTCATTGGAAGAGTACATACATCCAATGAGCGAACTCATAATGATTATTGTCACTTGTCAGATAGATAGTTCATAGATTTGTAACTTTGGGAGGACTCTCCTTGATCTGAAATTTTCTCATTTGAATTTCCATGTTTAAGGAATGGTTCTTTGAATATTCCCATCTTTTGTCATTTGGCATTTGAATTTTTTCTCGAGGTGTCAAATTCTATCTCTCCATTGTCAATGAGATCTTGGATGTAGTGGTGAATTCTTAGGCACTTATCTGTCTTGTGTCCCTTGACATGATGCAAATCACAATAGTCATGCTCTTTGTACCATGCTATTTTAGGAGCATTTTTATCAAAAGGTTGCATCGTGGGATAAGTCACCATGTGGGTTACATCCAATTGCTTCAATATTGCAAACAGATACTCATTGAGAGGATTAAACGTTCTACATTTAGGTGATGGTTAAATAGGTCCTTTTGTCGGTTAAAAGGTTAACCAACTTGAACTGCTTTGTACTCATTTGGAATCATGATTATGTCTCCCACTACATTCTTTTTTTTTTAAATATTTTTGGCTTTTCCATGGGTTTGCATTTTGATTATCTTTAGAATGTGATTTGATGGTTCCTTTGGCAATGAGGGATTTTTCTATTTGTATGCCCTTTTCAATGACGTCCTCAAAGGTAATGCGAACACAATGCATTTTCAAATGAAAAGTGATCTATGGGTTTAGATTAGGCATGAAAATGCACATAAGCTATTTTTCGAGAAATGTGCAAGGGAAGTGACTAGTTATTCCTCGCCACCTTTGCAAGAAGCTAGTGAATGTTTCATTAGGGCGTTGTTTAGTACTACACAAATATTCCATGGTTATATCACTTTATATGTTGTATGATAAATTTCGAACAAACCTTTCTTCTAGTTCAAGCCATGTGAAGATAGACCCACGAGGTAAGTGAGTGAACCATTCTAAGGCTTGTCCCCCTAGACTCTTAGGAAAGAGTCATATGAGGTAATTGTTGCTATATACCACTTCTTGGCATGCCATGTAAAAATATTTCACATGATCTTGTGGATCACCTTTCCCTCTATTTTTTCAAATTTTGGCATGTCAAACTTCTTAGGGAAGGGTTGAAGCGTCATAGATTTATCGAATGGATGGGGGCATAGCTCTTCATATTGGTATTTTCTGTTATTCCCAACATTACTTTCTTGAAGGCTTGTAAGCATCGCTTTCATGGATTTCATTTCTTGTGTAAGTAATTGCTCTTTAGTAGGAGAATCAAGGATACATACACGATTGTATTCCATATTGTTTCCTTCTTGATTTTCCATGCGAAGTTCACTAATTTTGACCTTGGGTTTTGTCTTATGCACATTTTTATTTGTTTCTTTCTGTACATGAGATGTTAGTAATGCTAATTTTTTACTAACATTTTGGATTTTATATTGAATAATGACTTCTCCCTCAATAGGTTCTTCTTCTTCGCAGGTGGATGTTGTTCTACATTCTCATGTTCTACTCTAACTTTACGTGGCATCTTGATGAAGGGCATTTTATAACCCACCATATTATTGTTTTCTATATGGAACGTGGAAGTGTGTCCATGTGTTAGGATATCGTCCATGTTAATAAAAGGTTTTTCCTCTTAATTTTCCTAATTCTTTGGTTATATTGTCTCATGTTCTATAGGCATCTTAGGTCCTAATTCCACCACTCGGTCAAGCACCCAATATTTGTTTCTATAAAGGAATTTGTCTAACAAGGTGGGGTCAAAGTCAAACTCTACTTGTGGTGATTCTAATTCATCACCAATATGATCTACCATCTCCTCCACTTATTTCTCTATAGAAAATAAAGGCCAAAGATCATGGCCAATTAAGGGATTTGACCCTTGTTTTTGAAGTTTCCCAAGTTTGTGTTTGTATTGTTTCCAATGCTTGCTTTTTGATTCCTAATCTTGTTTTAGGGGCCATGATGTATGAGATTTTCACTAAGGTGTTTTGAATGTGTTCAAAAGATACTGATCAAGCCTAAGTGAAACATAAAAATAATGTCAAGAATTATAATGAATGTCAAAGTATCAATGTGACAAAGTGATTTCTCTAAATGAATAAGTCAATAGTGGTAAAAAGATACAATCACACAATGTTTAGTTCCAAATCAATCAACCAAATGATGTACTTCCTAAGTTTGTTTCCAAAAAGGTAGTTGGTGTCTTAAGATGATAAAAATATCACTACTTATGTCGATTTCAAATAAATCAACAAGTCATAAGTAATAACAAGGAGTTAACACTAAAAAAAAGTGATGGCGATGATCTGCCGCAAATCATGATGGAAGCCTAGCGATGGTGATGGTGACTACCCTATTTTTGGCCGTGGCCGTGGACATGGGTGTACGTGCAAGGAGGTAGGGAATACCGAGCGGCCGTGCTTCAGCTTCCTTTGCACATCCGTCCGAGATTTCTGTGGATCCTCTTTGGATTTCTTTTTGGAAGCAATGGTTACGACCTAGGAATCGATCTCGTGGTCTACCCCATCGACCCTGCTAATACTGGTCCTTTGTTGGGTGGCACCTCTAAACCATTCCTCTCTACACCTAGATCCCTAGTTCAGGTCAATGGAGCTTCTGTGTGTGGCTCCTCAGTAGTCTACGAACTAGTCCCAGATCTCCTTGATGTTGGGGGTAAAGGTGGGGTGGGTTTGGTGCATATGGTTCCACGGTGGGGGAGAAGTTGTTGCCCTATCATGGTGTCACAACAAGACCTACCTAAAAAAGTTTTGGGAGTGAAATTTTGAATCATCCCCCTATTCAGACATCTTTCAAGGATGCGCTACAATGACGTAATGGTGATAGGGTTCTTGCCAAACATAACAGGCCAATGGCTTATGCTAAATCCACCCCATCAATTTGTTTTGGTGATGAGGTGGTTCAATCAAACATCTTTCAAAAGGAATGGACTGATATGTAGATTCCACAATTTCTGCCTTGGCCTTCCAACACTTCATGCATGGATTTTGAGGCAATGGGCCCCCTATTTGGAAGGTAGGCTAGATATTTTTCCCAATGGTCGGGGTTTTTTATTGCTTTCTTTTGCAGACGGCAAATGATAGAGATTTTATTTTTGGGAAAATCTGATTTTGAATCCAATATGCTTATGATGAAACCATGGTTTCCTTTATTTAACCCAGTTTCAGATTCCTCCATGTTAAACTGGTGTGGATTCGTCTTCCGTATCTACCTCTCCAATTCTGGTTAGAAAGTTGTTTAACAACTATTGGCAATACTTTAGGGAAATGTTTATTTATAGATTAAAAATGATGATTTTGAGCACACAACGTATGCTAGAATCTTGGTTGATATGGATATTACTTGTTGATTTCCCTCGCTATTGAACTCAAAGTGGAGGATCGAACATGGTTACAAAATATAGACTATGAAGGGTTTCCCTTTCGATGTAGAAATTGCTTTTCTCTTGGCCATCTTGCTTCAAATTGTCACGTGATTAGGAAGAATGCTAAAAGGAATAGCTCATGGTGGAAGAATTTTAATCCAAGACACTTAGTGGTGAATGATACTTCAGAAGGTGACTCAGATTCTGACCCTATGATTTTGACTGATCCAGAAAAGGAGGCTGTTTTTTCTGAGCCTCTTAATCTCAAGGAACAGACAGATGTTTCGACTCCAACCCAAATTGAAAATGTAAATCCAAATACTTCTGAGGTTTGGACTATTGTGAGCAGGAAGAAGAAAAGGGATATCTCACCCCTCAAGATGCACTTAAGATCCAAAGGGAAGGGGTTAAAAGTTTGAGATAGTTTGCTGGTTTTTTATACTTTTGTTGTTAGTTTCTTTTTGTGGTTCAGCTGTTGGTTTATCTTTTCACCGCTGGTAGAGGTAGCTTCATTTGGTCTTCATTGTGTCATCTTTTTCTCCTCCTAATGTATGGGGTAGGGTCCCCTTAACCCTTTTTTCACCTTTTATAAAAAAATCGAGTTAACACGGTCTCTAAACAAAGTATACTAAAAGCAAGCCCAAATCCAATCAAGACCTATATTCCAAAAAGTGGTAGCTAAACGATTGTGAGTGACACAAAAATTCCACCAAGATATGTTAACCAAAAATTGCGAGAAAACAGGGTCTTAATATCAAGATGATATTGATATAACACGCACAAGTGGTAACACTCAACACTTTTCAAAATCGAGGTAGTAATTGAAATCAAACTTAAAGCTAGAGTATACCTAGGAATTGTTAAAGTGTATATAACGTAACATTACAATATAGATATTTAGGTCAAGTTTACAAGAAACAAGACATAAATACCAAAATTTTAGTGACATGATATAAACAAGATAACCATTCAAAAGAGAATCAAAGTGATGAATCAAGCCTAACTATGATGACGATATTGACTTGGGTATCAAGATCAAAAATGCTACCAATGATATGAAAATGTCTCCACACACTTTAGATGTTTAACAACTCAGCCGCAAACATGGATGAGCGTAAATGGACACAAAAGTGGTGAATACAATCAATTATCAACACAAGGGTAGTCACTCTTCTTCTAATCAACAAAGTATCAAAATAAAGTGAAGGAAGTAGATCAATTGGTGTTGAAAATGTTGGCCTCACTTCGCAGAGTTTCACCTCACCTTAGGGAAAGTGAAAAACTAAGAAAAAGTAGTGCTTCACATTTTCATGATGAATAATATCTCTCAACTCAATTTGGCTTTTATATGGTCCAAGTTGCCTCTGACTAGTCAAAGATAGCTTCCTAGGTGGTTCACTCAACTAGGTGTCAAAATTTATCTAAATGCGAGCTCAATTTTCCAAGAAAAGTCACACTGACTAATTCTTAGAGTATCTCGGCTTTACTTTACCCCTTCAAGCACATTGGGAAATAAATGCATCCATCGTGTACTCTCATTGGGGTCGCGATACGTATAACCTTGATGCTAAATCTCATAAATGGTAATACTAGTCAAGTAGGTTTGTGCGGAGCACTTCCCATTTCGTCCCATAGGGTTCCATCTTATGTGGACTATTTTGGGGTTCCTAGGACCACTCACATTGTTGTAGCTTAAGGATAATGCCAAAGGGGTTATGACCTATTTTTAAGAGGATGGGGCACACCCTTATCTAAACTCCTTGGTAAATACAAGTATGATGTTTTTTGTGTGTTTTTTATCTTGTTTAATTTGATGTGGTTTGCTTGAACACCTTTTGGCAACTTTGCACAAAACCGTATTAGTAGATTTTTTTCTTGAATCTTTTCTTTTACAAGTGTTTTTGGTTCTACACAACGGATTAGTAATTTTCCATACGTATAAAAAGAATAAACGGCATTTCGATTCTCAAGATCATCCGAGGACACAAGAAAATAGCATACGCGACATAAAATCCAATTAAGAAATCAACAAATGGAAAATACTTAATTCAAACGCAAAATACATACATCTTGACCCAATTTGGACATTCTAAATGTTTTTCAAAGCAATGAAAGATATAAGAATCATTTCTGATTCCCAAGATCTCCCCAAAAGACGCGAGGGAAGAGCATACACAACCTTACTCTTATGATTAAGCATGCAAGGTTTATCCAATGTCTAATCTAACAAAAGCATGTAAACATACCCTGCAAAATAAAAATTAATCAGATTAAACCTGCAATGATGTTAGCATCCAATGACACAAACCTTTGTAAACATGAAATAGACATGTAAGCCTGTAGAATGAGGTACCTATGCAAGAAGGTTAGGTGTGTGTGTGTGGGTCATGCAAAGTGCTCTACCACTCGTTAAAAATAGAAAGGCCGCAGAGCACTTGCGCTACCCGAGAAATGCCTACATTATGATATTTTGTTTTGCACTAGGGTATAGATGCAAGCACTAGGTAAAAAACAGAAGGTATAAAAACTATGATAATGTGTATGAGCTGTATTAAGAGATGTTTGCACTAAAAAGGGTGCATGCACCACTGATACAGACATAGAGCGTGTGCACTAGTAGAAGGGTACATGCGCTACCTTTAGGTGCCTATGCTAGCCTAACAGATTCTAATAGCAAGAAGTTACAATATTACAACTTGTATGCACATCGGGATTAAGTGCCTACATGTGGTTGTGTACCCGCATGTGGTTTTTGTTCAGTGTGCCCCCTGCAAAATTTGTACCTAGTGATGACATTAAAATATGGCCTAATGATGCAAACAAGTTCAAAATGCTCCAAATTTTAACATGTTAGCTCAAAATTGACAATAACCCATCAAAATTAAAGCTCTAAATAAGACTCCACACATGTAAGGTTAACAAAATCATAAGAATTTTAACATCATTTTACACATGTGCATATTAAGGGTTAGCCAAATATTGAAATAACAAAAAAATTTGAGCTACAACTAAGGGACTAAGGACCCATCCCACCAGGCATGCCAAATGTGTACATGAATTTTTTAGCAATGCAAAAATAATTAGAACTAACACCTAGTAGTCCTAAAACAAAGCTAAATCAAATCAATGCACCATCATGCTTAGAGCTTAAACAAGACTAATCTACCAACATCCTTGCATTAGAACATGAATAAATATTCAAACTAACATGTTAATCCATTAATCTCTATCTCTATTGAATGTTAATCAAATGAAATGAACCTATTTAGATCCTTAGCAATCAAATGTTTGATTGTATGTTCAATCCGAGGGATTTTAAGAATGGAATCTTGTCAATCCATATCTACAAGACCATTTGACATATCTCTATATGACTTCAAAACTTGGATGGATGAATTCAAGAGATGAATATGGATAGTTCTTCCGATGAAGAATACTCTAAGATGATGAAAATGGCTAAGATGATTCACATTATTTAGAATATGGGAGGAATTTAATCGCATAAATGATGATTTATTGATTTAATGGAAGAGGAAGCTAATTAACTAATAATAATTAATTAGTCAAGATAGAAAGAGTGATTAATTAACAAGATCATTAATTGGTTTATTTGTTGGATAGAAGGGTTAATTCACTAGCGTAATGTAGCTAATTAACTATGATAGAAGAGAAGGTGGGAATTATCGATTTATATGTCGTAAATTTTTGGGAAAGGGAATAATTAGCGTAATTTAAGTATTTAAATTTCTCGAGCTAAATTACAGTGTCTACAGAATCATAGGTCTCTTCACAATTTTCAATAGAAATGTCACTTACCAAGGTGATGTTATCCACTGAGTTCAAAAGAGTCATTTCCATACCACGCTTTTTATTTCCATAGCCACATTTCTTTTTGTAGTCACAATATCATATTCATCAGACATTGAGTATGGATCCAAAATTTCTTCCATATGATTTTTCACTGTAATGGTGGCCAGATAAGAAGAACTCATGTTGTTAGTATCTAAAAAATATACCCACACACATTCACAAACATCCACATATGGCTGGGCAGGAGGATAAAGGGAAATATTCTTTACTTTTTTCCCATTTGAAATAGTCATTTTTCTTGACCTACAATCAATGTATGCAACAACAATAGCTAACCAGGGTCTTCCTAAGATGACTGGGTATCCCAACTTTTGAGATTAAGGCTCAAGACCATAAAATCTACAGGATACTCCCAAGATTCAATTATGACTATAACATCCTCGCTACTAATGAAGGACAATATTGGAGAAGAAGGTGAGATTGACTAGTTATTTTGTTTTGAATCGTATGAAGGGTCATTTGACATCGTATGAGGTCTATGAGATAGGGTATGAGGTTAGTAGAGAAATATTTTACTTGAATGGTTAATTTTTGCATGATTGAACCATTATAAGACTAAGAACAAGATCTCCAAAAGAGGGTAAGAGTTGAATGTTGTTCTTAAACTTGATGAGTTTAATGGATTTTCAATTATTTATGCATCATATGTGTAGCTCAAATTTGGCAAACATAATCTTTTAACATGTCATATAATTTGTATTTATGCTTTCATATACTTAATAGGTCGCCTTGGATTTTTATATAACATAGTAGGGTATAGATATATGAGTTAGTGTGGAGTAGATGATCATTATATTGAGAGCTTGAGTATTATTGTATAGTTTGGAGGGTATCCCTAATTGGATCAGCTATTTTACTTGCATATTGTGATCATTTCTTTATATTTTGGTGTTATTTAGTGTTCTATTACCGCTAATATTCAGATCTATCTAAGTAACATTACATCCCTATCAAGTGGGTCCTCCTTCATCATCACTTTGATCTTCAACAACAACACCTCAAGATTGTGAAACTTCCATGACCTCCAAACAAGATTTTATAGTTTGCATTAACTATACCGAATCCTAAAATTTGGATACTTAATCTTGGTGAGCTCCAACAACATTCCTCTTATGTGCCATTATGTTTCCTCAAATGAATTTGATCTCCACTCTCCTTCAAACCTTCTACCTAATAATTATTTGATATAATATGTTTGTAAAAAAATTGTCCACCCTCACAAAAGTGGAAAACCAACAATGTTTATTATGTAATTATTACACCTTCTACCCAATAGTTGCCCATAGAAGATGTCTGCAATGATTTTCTACCCACACTCACAATGTGGAAAACCACCAATATATATTTTCTACCACTATAAAGTAACAAAACGCTTCTTTGATACCAAATGATTTATATGTTGTTAGTTTTCTTAATGAAGAGCCACCTTAGACCACACATCACTTGCAATAATGCATGGAAACAAATAAATAATGAATGTAAAAACACATAATTGAGTTCAACAGAAAAAAAAAAAACCTATTAATAAGCTTCATTCAAATAGTCATAAAGGAATAACATGCATACACACCAATCTCCATCGATATAGTTAATAAATCATATAATCGTTCTCTCTCTCTAGCACACACTTCTTTGAGCCTTAATCTCACATCCACACTCTACTTAATTTTTAAAGTTACCTATGAGTTACTAATCCTCCTAAGAATTTCCCTCTAAGGATATTTTTCTTTAATGCCACAACTTAAATCCTAAAGCTAATATTTTATAAATTTATGGTCCAAAGAACCCTTTACATAATTAGTTAGCCTTTCCAACCTTTTACGTCTTTAAATGATTTTTATTCAATGCTTCACAACTTTCAAATAACAAGTTTAGTGTTTTATGGTTCCAAACAATACTTCACATATTCAAATGTAAAAATTTAGTATTGTACAAATTCCTTTAGGCTATTTTCATTCCCTTAGTGTTCCACATCTCCCAATAGACTTGTGCAACTTCACTATTTCCTCTATTTCTTGTAATACCTTCCAACAATTTATGTTTTGTGCAAAAACTCCACATACTTACATGAACCATGCAACAAACTAGATATTACACAATGAGACTACGTACTACAATGACATTATGCAATGGGCTTGCATACAACTCCAATTGGGCATAAATGTAACTTTAATACTCCATGGCCCACTAATAATATAATCCTTCACATCATGGCTTTCCAATAATATAAAATGTAAAATAGAATGAAAAAATGACTCAAACTATTCAAACTATTTTTTTGGTTGATACAGTGGATCGCATGTGAACTTGGATGCTCTTGGATAAAATTGTGTTACCAAAAAATTTTGTCCCATGGCACTTCAAAATATACCTTTCGCATTTATTCTAACATTATTTCATTTACATATTTATTATTGTACTTAAATCCTCATGTTTTGTCCCATACCCCGAGTCCCATTGTTACGACTAATTGTCTAAATTAGCACTTTAAGAATCACCGCACACTTTATAGACTATCTCAAAATGATCACATGTCTCAAATTTGATTCTATTTTTAACCTTGATAGGTTCATAGTTCTAGGATAGGTTTAAATGAAGAACACTTCTACACACTATAAACTCATCCATTACATTTTTAGGGGTCATAGTTTTAAAGGCACAAGCTAGCTTGGTTAGATAAGGTGTTACTTTTGGATCACTTGAATAGGAAAAAAATTAATGGTTACAAACATAAACATATCCACCCTAATCCATTTGGAGTATCTAAATATCCAATATCAAAGGTGCACTCGAGAAGGGCATTGAGAAAATAATAAAACCAAATTTTCCTTATAAAGACAACCGCATCAACGCTCTACTCAAATTATGAATACTTATTAATGAATACCATGGATCACAAATCCAAGCACTAAATCATTCCAAGTGTCAATTTCTAAGTTCAAGGGTCAATCAATGGTTTTATCTTGTTTACTTCTTTAACACCCTATGCCTCATCATATGATTGGGAGAACTAGTACAAGTGGGTTAATTTATCTTTAGATTATTAGTAATTAGTTTAACGCTCATTACATCAAAGGGGGTGTGGTGAGGTCAATCCAATAAAAATGATGAATAACTAATTTTTAGGTCAATAAGTGAGGAGAAGCACTATTTAGTAAAAAATTGATCCCACTCATCCGTATACAAAAAATACAAATACATGGGAGAATTAGAACCTAGAATTATATTTTAGCTCAGCTCCCCACAAGACACGTTCATAGCTCTCTAGATAGGTTAACCCAAAATCTATCCCCTACCCAATGAACATATCTTGTACAAATTTATACGTTCCCATATTTAAATGACAACATGAAGATAGTTTCACAACTTCCTCATCTAGTTTTGAACCACTTTCACACAAGATAAGCTTAGTGCATGATGAATTTTCTTAAACTCTAAATATTAGTTACACTTACATCATTATGTATATGCCATATCTTATGTCATGATATCATTTACATGATTTAATATTGTTACGATATTATTCCACCATTCTCAATTATATTATACTTATTATACTAAGCAGTGTTAAACTTGATTTTTGTATTAAATTATGGTTCATAAGCGTGAGCCATATATTTTATGTACATTTTGTGTGTGGGTTCTTCTTGAGTTTTTGTGTGGTGGCATTTATGTAATTTTGAAATGGTTTATGGAAATTTTTCAATATTGCGAGTTAAGTAAATTTCATCAAAGGATTTAAGGTCGTAATTTCTCTCATTTTCATTGAATGATACATCTTTCATCCATATCCATGAAGATAATTCAATTCAATAAACAAATATGAGAGAAGAAATATTCATAAAATATTTGAGATGAATAGAAAATAGAGAGATGACATACACAAAATAACATAGTAAATAATATATGTCCTAGGAAACCCTTTCGAAAAACAAACCCATCACGGTAAATCATCTCCTTATCATATTAACGTAGCTATTTTATCATACAATAATGTTCTTATCAGTTCTTCTTTATCTTGTTGCATGTCAAACTATATTTAAGCA
This sequence comes from Taxus wallichiana var. yunnanensis, assembly GCA_018340775.1. NCBI lineage: Eukaryota > Viridiplantae > Streptophyta > Pinopsida > Cupressales > Taxaceae > Taxus > Taxus wallichiana. The sequence goes on from CM031244.1 coordinate 499,077,223, forward strand.
CACCAACAGTAACCATCATATTAGTATTACAAAAAAATGTCTACTAAAACCATGGGCCAAGAATATAGCCCATAACACCTCCCCATAAACATGAGTGATCTAATCACCCATAAATAAAACCACTTATATGGACCTAAAATCATATAAAAGGGTCCCCAAAAAATTCTCATTTATTAGTGAGGCACTACCCCCAAACCCTCAAGCTAAGGTGATGTCTTATAACCCATAGGTTGTGTCGGGATATATAATCTAGAGGAGTGTAACTCATGAAAAATATATAACATATTTCCAACATTCTCCTCTTTTTGAATACTTTCCATATGTGTTTCAAGGCCATATAGTCGTCACTAGGACATTCAAGCCCATTTAGTTTTTTTCACCCAAATAAATCTTAATGCCTTTCTCTCTAATATGTCCCCTCCTTTTATACCACAACATCATCTTCTTTAGAGGAGGCGTAGGATTCAGATGTGTAGCTTTCTCTTCCTTTGGGACCACAAAACTATTACACTTATCATTCACAAAAGATTTTCCTCAAACTTAAATAGTATTCTAGTACGGACTCCCATGTCACTAATATTTATCCTCAAACCATTTTGTAAAGTGAAGACTACATGCACACATGCATCATTCATATTACTAACACATATTAGGTTTCTAGCCAACCTAGAATGTGTAGTAACACCATAGATGATTTTGACCCATCCATATATGAACCTCAACATGAATCTCCTGTGACCTCTCGATCTCAGTAGGTTTAGTTGTCTCCCAAAAATACTTCACCTCCATTTATCTTTTCATATTCACATAACCAATCCTAAGAAGGGGTCATATGAAAAAATGCACTTGAGTTAATCAACCATGTATCATCACATGCATGTGATCTAAACACCGCTACGCAAAAATCTCCCCAAATCCTCATTAGAGGGTTTCATGTCTCAAGATCTATTATCCTAAGATGAATTAACCTTTTCCACCTTTTTAGATCTACAATCTTTCTTAAAATTCCCCATTTTACCACACTTCCAACATTTCCTCTTATCTTTTTTAGTCTTCAATTTAGTTCTATACTATGATTGTCCTCGCTTCTTCTAGCTTTTCTCTTGGGTTTGGTCTCTTGCATATAAGGAATCTTTGATTGATAATCCTCAATTGATTTTCATCTCATTTATTCTAATGATAAATCCACAACTACATTCTCAACTATTTTTTTAGTACTATTAATATCCATAACTTGATTATCCCAAGATCCGTAAATAAAACAAAAGAGTAATATGCCTATCCTCTTCTTCCATTTTAATATAAAAATAAATCAAATGAATTACCATGATATTAAATACTTTCATATGTTGTATGATAGAGTGTCCTTCATTCATTATTAATTAATATATCTTCTTTCAAAGAAACAATTTGATTACCAAAGACTTTGTCTAATATAAAGTCCCTAACTTCTCTCGTAACACATGGGCTATTTTCTCATTTTATATATTCGAGAAAAAAATCAATTTTACAAACATAATTTAATTGAAATATTTTCCTTCTTATCAATAATTTCCAAATCCTCTACCTTCATACCTGCAAATGAGACTTTAAACATAACAATACACTTATCTCTATCGACAAGAAGATCTTAAATATTGAGATCCCATAACTCAAAATGTTGGCCATTAAATTGTTCTATCTCAATCCTTACACTTTCAGTCATTTTCCTCTATTTGAATAGATTCACACACCTAAAAATCCCACTTGAATAAAATCTTATCAACATGGTTTAAAAACACTAACTCTTCACACAAATATAAAACCTAGCTTTGATACCTAATGAAAAGAATTTGATTTGATAAATAAATACGAGAGAAGAACTAAAATTAAATTTGATAAAAATTGTGTCATGATTTCTTTGGAAATAATATTTTTCTTATGTCAAGTGTTTATCCTTATTCATTCCTTTCATGCATGTAGAATCCTTATTAGAAGTGTTTCTTATATTAAATGATATGCTTACAAAATAAAATAAGATCTATGTTTACTCATTTGAAATGCAAGTTCTCATTTCCTTCTTTATTTATCTCTAAGTTATCTATTATTTTCTTCTCACCTTAGAGATTTTATTCCTTTATTTGGAGTAAAATCCCACCCCCACAAGTTAGTGTAAATATTTTACATATATTTTTCTTGTTTGTTTTGGCTTTCAATAATGGGTGCCTCCTTGGAATAGAGGAGGGATTTTTCCCACATGTTATTGGAAAATCACCATTATTTTTATGTGACAAATATTCTACCAACATATTTAAGAACCACACAAGAATGTTACATAGGTAAATGGTTAAGGAGTTCACTATCAATACTATTTTTTCAAGTACAAAGGCTCTTAATGCCAAAAAAGTCTTATATCATGGATCAACAACCATACGGAAACATGTTACTTTATGAATTCAATTAAATATGTTATTGGAATTTTTAATGTGACCAAATCCATATGGATATGTTCAACCAACTATCCAACTAACATAAGAAAAAAAAATTCCCCCACAAACCAGGGTCACTCCTAATTACACTATTGAATAAAAAACATCATAAAATGAAAGTGTGTGTTTCAGATCATGGAAAATATACTTGTTCATCAACACTTAAAATTATAATTCTATTTGGAAAGAATAAATAGTGTGTTGATATTATGTATTCAATTAATTTATGAAATCATTTATAACTTCACCCCGAATCTCAAGAAAAGTATAATGGATTTGTAATAACATATCAAATTTATCAAACATGCAATCACCCACATCATGTAATTGAAACATTAAAGTTATCTTAAAATATGGGCCTTCATAAGAACATCACAAAGGTTCTAGTAAATTTTTGGTTGGTCTATATTCCTCCACATTTATTGGAGAATGTGAAAATAACCTTTTCTTAATAACAAACTATATTGAAAGATCGCATTTTCTATGTGCATACCACAAGTAAAGAAACAAACAAATCACTTTTACAAAACCTCGATATGAAAATTTTTATGATTCCCTAGGTATGGAGTAAAGCATAACAATATCAACAAAAATAAGAGAAAGATGAATGCAATTACATTATAAACTCTAACTCGCATGTACTTAATATAAAATGAAACCAAAACCACAAGTTGAAAAAGTGTTTTTGGTGAGAACACCATCGATATGACAAGGAAATTCACACAATGATTGAAATATGAAACACATTTTATCTCCCATTTTTTATATACTTTTATTTTACCTGAAATAATCCACAATTTCAACCAAAAAAGGGAAAACATCAAAAGTGCTTTTTTACTTTCAAAAATTAAAATCTTGAATTACACACATAAACATTGATTTGGGCACATCTTTTGTTTCTCTATTTTTTCCCTAATTTTATTTTCCTCAAAACATCAGATTGATTCAAACCAAGAAAGGGGAAAAACAAGAAATAACAAAAGGGGATTTTTAATTTATAAAATAAAAAAATCATGAACTACATACAAAAACACTTATTTTAGTTCCATAGCTATTTTAAACGAGGGAAGAAGACCCCAAATTCCCATTTGATACATATAAAGCAATTATCCCCAAGAAAGGCACTACAAATCATACGACTATCTTGCAAAGCAAACAAATAACTTGAAAAACATCACCAACAAAACATCTAAGAGAACAAATATCAGACCGATAAGAATGAGGTTAACAAAAAAATGTGCACTTATATCACGTCACAAATTTAAAAATAATGCAAAGTGAGATCACTTATTCTTAATAAGAGAAAATATTTCAAAATTTAGAATTATCTTTTATGTTTCTTATGACATATAGCCATAAGTGTTCAATATTCCCAACAACCATGTACAACAACAAAAACATGAAACACCCTTTACTACATCTAAGAATAACTAGATAAAAACCTTTATTATAAACATAGACATATTTGTGTCTTACAAGAAATAATATTAAGGACAATTAAACATATCCTTTATATTCAATACCATTAATATATGTCTACATCCCCACTCATCTATGTGATAACTATCGTTACAAACTATTTTAAAAACACATTTATCAGTAACCAATGTTTTTTACCCAAAATAATAAAGAGGGATACATAAATCAAACTCCAAATTTTTTTAATTATCCAATGAAAAATAACTTTCCATGCTCAATGATAATAGACAGACATGGTGAGGAAATAAAAACCAATAATATCATGGATAAATATTTTATATTATGAAAGGAAAAAATATTATTTTGGCAAAAACTATATGACACACTAAGAAAATGGCACGTGGCATGATGTCATAGGTAATTGAAATAGGAAAACTAATTGACTAAATTTAAATTATAATGCAATCTTCTACTATCGTAACTAAATAATAAGTAATTTGAAGACCCAACCATATTTTTAAAAATAAATTTCATTAGACGTGTCCTTTTCACTAGTGGATATCCAACTTATTAGATTCACCCATTAACATTTTATCCACTTTCCTTACATCCCAATACCACGCATACTACCCATCTATCACATTGTCATTAGTCATGTCAATGTCAAATATCAATGTTATCAATTTATTTTCAAATGTTAGGGATCGATTAAGATTACTTCCATATGAATACTCATTAGATTGGTTGGTAAATATCTCTACTCCAATTTTAGAGTTAGTTGGTTTAGATCACAAAATTACGATGATTATCAACTCGGGAAGTGAGACCATGTTGATAGGATGTTTGATAAACACATTATGATCACCCATCAGTAAGAGGGACCAACTAATAAGACGGCAATCCAATAGTCATTGAGATGCAATGGTGATTTAGATGTATGGAAAATTACCTATATGGACATGCAATGGTGATTTAAATGTATGGCTAACTATTTGTATGGTCATGTGATGGTGACTATGCATGGCCATGTGAGGATCTACTAGTAGGATGTTTCATAAACTCACTATGATTTCCCACTAGAAAAAGGACCAACTACTAGTATGGTCATTGAGATGTGATGGTGATTTAGATGTATGGCCAAATAACTGGATGTTCATGCAATGGTTATTTAGATATATGGTCAACTACTAATATGATCATGCGATGGGGATGTAGATGTATGGCCAAGTAAGGACCTATTGGTTGGATGTTTGATAAACACATTATGATTGCCCACTAGAAAGATAAACCAACTACTAGTATGGTCATCTAATGGTCACTAAGATGTGATTTATATGTATAACCAACTAGGGGAAAGGGGGCTAGTCATTGAGACCCCTAACTTTACATGGGAAACCTAATAGGGGATTTTTCACACTAAATGACTAAGATGTGAAGGCCTCCACCCATATTCCATCATTAATAATTATGATGTAAGTGTCATAACACAACACACCATTTAATTATTTATTTACCTACTCCTTTTAAAAACACTTTGAATTTTGGTTCATTTTTACCCAATGTTGGTTCATTTTGGAGGTTGGAGGTGTGTTGGTGGTATTGAGTGATGGGAGATCTTTTCCAATTATGTGTTTTCATACCATCACTTTATTTAGATGTTTTATTTTGTATTTGAGAGGTCTTTGTTTGCATTCTCGACTATTTTCTTAGGGTTATTGCATTTTTTCTTAGTTTTATATCCTATTGATGGGATATATTTAAGTTGTGTGATTGAAATATAATGTTTTAAATGAGATATGTTTTCTTAGGGATAAAACCCATAACTATGAAGTGAATGCATTGTCCTTCTATTTAAATATTTCTTTCATCTCTTCTTTTCACCCACTTTATTTTCATTCTAGAGCTATTGTTTCACACTAATTTTAATCTTTAAATAGTTTATATTAACTTGAATCTTACAATTCTTTCACTTTGATAGTTTTGACTTAAAGATCCCAATGTAGGGATATATTTCATACATATTTCAATTGAAGAACAATGGCTATTTTGCATAGCTTTCCTTCGAACTTATAACTTTGAAGTGAACATTTTTAATGTATAGTTTTCCCATGATCTTATACATTACATAAAAATTTAAGTTTTCACATGATGCAAATCATGGATTAATTAAAGGCCCGTATATCATATTTATTTGATGGATTGTTGTAGTTTTTTTAGTTTTCTAGAATATTGGGTCATATTTGAGTTGCATGATTTAAAAATAAAATAAAATGAGGTTTGTATCTCAAGGATAAAACCCATAACCATTTTATGTTGCTTCCATCACCAACATCCTCCTTTTTCACCGATAATTTTGAAGCAATTGTGTTAACTCACCATTTCAATATTGTTTTACCTCCCCCTTTACTCCAATTTTATTTTCATTATTATTTGATGTTGGCTCATTTTAGAGGTGTTGTTGGTTGTTTTGAGTTGCATGATTGAAATAAAATGTTAGAAATGATGTTTGTTATCATAAATGTGAAGCGGCAACCTTGTCATACCAAATCAATATTAGTTTACCTTTTGTGAATTGATTGCCTTGTCATGCCATTTTAGTTTTCACACCATCATAGTATTTAAATGTTTTACTTTGTACCCTACATTTCTTTATTTGTCTTGGCTGTTTTTTTGGCCTATTAAAGTGGTAAAAGATCATTTGATATAAATTTTATTCACTTGAATCTTTGTAATGATATAATATTATAGATATGGATTTGGATTTATTATTTTCTAAACATTAGGGGCGTATCTGAGTTGCATGATTAAATAAAACCCATATATGTGAAGGTAAATAAATATTGAAATGGAATGACAAGGCATTCACTTCACATATGCATTTTATTTCAATCATGCAACTCAAATATGAATGCCTTGTCATGTCATTTCAATATTGTTTTACCTTCTTCTTTCACAACCACTTTCTTTTCATTCTTATCTTCTTCTAATTCATTTAGGAGGTGCAACTAGTTCATTTTGCATTTTAAGCGTTGTAATTCTATAATATTGTAAATATGGTTTAACATTTACTGTAAATATTGTAAACGTCATAATGTGATGGTACAACAGGAGATTGAACACACAGAAAACTGATTTCTTCTCTCATTATGATGCATATTATAATGGCTATTATATAGCCATGGAGGTAGGAAAACTACCTCCTACAAACTAGGAAACTAATAACCCATTTATAATATTACGGGTATAACAAATATTGGTTTTTCAACAATATATACAACTAACAACCAAATAATAATATAACTTACTAACTTATTTATGTAAGCACTAAAATTACTTTCCTAACATTCCCCCCTAGTGTGAACATGGTAAAAAACATCCACACACTCATTTGTAACAGGCTCATTCCTGTGACATGTCCAACTATGTGACTCATGACCTTGATATAAAATAAATGATCTCTCCATCCATGGTTTAAAATAGGCTTACCAAAAACCTTGAGATGGACATGACCCATCAATTATCCACCTTATGTGGTTTTTTGGATCTCCCACAAACCTTTTCAAGATCCATGAAATGTCTTACATTGGTGCTTTTGTTCTCTACAAAAAATTTACATTAGGGAAGTACATAGGAATTACTGATCACTTATTACAAATCTGAACAAGAATACCCACACTAGAAAATATTTCACTTTAATTCTATAAGAACAATTTTTTCTTAATAGTAGCCATTATTGTTAATCGCTGCCACTCAATATCAAAAATTATAGACAACTTCCACTACCACTAGAATCTGCCCTTGACTTTAGATAGTTTTGAGTAAAATGGAAATGGAACATTGGTGTTATGTTCCCCCATGCAATGTGAAATTTCCACTTAGGAACACTGAAAATAAAATTGTATTGTATAGAAAAATAATGTCTAGATCTTGTCACACATGATCACCATTTCTAGTGAATGTATTTACCGATCGATCATCTTCCAACCAAGTATGGAAGTCATAGGATATCCCGGCAAAAGTATATTTGAAGTTAGCTACCTTCCTATATAACTATTTTCCAACATGCATAATACACACCACTCAAAGTGAAAAATGAAAAAATTGTACAATTGAAAATCAAATAATCACAACAAAAAAATGTGACCACAACTTTTATGTGTCCCCATTGTTGGTGACTTATGATAGGTTGTTGATCAAACTCATACCTCTATTTCCTCCGTCCTCTAGTTGATGTGCTACTTAGCTCAGTCAAAATTTATCATGAAGCCCAATGACAACTCGGACATCGATTCCACCGAAAAATGCATTTGTAAGATAAATTTATTTTATTTTCACAACTTTCAACTCCACAATATGAATATATTTAAATTATTGATAGTTGAAAAGTTTTACGTTGTTGACACATATCAACTTATTTAACACATAACTTGACCCAACAATACTTTTGGAAAATAACAACTTGTGTACAAATTCTAAAAACATTGGAATTAATATTGAATGGAATTGCATATATAAACCAAAAAAAAATTGGACCCTTTAAACACTAATGGAAAAAGTCCATACGAATTATTGATCTAGACTTGCATACCAAAACATGGATAATAAATGGAATAAGATTTTATCGGTCAACTTAGCATGTACCTAGATGGACATAATTTTGATGAATGACTCAAAAAAATTATTTAACATGATAATTGACATTAAAAACTAATTCTATTTTTACAATCCATTAGTTATAAAATACATCGTAAAAATAATATAAAATATAAAACACCAAAGACTATAAAATACCTTAAGAGCTATACATGGGATAAGTCTTATTGAAATGTACAATCAAAATAGAGATTGAAATGCACATGTACATGACAAGGAATAAGTTTGAATCCTTAAACAAAAGAAAACAAATGTCCACTACTAGAAAGACACGTTGTCGAGTTGTGAATGAAACTATTGGATGAGTTGTATGCATGTGATATTTCTAGGATATGTAGAAAATGAGAGTGATGCAGGAGCATCATCAAAAAGACATCAAAAATTTAAATGTTTAGAAAATTTTAATCTCTTAAATTTAAACTAATATACAAGATAGAAAAACTTACCAAACCTCGAAATGGTGGGGTTTACCAAGTACCCATGAGATGTGTATGGATTGTGTTGATGGTGTACCATGTGTTAAAAGTTGAGCTCCTATCTTGCAAATGATACCGTAATTAAAGACACTATTAGGAAATTAATATTTACATGGGTATTAATATTCATGTTTGATATATATTAGTTGGAGTTGTTTTAACAACTCGTATGATTTGAGTTGTGTATTGTTACATTAGTAACAATCACAACTAAATAGGATTTTAGATATTGTTAGGAAAGTAGTTTCCTAACAAATAGGGATGTAAATACCTATTTATATGGAGTGGCATATGTTGTATAAACATCCGGAATGAATTGAATGATAAATTATTCTTTCGTGAATTTTATTATGTCCTGAATATATTATTATATTATGCTTTCTCCGTGTTGATTGGATTCTCCTGCTGCATAAACTCTTACCAAATTAGAGATTTGGCATCAAAGCAAATATGATCTTTTGAGAACTTGTGAAGGGGATGTAGTACTACTTTTCACTCTAAGGATGAGAAAAGAATAATTTATGAAGAGTTTAGTGTAGGTAATATTTTTTTTTTTTTTTGCACTGGTAAAATAGTTTTGTGAAATTTATACCTCTTGAATACAAAAGGCTGCACACGAGCCGAAATAAGTAGTGAGAAATAAAGAGAATGGATCAAGATCCAAGTGTTATCAAAAGCTCAAATAGCTAAACTAGCGTCACAAACGAGACATAACAAAGAAAACAACAACAAAAACAACAAACCATTCTGAAACTGCAAATAGAATTGAATGTGCATCACCTGATGAAGAGCGTTACCCTTCAATGGTAGATTTTTCATTTTTGCTGACCGTTACCCACCTCCATGGAGCCTTGGCCATTGGAGAAGAAGACAAAGGAGGAGTATTTTCCTTATCAAATGTCCCATTTGGAACAAATGCCAAGTTGTTCTCTGAGAGATATATTTTCATTTTCAATATTGTTATCATCTGTGCAATGTGTGTGTTAACATTTTGAATTTTCCATGTTTTAACAATCTGAGTTTCCACATTCTCATAAATGAGATAAATTTGTTGCAGATTTCCAAGGCTGCTGGAAATAGGATTTTCCAAAAAGGAATTTCTACAAACCCATTCATCCTTAGCATTTGAATTTGAATCAAGGTCCTCTTTGCATTCAAAACCAAATGTTCCGGAGGGCATCCTTCCACCAAAACCGTTTCTCATGGTTAGGCCCTTTGCCATACCCACAAGCACATAGGCGGTTTCTGACCTAAACAAATTTACTTTACATGCATCGAAATGGAAGGCCCTCGTAATCTAAAGGTTGTGACCAAGTGATCTTTGCACCCAAGATCACCTGGTTCTCAAGGTTTTTAGCATGTCCGTTCACCAAGATTGAGCATAGGTAGTGTGGGTGTCAATCAGAAGTTTGAGAGTCTATAAACAACGTAGTTCCCAAGGTGTTTCACTAATAGATTTCATCTTTAAATTTCTTCCGCTGTGTTAGGCCTGCTCCCAAAATTGGAGGGTAAAAACAATTATCGGATCATTCTAAGCAGGTTTGCATGAAAAAAATTCACTCCATGAGCGGGTTGAAAGAAATGTATAACCAGTAATTTAATGATCGGTACTTGGATTGGAAAACCCAAAGCTTGGAATTAATGGAGTTTTATCATAATTGAAAGAAAGTCACTATGAAGATACCTTTAGACACGGATATAAGTCTAACCTCCCAATGAGCAAAGGAGTCAAGCTTGGAAATCCATGCATGTAGGTCGGGAAGGCGGGCGAGTCCTCCAAATCTGCGATCGAGCATGTTCTGATAGTATTTTTCGTTGTAATGACCTCCTCCCCAAATGTTATGCATGGAGTAATGTCTGGTCTCATAGGAGAATCCTTTACCTCTTAAAGCATCCTCTGAATGAGGTTACGCATTTTCCCTAGCCCTAGGTGGGGGTTGGCCGTGAGTAGATGTGCCTTTGCCAATGGAGTCATCGAATAAAGCATGGTGAACTCCTCTGGAAAGGTGCTCCATCACCACCGCCCAAAGCTTGACCGATCATTGTGTGATAGTGTAGGTAATATTGATTATACTATGCATGTCCCATATTTTTACCCTACTTACTAAGAATAAAAGTTGTGTGATTGTTTATTCCTCTTAACTCCTTCATTGATACACATGTGGAACAAACCACATTTGGAGTTTGAAAGCATAATGGATGCATAATTTTGAAGGGATTTATGGTTATCATAATATCTAATCAACATATTGATGCCAACGTCATATTCAGTCAAATGGGTCTACCATTAACATTTTTTTGGGACATTTGATCTAATCAATGCCAATATTTTGATCTACATAGATTCAAATGTGCATCACCTAATGAAGAGAACTGAGTCCATGCTTCTTGACATTCACTTGTCTCCATAATCTTGATTCAATCCATAACATTGGCCGCAGGGTAATGATAGATGAGGTTGCGTCACATTTATTTTCTCGGTAGTTTGGTTTTCATTTTTTAGCTGGTGGTGGGTCATTGTTTTTATCATCTATGCAACTGTGTGTTAACATTCGATTTGAATTTTAGATACATATTCATTGCATTTTTGGATATCCACATTCTCATATTTGTTGCTAAAATTTGTGCCAAGATTGTTTTACTAGGCCGTTCGATTTGCCATTATTTGTGGAATACTGGAAATCTGCATATTACTCCATTCATATATCAAAAGCATTGATGTGGAGTGGCCATCCAACACGTGGATTCAACAGTAGAATCTTGTGTTTATTGATGTGTCCATGATCTCCTCAAAACCTTCAATTAGTGTCATTCATACATTGAAGATTACATTGATCTCTAGTTTCTGCTGCCATCTGCACATTTATTATTTGCATGTTTGTGGGTAGTTGATCAGTCACCAAAATCATTTCCTTGTGGAAATGTGATCTTCTCCAAACTCCAAGATGCCTTCCTTAAGATTTACATGATCTGCACTCAGAAAACTTGCATGCATCGATGTCAAGGTTTGATGGTTATTGTTTTCCAACTACTATTGTAGAAAGAGGACGTGTCACTAAGTATAGACTTGTTATGTATTAAACATCTTTAAATTTCTAGTTAGTTGTGTTAGGCCTATTTTAAGTCAATATTAGTTTTGGTCTTCGTTATAGTAAAAAAATTACCTTGTAGTCTTAGTATCATTCTATAGCATTTTTAATACTATTTGTTATCAAAATGTGAGTCCATAGATATAGTTTTTATTTGTTGTAAATGTATAAAAAGTAATCATTAATTACTTTTTATCATTCATGTATATTAGAATTAATAGATTTGTAATTGTCCATTACAAATCAAATTTATAGTCATTATTGTCTATTTGTTTGTAAAAAAGGTGCATTTTCGGTTTCATCGACACCTATTTTTTTAAATTTGTGAAGAGTTCATAATGGATAACTTAAGTCACATTAAAAAATTTGAAGGTAAATATTTTCATACCTAGAAAGTATGAACTCTCATAATTAACAAAGACTCTTAATTAACAAAGACTTATGGGATATTGTTGATGAAAAAGAGAAGAAACCGACAAATGCGGATGAAGCAGCAAAATGGGCAAGCAGAGATCGAAAGGCTACAATGATTATTGGATTGGGTCTATCAAATTATTATTTGCATCATATAGACTTTAAAAAGTCCTCTCACAAAATTTGGGAGACATTGAACAATTGTTTGGATCACAAGATGGGAGTGCAACGATATATCTTTAAATCAAATATTTTTGACCTCAAGATGGAAGAAGGCAACAACATGGTGGAACATATTAGTAAATTTTTTCTATTTATAATCAACTAGTGGGAATAAATGTCAATGTGCCTAATGGTGATGCTAAAGAAATATTACTCAATAACATGCCTCCATGCTATTCTAACATGGTCTTTACATTGAGTAAAATAAATCCAAGTTTAGAAGAACTTATTTCTTCTTTGTTAGATGAAGAAAAGAGAATCATGTTTTGAAACCGGAGGAAAAATCCTGTATGGTAAGAAACAAGATAAAAGAATATCTAACTCTTCTTTCGACCTAGGTCATCTTATAAATATTCAAAGAAGTGGCTCACATGTTATTACTACGAGACAATCAATGTCACTTGTCCTCAAATTGTAAGAAATGAGATAATACCATGGATAATGCCATGGCTACTGATGACGAAGGTGAAAATGAAGAGGAAGGAAATACGATTATACAAAAAATCAAAGTGATGAAGATTTTCTCTATTAGATAATTTTATTTGAGGATGGAGGCACCAGAGGCTGAGGACAATCGGTGACCTCTCGTCGAGTCCTCCAACGAATGGGGCCACACAAAGCTTTGGTGGAATTTTGTGGTGTGAGTTTGCTTTCAATTGTGTGATTTAGTTTTTACATTTTGCAGTTTTCAATAAGTGGAAATTTCACATTAAGGGGAGAACATGATCAACATGATCCAATTTTCCATTTCCATTTTTTTAGTTGTGTATGTGATTATTCCTATTTCCTCTATGCAAAAAATAGTGAAAGAATAGATAACTTGGTGAAAGGCAAATTTTTAATTAGTAAAAATAGTAAGTGGGTTTCATCTGGAATGAAGGCCATATCCTTTCATGAATTTTATTATGTCTGAAGTCCAAGGGGATTCTTCCTCACAAGGATGTCAACCCACTATTTTATGCAATCAAGTGATACATAAGGCCAATCATGATATAGGATGGATAAAAATAATGATTGTTCTGACAATTTCAGACTTTATTACAAATTTATAACATATAATGAAAACCTAGATATATAAACTATAACCTAGAAATATGAATCAAATTCAGTGTTAGAATCTTCAGATGATGATGGGTTCTCAAAGTGAGCTCTGGATAATCTATCTCAAATTATTCAAAGAGGTCGAGTCATAATCATCGGTATGCTCATCTCTAAAGAAATCAGGGATGAATTCTAGGTTCCTCATTCTCTGAGTCATACTTGATAATCAGATGTAGAGTTGGAATATTGATATTCAGGTTGTTTGATGAATTTAGTTTGGTTTGTTGATTCAGCATCAGAGTCCCAAATTTCCAATCCGGCTTCGTAGTGGTATTCAAACTAGGCCAAATCAGCTCAAATGCAAAGAATTTTGAAATAGGCCTCCCAAAACTTTTTCGTGGCCTCACGAATCCTCTTAAGTGGTTTTGAAGATGCTTTGCAGCTGATCTAAAGGGGCTGAATGTATAACACAAAGTTCCAAATCAGCAATATCATATTTCTCCCAATGTAAAGGGTGATGAATAATCGGAAGGGAATTAATGTTGGTTATCTCATGAGCTTGGCCACCTATAGCCATCTACAAAATCCATTCTTGATAGTATGTTAGAAAGGACAAAGAAATATATAAATTGATGAATAATAATCTGATAAAAGCTATAAAGGTAAAATTTGATAGAAACACAAGGGCATTTTTTGGGAAATGTAGGTGTTTCACTAAATCACTGGCATTTTTGAGTTAAAATAAAAAGTATGAAATATAATGTTTTATTATAAAATTGATCAATTTTATGACAAATTAATCAGTTTGATTTCGATTATAGTGTAAATTAAAAGGATTTTTGATAATGGATGTTTCAAATATATAAATAAAAGATGCAAATTTAAAATCTTACCTTGATTTGAATGAAGATTGAAGCTTTCTAGAATCTACAAATTGGTGAAGATCATGGTCAGGTGAATGGTGAGTGTAAGTGTTGGATGACAAGAGGATGTAGTGAAAAGATGAATTTGCACTAACAGAGGCTTGAATGGATCCATGAAAAAGAGGATGTGTGAACTGGGAAAACTTAGAGCTCTTGGACACACTATGATGATTCTCCAAATGGGAACAACTATATAAAATGATATAGAGCTAATCCTATGTAACACTATGATAAACACTCTTAGATTGATAAATTTTTTCAATCAAAGATATGGAAGGATGGCAGAAAAAAATCAAAATGTAAGTAGATGGTCCCCAATGAGACTACAAAAAAAGGCTTATATAATCATTGGCATTTTTACCAAAACATGCAATGATTTTGGGTTATTCAAGTTTATTTAGTTAATAGTTGAAACAATTTCCTAATTCAAGTTTATTTGTTGTGTATTCGAGGGATAAGATCATGAATTTGTTTTTTGAATGTGATGTGTTGTGAGTGTGTTTAGAAAATAGTTAGATTATGTTCTATTTTAGCCTAGGTTTGTTTAGGATATATTTTAGGTGGTTTAGTTAGATATATTAAACATATATCATAGGATAATGTATAGATTATGTTAGGATATTATAAGATTTAGATTTTATGGATATAAAATGGTCTATAGTAGATATGTTGGGGTAAAGGGATTTAGAAATGAGTTTGAATAGATTTAATTAGATAACCTAAATGATAATAATATTTAAACCAATGGATATTAATATGATAATTGTAAGTGTGAACGGACAAATTATTGAAGATGGGGGGAGTGTAGAATTTTGGTGTCTACATTTTCCCCTTTTTTCTAACAACTTAAAGAGGGTGTCAGAAAAAAATGATGGAACATTTTATGGGTGATCTCACATAACATGCAATATAGGGGAACACCTATGTTTGTGTGTCATGTGTTTCATAGTTTCCCTAGTCCGAGGGGATGTCGAAACAAGATGTGCTACCAAGGGACCAAGTGATAGGGGAACCAAGGGGTTCAACACCTATGGACATATGATCCATAATGGTAGGCTAGAAGAATGGGAAATCCAAATGATGGGGGCCAAAGGGCACATGTCCCATAGAGAATGATGATCCCGATGTAAAGTTTGTTTGTTTGTTTTAATATTTCAGGACTAGGGTCCATTGAAAATTGGACACATTTGTGGAAAATTGTGATTGCCATGATTTAGGGCAAAAAATGGGCACATATGCCAACAAGGTAAGGTATGATTTGTAAGTGATTAGAGGAAAATCACCGGTGATTCCCTCAATGTAAAATTTGGGCTATAAAAATCCAAGTCATGGGCTCATTTTACCATATGGTGAAAATGATTTGTTAGTGAAAGTGAGTGTGAGGTGAAAAATGTCTTTTCGAGGGTAAAAAGGTGATTTCTGATGATGGAATGGCGAGTTCGAGCAGGCAACGGAAGCCCATGATGGTCGAGGTGAGTGCTCTATCCTTGTTTTTTTTTTTTTTTGTATTTTTGTAGATTTTCATAGTTTTAGGGAAATTTTTCCATTTTTGGGGTCACGAATGCCCTAGGGAAAAAAATCAGGAGAATCACCGATGATTTATACATCATCTTACATTTTTAGTGAATCATTGGTGATTATCCTCTATATGTAAAACAATTTAAATTTTTTT
Organism: Taxus wallichiana var. yunnanensis; assembly: GCA_018340775.1. NCBI lineage: Eukaryota > Viridiplantae > Streptophyta > Pinopsida > Cupressales > Taxaceae > Taxus > Taxus wallichiana. Next base: position 499,093,600 of record CM031244.1, read on the forward strand.
TGAAATAAAATATTTTGAATTTTTCATGATGTGTTTATGGTTCCAATATTGTAATTGATGTGAATGTAATTTTTTTGACATTTTGTTTTTTTTTGCGATTTTGATTTTTTGTTTAAGTAATTTTGTGCAATCTATTATTTTTTTTTCAATATGGAATTTGAATTTTAAATAGTGAAGCATTATTTAATTATTTAATGTTTTAGATGTTGTTGGTATTAATGTTTTTAGGTGATGATGTTGATGTTGATATTTTTTTTTGATATGTTGTGGATGATTTTAATTTTTCAATCATATATTCTTAATGATGATATTGATGTTAGTTTATTTCTATTTTGCAGGTGGATGCAAATTGACTATTCGGGATCATATACCATTGATCTTGGATCAGGTTAGAGATGATATGTCTGAGGATGATTGGGATCATGTCGAGGCCATAGGTTTTGGTGGTATGAGATATTATCGGTGGTTACACAGATGTAGGAGTTTTATGTTGGCTTTACTAGAGTGGTGGAATCCTTCCACCAACACTTTTTGCTACCTACTACTTGAGAGATTATGATCACTCTAGAGGATGTTCATCACATCCTGAGATTTCCTATCCAGGGTGAGGGTGTTTATCTCATCATTGAGGAGGAGAGATGATACTATGACTAGATTATATGGGGGTGATGTAGGAGATATCATACTAGAGTCAGGGGATTTTCTTATGCTAGATCATATTTAGTTGGAGAGAGGGATGTACCCGATGACCATGATGATGATGGCCATTCTTTTTATGCATTTCTAGATTCAGGAGGTGGCTGATTTCCTTGGATGATGATGGGAGTTGTAGCTGAGATGATGGAGGAGTGAGACTATTTTTGAGTGGGGTCCTACCCTACTTTCTCAGACATATAGAGAGTTGTGGGCTGGAAGGTCCACAAGAGATATGACATTGACATTGGATTTCTACTATAGGCTTGGGCCTTTGAGCACATTGTTATTTCTCATCCATGGGATTACCTAGGGTGATTGGTGATGAGCATCCTAGTTTCATGAGATGGAGGGAGGATGTCATGGCAGAGGTTGAAGAGGAGGAGATCAAGGATATTATAGAGAGCTATTGTCTAGACTACAGATTGGTGATGTGGTATGGAGGCCATACCTAGATTTTCCTGTTTGGCCCAGTTTTCTTGTGAGTTGGTTAGTTTACAACAACCTATATGGGTGGAGGCTCATCGATTGGGTGAGCATGAGTTACTTCACTTTGATCCATGTTAGAGATAGTTTGGATTGACACAGGAGTGCCAGTGGAGCCTGTATATAGTATAGATGAGAGGATGGGGATACAGAGACTCCGAGGGCCATTGTGATAGATCCTTGAGGATATCATGGATCATCCAGGGCCACATGGTCCCAATGATGAGGGTCAGATTGTTCCTATTGATGATGTAGGGTGACTCTTGATTATACAACATGGTGGACCCATGTATTGAGGAGCTTTGATAGGGCTCGGTCTCTGAGAGAGAAACAGAGAGTCGATGAGTGTGAGCTCGGGAGCGAGAGAGGAGAGAGCAGTGACACATGAGGTAGTGGAGGGTGTGAGGGTGATAGTGAGGAGGATGGTGATGATGAGTTGGTGACATCTATAGTAATAGTGATGACCGAGAAGGCCATAGTTGAGGGTGAGAGAGATGATGCGCCAGGAGGGAGAGGGATGACCTCATGGGTATCCGAGATACATTGATTGTTGAGTGGGATGGCTTGATCACTAAGAGAGACAATGTGATAGTAGAGTGAGAGGATTACAGAGCTTGGTTGGACCTAGGCCATTATAGATAGATAGAGATCGGTACAAGGGTCAGAGAGATGGGATGAGGAAGGCCTTAGGGATTACTGGGCCTTCTATTTCTGTGTAGAGTTAGTTGATATGGCTGGCTCGAGCAGCAGCAGGCAGGCAGGGGAGAGACTAGGATTAGTGGAGCGAGGCCACAGGCTAGTGGAAAGAGGCCACCTATGGGTCTGGGATAGTTTCTAGGGCTCACTATGAGTCAATGTGGGCTGAGTTATAATATTATATTGATATGGTGACTCATGATTTTCTAGATGTAGTTTTGTATGCCAACCATTTGATTGGTAGGATGGCAGGCCCTACTACTAGTGGTGTGAGTGTAGGTCACCCACCTCAGAGACCTAGTGAGTGGGAGATAGTGAAGGAGAGGTTAGAGGAGATACTAGTGTTGTGGGTGGTATAGAGCAGCCTAGAGGTGGAGGTGCTGTAGGGAGGAGAGGGTAGTACAACTCCTCCTCACCAGTCTCTTGAGAGTTTCAGTTTACAGACTCTTGATATGTAGTTGTATGGCTCATGGAAGCCAATTTTTGTATGATGTATTTTGTTGACATGGCTCTTAGAAGCTTATTTTTTATATTGATGTATATGGATTTGATCGATATATATGATGATGATGATGATGATGAGGTTTTATGATCTATATTTTTTTTATCTTTCATGTGTTGATCTTAATATGTATGGTGGTATATGTTTTTTAATTTGAATGTGTTGATGTTAGATGAATTTTATATGATATGATGTTATGTGTTTGGAAAACATGGTTAAATTAATCAAATTAAAATGTGATCTTAATTGTATCAAAATGTAGTTCAATAAAATAGGATAAATATGGAATGATCATCCCACTATGGATTTGGTACATACATACGATGGGTTTTGAAAGCTTGAATGCTCTTGCACTTACAACCTTTAACAAATGTTAAATATGATCATCAATGGATAGTTACACAATACTTAATAAAATGTGGGATTAAATGAGAGCTTCTTTATTAGGACATGAAAGGGGGTTTGAACACATATAAATCAATGAGGGAAAAAATTTCTCCTTTTCCATAGGTCTAAAGAGAGATGCCCCAACTTTACTTTGATTTTGAAGCAAACTGATCAATGCGAGAAGTTTTTATATAAGAAGAAGGTTGATCAATGTGGGAAACCTTCTTGATGCTTTTGATATTGATGTATTTATTTTAAAAGGTTGATCAATGTGAGAAGCCCCTTTTTTATGGGTAGTCATCCTTCAAGGGTATGGTCTACGCTATTTTTTATTTTTCTTATGGATAGTCATCCTTCAAGGGATCGGTCTATGATTTTGATGATAGTTTTCCTTCAAGGGATCAAGTCTACCATTTATTTTTGTTTTTTTGAAAATGCATCCAAATGATTTTGATACATATATATTTTTTTTTTGAGGAAAATCCCTAATAGATTGTTTCGAGGAGGAGGAAAATGGTGCATATATGATCTACACATTCATACCCCTATTATGTTCCCTTTTAATTGTAATGGGTAATGGTAATGGATGTAGTGATTGCGGGGTTCCTACTAAAGAGGAACTTATCCATAGAGAAAGATGTGATGAAAAAAGTTCCATGGTGCTCATCTTTAAGGTGTTTTAGGATAATGATGGATAACCACATGCTTTCAAATCACTATTGTGGTATGATGGATGGTTTTAATGATAAGATATAACTATATCATGATAATCAAACATTTAACAATAGAAAGGCCACAAGTGCAAGGCATTCCAAGGTTCTTTCAGGTTCACCATCAAGAGAAGTGAGATGGTATGCTCTGACCCATATTTATGAGTAATGATGTATGGACCAATCCAATTGGGGGAAAACTTTCCACATTTACTCCATTCTAATTGAGTGACATTTTGATTTTCTTTAAGCACAAGATCACCAATTTAAAGTCATGTTCTTTGACATGTTTTTTATATGCCTTTTTAATGTGTTCTTGATAAACTTGATGATGTTCAAGGGCCATCAGATGTTTTTCATCTAACAGTTCAAGTTGTGCTAAATGATCTTGTCGATATTCTTCATCAGGGATAAAGTCCTTGAGGGACACACAAGTGATGGGATTTGGATTTCAAGAGGTATAATGGCTTTGGAGCCATAGACAAGTGAATAGGGTGTTGCTCTTATAGGTGTGTGGATGCTAGTTCGATAAGCCCAAAGAGAAAATAAGATTTGTAGATGCCAATTTCTTCCTGCATCATTTACTATTTTCATAAGGATTTTGTTGAGTGTTTTATTAGAGGCTTCAACCTATCCATTTTCTTGAGGATAGTATGGTGATGAAAAGATGAGTTTAATATTGAAGGTGTCACAGAGATTTTTAACTTCTTTATTTTAAAATATTTTCCATTATCTGTGATAAGTTTATGTGGGATGCCAAAATGACATATAATGTGTTGATATATGAAATTGATAATCGGTCCTGACTTAGTTGATGTTAAGGGGATTGCTTCAACCCATTTGGTGAAATATTCAGTAGTTGTGATAATGGAATGATGTTGTTGAGATGACTTGGGGTTGATAGCCCCAATGAGGTCTAATCCCCATTGAGAGAAAGGCCATAGGTCTGAGTAGGTTGTAATGCTTGATTGGGGACATGGATCAAATCTGAATGAATTTGACATTTCACACATTTCTTAACATACTCACAACAATCCTTGGTGATAGTGGGCCAGTAATACCCTAGTCATATAACACATGTTTAGTGATGAAATTTCCACTAAATGACCTCCACAAATACCATCATGGACTTCTTCAATGGATTTGATTGATTCATGTGACTTAAGGCATCTTAGTAAGATACCATCAAAACTATGTTTGTAAAGAATAATACCACCTATAATGAAAAAGTGAGTAGACACGCATTGAAGAAATGACCATTTAGCATTATGTGATAAATCAGATGGAATTTTGATTCAACGAGATAGTCATATATCTTGAGTATACCATAAATCAATTGGATTATCATCAATGATATTGATAGGAGGAAGTTCATTTTGATGTGAAGGATGATCTAATCATTGAAACAACGATGATATACTTTAGTGTTGTCTTTTGACTCTTCTGTTTTCTAATGGGATGAGGGATCCTAAAGAGGCCATTGTATCTACAAACCTATTAGAAGATCGTGGGATAGCTTGGATGGTGTAATGATCAAAAGCATTGAGGAGAAAGTCCACGTTAGCTTTATATTTTTGTAAGATTTCATTTTTACATTGATATTCTCCTTTGACTTGACTAATAACAAGTTGTGAATCTCCATAGATGTCTAAGATATGAACACCTAGAAGAATAGTAGTGGTGAGACCCATGATTAAAGCTTCATATTCTACCATATTATTAGTGCACTTCAAAATTGAGTTTAAATGATAATGGAATAGGAATACCCCAAGGAGGTATGATAACAACACCAACTCCTCCCCCTTCCTAACATTTAGAACCATCAAAGAAGAGAGTCATCTTGATAGGGATGAATTCATATTCATCGACATTACTAATGGATTCATCTAGAAAATACTTCATGAGGAAGTTGATTTTCTGGTAAGGGGGGCATCATGAGATGATGATCTGATAAATAGAGCTTGGCCCTTAATGGATTTTTGTGACATGAATTCTAAATCAAACTCAATCATAAGCATAAGCCATCGAGTGATATAATCACTATGATATGGTTTAGAGTGTATAGTTTTGAGGGGATTGAAACTAGTGACAACATACATTTTATGATTAAGAAGGTAATGACAACTTGGAAGTGGTGAAATATAAAGCACAACATAGCTTCTCCACTTTAATGTAATGGGTTTCATATTCATGGAGTGTGTGGCTGATATAATATATATGGCTTGTTCTCAACCTTGACTATCATGATGTGTGAGCATGGCTCCAAGAGCATGTTCTGAAGTAGATATGTATAAGTAAAATGGATCTCCTTCACATGGTGGAGTAAGAACAGAGGTGATAAGAGATATTGTTTAATTTCATCAAAGGCCTTCTAAAAATCAAAATCCCAATGAAAATCTATGTCCTTGTGGAGGAGGTGATGAAAAGGTTGACAACAATCAAAGAGTTGTGATATGAAACATGTCGTATGGACTGCAACTTTCCTTGAAGGCTTGTGTAGTTGTGTGAGATTAGATGGAGGAGGCATTTCAATGATGGCCTTAACCTTAGTTGGTCAACTTCAATACCTCGAGATAGATATGATAAACCCTAAAATTTTACTAGTGAGGACACCAAAACACATTTTGTGGGATTGAGATGAAGACAATATTGGATGAGATGAGTGAAGATTGACTCAAGGACAATAAGATGATCTTTGCATCATTTGGACTTTCCTAAAAGGTCATCAACATAATCTTTGATATTTTGTGAATGAGGTCATGAAAAATGTAGGTCATGGCTCATTGATAGGTAGCTCCTACATTTTTGAGGCCAAATGGCATAACACATGGTAACAAAAGGTTCCCCAAGGGGTGATGAAAGAGGTTTTATGTTGATCATCAGTAGTGATAAGAATTTGGTTATAACCTTGAAAAACCATCCATGAGGGAAAGCATTTCATGGCCAAATTGTTTAGTCAAGTGATCTATGTTTGGAAGGGGAAATCATCTTTTGGACAAGTGAGATTGAGATCCCTAAAATTTGTGCAGATACGTAACTTTCCCGATGCTTTAGTTACAGAACAATATTAGAAACCCATTGTGGATAATCATAGGTATGATAAAATTGGTGGATAAAATGATTTGCAACTCTTCCTTAACAAGAAGAGCTATGTGGGGATGCATTTTATGAAGTTTTTGTTTAACTGGCTTAACATTTGGATATGTGACAATATTGTGTACCACAATATTAGGATCAATTCCAGGCATATCAATATATGACCAGGAAAAGGCTTGATAATATTTTGATAAAAATGAAGTGAAGTCATCAGTTCTTGTAGACTCAATGATTGGCCAACTTTAACTATACGAGGATCTTGAGAGGTTCCTAAGTTAACGTCGATGGTGGATTCATTAAGGAGAATTGATGTTTTAGATGGTAAGGTTTTTCTAAAGAAGTGATCTTCAACTCCCATATGTGAAAGGATATCCTGGTCATCATGACATTGAAGGATATTTATGATGGTGAATCTTCCTCAACCATTTCTAGCCAAAGAAGAGGTATTTGTTTAGTATTGTGGTTAGATTGATAAGTGAGTGGTCCTAAGGATATGGTATTGACTAAAAAAAAAGGTGGGATGGGTACAACATCATCTAGGTCCATAGGGTCTTTAGAGGATGTTGGTGATGATGAGTCTAATCTAATGATGATGATGACAAATGTATGTAGCCAGTTTTGATGTAGTAGCCTCGGATATTTCTGAACTAAATTTTTTTATAACCTAAACCATATTTTTCATAAGTTTTAAGGGAACATTGGATGACCACATCATGTATTCCCTGTTCATAACATGCCAAGGCCAAAACTTTCCATGCACAATGGTGAAGATACATATGGGAAAAATTTGGATTATCTAAAGATTTGAAATCTAATGTGAAGGGCATGGCATGGTGTTGATCAATAGTACCAGATGAAGGATGATCAAGTCCCCCATAGAAAAAATTCATTTTGAGATAAGTTGGACCATAAGAGATAACATCTCCCACATTAGGGTCATACATGGGGTTGTTTTTTAGGGGTGACCATAAGTTTTTTTGGTGAAGGAATGTGATTAAGCATGAGGAGATGATATCCATCCAACGTGAGGTGTTGTACAACATCACTAAGGGAAGAATCATCTAGTAATTTAGAAGAAGGAATAGATGTGCTAGTGGAAGCTTCATTGGATGATTTAGATGTGGATTTGGGAATAAGTACATCATTTGGATGATACATCATGTAACAATCGGTGAAAAGGATTTGGATCTGTAGGAACAATGAATGTTTGACCCTCATGTTTGTATTTGAGACAACGATGAAGAGTCGATGGAACACACACATAGTGTGTATCCATGGGCATCCTAATAACATATTATATTGAAACTCTCCTTCTATAATGTAGAAGAGTTCTATGGAGAGTTTTTACACCAACTTTTAGTGGTAAGATGATGGTGCCTAATGTGGGTGTGATAGTATCATTGAAGGATCCATAATAAGACTAGTGTTTGGGTGACAATGGTATTGGGTAGTTTAAGTTGATCAAAAAAAAGGGAGGAGATAATGTTAATAGTGGCACCACTATCAATCATTACTCTTTTGATATATAGACATCATTAATTTGAGTTGTGATGAAGTGGTAAGTCATGATCTTTTGGTTTGAGGAAGGTATTTTGGATGGTTCAAATGATATAGCAATAGATGCTTTGAGAGCTCCTACAAAGTTTGTAAAATATGATGGATCATCTAAAGGTATTGTTATTGATTGAGGGCTTCCATCATTTTTTTTTGTGAAGTGGTGATGTTTGTATTAGTTCATATAATGACATTTTGACAGGAGCTTGATGTAATTGTTTAATGAAAACCTTTTGTATTGTAGTGGATGTTGAAGGTGGTGTAGTGAGGATAGAAACCTTGGTTTTAGGTGACATTGTCGGGCCAGATATTTTTGGAGCCACATGGTATGGATAATTTGGGTTTATCTGATGGGACAACTATTTCTGGTGGTGGAGGTATTGTCTATGTAGGTTTTATCTTTTTAGACTTAGATGGATCTGTGTCATAGTTCTGTGAATGAGTAGTAATATGAACAACATCAACTTGATGGGAAGGAGTTTCAGACATAGGTTCCTTAGATTTTGATAAGGATGATGTGATGTTGATGTTAATGTTGCATGTGGTTTGGAAGGAAGAAAATGTCAATGTTGGTAAGGAAGCCGATGTGCCAATTTTTGTGCAATCATGTGGAAGGCTTTACAATTCTCAATAGAATGACCTTGTGTTCTATGATATTTGCACAGAGGTGTTGAAGTCATACCAAGTGGGTTTCCATCCCCATGGGTCAGGTAATTTTAGTGGTGGTAATGTTATGAGTGATTGTTGAAGGAAGTCTTCCAAAATAGATGCATAACACCCTTTTGGTCCATATGCAAATGATGATGGAGCTTTGAGATATATTATCCTCCAATGGAAGTAAGATTTTGACCGAGAGGTTTTCATTTTTTTGGTTGTGAAGGGATCTTGGGTGTTGTGATGGATGAGGGATGAGAGCCACTTGGAAGATTTGATAGATATGTTTTTGGACCCAAAATGATGGGGTGATTCCTAGGTATAAGAGATCTAGGACCACGCAGGGATTCTGATCTGGGGGAACATAATAGGGGTCATTAAAACCTCTTGAATGGTGTCTTGTTTATGAATCTTGTCATGGGAGTTTGATAGGTAGGCCTAGGCCTTGGCATGACAAAGAGGATCACTAAAAGTGGAAATGGCCTTTCTAGGAGGAGGTGGAAGAAAAGGTGGAGGGCCACAAAATGGTATGTTTGATCATAATAAGGAATTTTAAAGACTTAGACCACACCTTGTTTATTGGGTTCCCTTGAGGTTTTGGATGAGTTGGGTGTATTTATCAAAGTTGATGCTAATGAAGGAAGAGGAGTTTTGAATTGTGTGGTTAATGTAATCTAAATGGTTTGTGGGTTGTATTGGTCTTGGATTGTTTTTTTTAGGATGAGGGTGAGTATGGCCCAAAGTTGGTTTAGGTGGAGATGGTTGTGTTAAGAATGTTTCAAGAGGTATCATAGTTATGTTTGTGAATGAGGGTGGAGTTATAGGGGTATCTATACTAGAGAGTGGAATTGGTAAGGAGATAGGATTGATAATTACTTGTGATGGTAATGGTAAGATAACAAACAAGGATTCAATAGATATAGGTTTAGGTTGAATAAGCATTTTTGTTGTCGTTGTTGATTGTGTGGGTGTAGATATTTCTTCCATAGGTGTGTTTTTCGGTTCAATAGATGTGGATGTTGATTCAATAGATATAGGTATTATTTTGGATTTCAAGAACATGTGTTACTTTAGTAATGGCATTAATGGTATGATAAGTATGAACAACATTGGTTTGTGGTTGATCAGTAGATGGAGGATGATTTGGAAAGGGTTGTTTAAATATGTCAAGGTTTTGGTTTGGGGGTGCATTGGGATTATCCAAATGAAGTTCACCCTTATCAATCAAATCTTGAAGAACATTGTGGAACATCGACACCTTTCTATGTCATGTCCTTTGACCCTATGGTATTTACAATAGTCATTATCTCCGATACCAAGAGGGTTTAGATACAGATGTGTTGATAGGTTGGATAGGGGGAGAGATATCATATTTGTGGTGAGTAATTTTCAAAGAATATGCTATAAGTCTCTCCAATTGGTGTGTAATTATGTTGTGGATGGGAATGTTTAATGGTAGGATTTTCTTTAGGAGATCTACTTGACTACTACAACATTATTAGCAACTGATTTAGATTTTTCAGGACTAGAGGATGACTTAGATGGAAACTTAGGTTCATGGTTTCTTAGGTCAAAGCTTAACATGACCATCTTCTAAAGCACATAGTTCTAATTTTTAGGCCATAGTAAAGGCTTCATCAAAGGTCTGAATGATTGAATTTGTAATGTTGATGAAATGTGTTTGGTGCATGATCAAAAAAAAAATTCAATCAACTTAGTTTGTGGTAATGTAAAGGATAATTGATTGATTATACCCCTCCAATGGGAAAAAAATCAGCAATGGACTCATCCTCAAATTGTTTGATAGCGTAAAGGTCATTGATGGTGACTTTGTGGGCTATGTTTATAGAGAAGTGTTCTAAGAAAATTTTGTGAGTTGAGTGAAAGAGAAAAGGGAATATTATGGAATGTTATTGTACCAATCTAGAGTAGGGCCAACGAGGGACATTGGAAAGGTTCACAACATAAGGTCTTGATCATGGGCTATTAAATAACAAGTGTGATGAAAACACATGAATATGTTGTTGGGGATCTTCTTTGTTGTAGAACTTAATGAATTTTGGAAGCTCCCAGTGAGGAGGGTATGCTTTGTATGGGACTGATGGGTGAATGGGTTCATTATAGATTTGATCATAAGAGAAGACATTTTTGGGTGTAGATGAGGGCTTCTAGACTTGATATCCGATTCATAAGAGCTTGAAGAGGGTCAGTTGGTGTGGATTGTTGTGAAGATGGACTAGGTTGAAATGAAAATGACCAGGTTGTGAGTATATCTGGTATTGTTGAGGGATGTTTTTTTGATAAGGGATGTTTTTTGTGGAATGTTGTATTGTGGAACATTTTTTTTTGTTTTGTTGAGGATATTTTTTGTTGGAATGTTTTTTGAGGAGATGTTTTGTTGATATATTGTTGGAATATTTTGTTGATGGATATATTTGATTGGAAGAATGAATTTTTGTTGTTGTTGGAGAGAATTTTTTTTTGGAATGTATTGTTGAGAAGGATGTTTTTTTTTGTGGAAGAGTTTGTTTGTTGGAATGTATTGTTGAGATGGGATGGATGCTTTTTGTTGTTGTGGAAGATTTTTTTTGAGGAATGTATTGTTGAGATGGGATGTTTTTTGTTGTTGTGGAAGAGTTTGTTGAGGGATGTATTGTTGAGATGCCAAAGGTTGGGAAGATTGTATATACTGATAAGGAAAGGGTTGTGAGTAAGGAGGTGGTTGTTGAAAAAACATAGCAGAGGCCACAAAAGATGGTGCTTGTTGTGGAATATATTGAGTAGGAGTATATTGTGGTATAGAGATTAATGGTAATGATTGTTGTGGTATATATTGTGAAACAGGATGAGTGGTAGCAATTGCACTAGTATTGATTAAAGGAATTGATGTCGGAATAGACATGGTAATATTTTGAATGTTGTTAGCTAGAATGAGACAAAATGGTAGAAGAAACAATGGAACTCATTGGAAGTGTTTGAGTAATTGAGGATGTTGGAGGGGTAGATAATGAAGTGCTAATATTTCTTTGTAGAGGTGTTGAACCAATAGAAAGTTTAGGTGATGATGTATGTTGTTGGGTGGTTGTGTCCTGAGAAGAAACCATATGAAGACTAAAAATAGGAATAGAGGACACAACTTCTGACATTTTAATTTGACTCAGAGGTGGATATGAATGTATTTGTTGAATGACAGGTCCTTGATTTGAAACAAGTCTTTCCATGGTAGAGGAAGGATCATATGAAAGATGGTGGTTGGGATATAAATTGTTGATTTGAATCGATAGGATGTGTAGAGTCGAAGCACTTGAAAATGGTTTGATTCAAGTTGTTGTGAGGAACCAGACAAAGGTCCAAGAATGTTTGTAGATGGTTATTGGTGTAAATGGCTGGAGTTGAACACCCCTAGCTGCTAGATAGGCATTAAGGGAAATGGGGTTTGAATCTAACATTTCTTTGAAAATAGGGTCTCCTCTTTCAAAGAAAGTGGCTTTGAAAGATTTTGATTGTGAGTTGGGGGAATATGGTTGTTCAATGTTTTCTTGTTTAGATGTATTGAAATCTTGACTATGAAATTGACATGTAGAAAAATTTAAAATTCATTGTCTCATTTCTTCATTGTATTGTTCCTCTATTTCATTCCAAGCTCATTGATCATCAGTCAGAGGAGTTGATGTAATTAGTTGATGAAATGGGTTTTGTTGTTGTAATGGCATAGTAAATGATGGTGTCTGATATAATAGTAAATAAAGGTGTCGAAAATGGTGTAGATAATGGAGTGGATAAGGGAATTTTTTTTTTGAAAAAGGTGTGGATATTGGTTGAGACATATTTTCAACAGTTTGGTTGTGAGCTTGTTGTCTTGTTTGTTTGTATTGTAAAAAACACACACACACAAAAAAATTATCCAAAAAATGTACTAAAATGGGTTGATTACACACAAAAATCAAAAGCAAAACAAGATATATTTTTAAGTTTTCTTGATTTAATTATAAGGTGAAATGTGTAAAATGGTTAACAAGGGTCCTAGGAAATGGCAAATCTAGGGCTGGTTTGAGGTATGTTTAAGGGTGGAGTCCTCGATATACCCAAAGGTACGTGAGGCCCAACTCTGTACTATTGTCGATACATGTGTGGTATTGGGGCCTACCCCTCACTTCATGGTCCCACAATGATAAGGGTGTCGGTGCTTAGCCAATATATACCGAAAAGATGTGATTATACTCATGCCAAACAACACAGTCGACTTCTCCTCTTGGTGATCAAATCCAAGTAGGTATCCACCAGGTAGGAATTGTTTTAAGTGCATTTTTGATTTATAAGTGGTTTGGTTGTGTGTGGGGGAAGAATAAGTGGATGCAACCAATTTACCTTCCTAATTAAAGCTATGTGATAAAAAAGGATGTTTGTTTTTTGTTTTAAACCCAAAATGAAAGATTGTTTTTTATGAGAACAAACAAGCAAAAAAATGTAAAAATATAAAAAAAAAAAAAGAATAAGGACTCACCTCTAATAAAGCTTCCTTTTTATTTTATTTTAGAATTTTGAAAAAGCAATTCAAAATCCAATCCAAAAATGAGCTCTCTAGAAATAATACCTACGCAAAAGTTAGGAAAAAAAAAAAACAAAAAGCAAAAAAACAAGAAGAAAATTGCAAATTGTTAGGTTTTGAAAACACACAAAAAATCACAGGTGATTTTCCCAATCATGATTTAGATTTTTTTTTTTACATAGAGAATCAAAAAAAAAAAAAAAAAAATATGTTATTTTACTTGTTAAAATAAATCAAATAAACAAGGGACAAGGTCCCATGGGCAGTGCCAAAATGTTTAGAAAAGTTTTATCTCTTCAATTTAACCTAATAAACAAGATAATAAAACTTATCAAACCTCAAAATGGTGGGGTTTACCAGTACCCACAAGATGTGTATGGATTGTGTTGATGTTGCACCACATGTTCAAAATAGTTGAGCTCTATCCTACAAATGAAATTGCAATCAAAGACACACCAAAATTTTTAATTAGTAAAAATAGTAAGTGGGCTTCTGGCGAAGGCCAGTCCTAGAAGTCCAAGGGCTTCCTCACAAGGATGTCAACCCACTATTTTATGCAATCAAGTGATACATAAGGCCAATCATGATATAGGATGGATAAAAATAATGATTGTTTACAGTTTTAGACTTATTACAAATTTATAACATATAATGAAAACCTAGATATATAAACTATAACCTAGAAATCTGAATCAAATTTAGTGTTAGAATCTTCAGATGATGATGGGTTCTCGAAAGTGAGCTCTGGATAATCTATCTCAGATTCTTCAAAGAGGTTAGAGTCATAATCATCGTATGCTCATCTCTAAAGAAATCAGGGATGAATTTTGGTTCCTCATTCTCTAAGTCATATTGATAATCAGATGTAGAGTTGGAATATTGATATTCAGGTTGTTTGATGGATTTAGTTTGGTTTGTTGATTCAGCATCAGAGTCCCAAATTTCCAATCCAGCTTCATAGCAGTATTCAAACCAGGCCAAATCAGCTCGAATGTGAAGAATTTTGAAATAGGCCTCCCAAAACTCATCCGTGGCCTCACGAATCCTCTGAGTGGTTTTGAAGATGCTTTTGCAACTGATCTAAAGGGGTTGAATGTATAACAAAAAGTTCCAAATCGAGCAATACATCATATTTCTCCCAATGCAAAGGGTGATGAATAATCGGAAGGGAATTAATGTTGGTTATCTCATGAGCTTGGCCACCTATAGCCATCTAAAAATCCATTCTTGATAGTATGTTAGAAAGGAAGAGAAATATATGAAATGGATGAATAATAATTTGATAAAAGTTATAAGAGGTAGGTTTGATAGAAACATAGTAGGTTTTTAGGGAAACATATGTGTTTCACTAAATCATTGGTGTTTTTGAGTTAAAATAAACAATATGAAATATAATGTGTTTATAACAAATTGATCAATTTTACAACAAATTAATCAGTTTGATTTTGATTATAATGTAAATTAAAAGGATTTTTGACAATGGATGTTTCGAATATATAAATAAAAGATGCAAATTTAAAGTCTTACCTTGATTTGAATGAATATTGAAGCTGTCAAATCTGTAAAATTGGTGAAGATTGGTGAAGATCATGTGCTTGACAATGGTGAGTGTAGGTGTTGGATGACAAGCGGATGTAGTGACAGAGATGAATTGCACTAACAGAGGCTTGAATGGATCCACGAATGAAGGAGGATGTGCAACTAGAAACTCAGAGCTCTTGGACACACTAAAATAGAAGATTCTCTAAATGGGAACAACTATATAAAATGATATAGAGCTAATCTTATTGTAACACTATGCTAAACGAAGACTGATAAACATTTTCAATCAAAGATATGGAAGGATGGAGAGAAATGGGCTCAAAGATGTAAGTAGATGATCCCTGAATGACTACAAAAATAGGCTTATATAATCATTGGCATTTTACCAAAATGCCGATGATTTTAGGTTATTCGAGTTTATTTAGTTAATAGTTGAAACAATTTCCTAATTCAAGTTTATTCATTGTGTATTCGAGGGATAAGATCATGAATTTGTTTTTTAAATATGATGTGTTTTGTCGGGTGAGGTGTCATAAATGGTTAGATTATGTTCTATTTTGGCCTAGGTTTGTTTAGGATATATTTTAGTTAGTTAATTAGATATATTAACGTATGTCTTAGGATAATGTATAGATTATGTTAGGATATTATAAGATTTAGATTTTATGGATATAAAATGGTCTATGGTAGATATGTTGGGGTAAAGGGATTTAGAAATAGCTTTAATTAGTTAATGGGATTCATTCCTCATGAGAGAGGATAAATGAGAGAAAAGGAAGGGAGAAAGTATGGATAAAAACATGAAATTTGTATGAAAATGTAGTTTAAGGGGAAAGGATTCTCTATTTTGAATTCTTGGGTTGTCATCATTGTTAATGGACTTTGAATTGATAACTATGGTATAGAATTACTAAATATCTTTAATAATATTTGAAAATTCTCCTCCAAATAGTAAATATAATGTGTAAAGTGATTGATATGTTATCTCTTAAACCTTGGAACTGCTTTCTTTGTTTTGTGTTGTTACTTTTAAGATCCTAAAAAGCTTCACTAAGATTTTTTTGGATGTGTGATTAAGAAATACTAATTAATAAAGGATAAAGTGCATATTTGAAGACCATTAGAGGAAGTGAATCTATGCTCGAGAGGTTTATGCATTTGAAGGACAAGAAAAATGGTTCATATGCTCTTGACTATTGAAGGTACCCAGGTTCTTTGTTGATTATATAGTTTGCATGTAAAGATTAAGGAAAAGTTTTCATGTTAAGATTTTATCTAATCCCCCACGGGTAAGTGTCTCATGTGCATAATGATAAAACAATTCTACAGGTGAGTTGTTTGAGTCTTGGAACAATTTTATTTGCATTTTAAATCAATTTGAGTCTTCATGGGATGTCATAGAGTTCATAACTAGCGTTTGGGTTGTTTATTACAATTGATAACTTTAAATATGATTGTGAGCCTTGAGATATTTTAAAATACACCTTAGGATTATGAAGACATTGTTGATGAATATTTTGAATGATTAGGATTTATCCATTTCTTGGTAATCATACAAGATTAGTCTCTAGAGGGCCTGTAATGAGGAAGAGCGAGGGTTTTGACTAGGAAACTACATTTACAAGTCTATTGCATGGATTCTTAGGGTGAAAATTGATATAAATCACAATAATAGAGTCTATTACAAGATTTTGAAAAAATCAAGATTTTAATTGGGTAAATTTGGAGTTATCTCTAACATTCCTATTGTATAGATGTCATAGTTTTGAGAACCTAACCGTAGCCCTAGAATGGTGAAATTGGAGGGAAGATTACAAAGAAAATCCTATTGAAATTTTGTACACATGGATATCATGGTAATGGGTACTCTAATATGTCTTATTTTTGTCTTGAAACCATTTGTGAAGAGAATTATGATAGAAAATGCATGAAACCAGTGGCTAGTAAAGGTGAATTGGACTAGAAAACAAAAAGTTGATTTATGGGAGAAGAAAAAATGTTGAGACTTGAAATTTTCTACACACCATTTTTAGGAAAAAAATTTATTTAGAGATTCCAACATTTCATTTTGGTTTTATATGAATCCTTCTAACCTTTAATGGCCTAGGAACATTGTCTTAAGAGCTTAGTCAAGGCAATTTGGGAGTAAATTAGAGAATTAGTGGAGAATTTATTGATTCTAATCTAATGATGAATGTTTTCATGTTGAGATGAGTATGTGAGACATGGTAAGGATTAATAAAGAGGTCAAAGGATGCAAAAATTCCAATTTTACCTATTTGGGAGCTAGAGCACAAGAAGCTAGAAAAGTGTGTATTGAGGTAAGGCTTTGAGTGAAGGTAGTTTTTTTCAAGGAATTTGGTTATTTTACATATTTATTGGCATATAATGAAGGTGAGGAAGCAAGGCATAGTGTTTGTAGAAATATTTGGCTTAAAAGATAAAATTTTGGCAATTTGAGCCATTATAGACTCTAGAACAAAAACATCCAAAACATGAAACTAGATTCAATGAATGTTATTTAATATTGTTAACATAATGATTAGATGAAAATGTCATATAGATCTGCATCATTTTATATCAAGGTTGAGTTTGTTAATTGCTAACAATAAATTTTGAAATTTGTTTGTGATTGTGAAGTGACAAAAAAAAGAGAAGGATTAATAGAGAAGAACTAGTGGCAAAGTTGGTGAAGCTGGGAAACAATAAGGAGAGGAAAAAAGAGATAGAAATAAAAGAGAAAGAATCCAAGAAGAAGAGATAATAATCAAGAAGACAATAGGAATGGATGGAGAGAAATTTTAAATAATTAAGAGAGGATGTATAGAAACTTGGAGAGAAGATGACAAGAGAGGATAGAGAAGTGGGATATGTGATGAGAAGAAGGGTAAAATGGCATATAACACAATTTGTGAAGAATAAACAAAGGTTTTAGATGAGAGAGGAAATCATAAGAGGAGAAAAAGCTAAGACAAATGAGGGATTATGCAAGCAAAATAGAGAAATAAATAGTCAAAAAGTTTTGTATGAAGGAATTCGAGAGGTTGAATGAGGGAAATGAAGGTGACAAAACAAGAGAGATAAGTTTGATAATCAGGTATGTAACAAAATTGAAATTAAAAATGAATATTTCTTTAGTGTAAATACCCAATAAGATGAAGAAAACAAGTTTGATAGTCTTGTTTGTGATAAATAATTATGTGAATTACATGTTGAAAAGAAAGAAGAGGTCATTTTAGGGAATATGATTATGATGATGGATATTAAGATATTATTATTGAGAATCAATCAAGAAGGTATGTAGGTGAAATAAGATGAGAAAAATCAAAGTAAAATGGTGAATCGTAGGACTAGAGCAAGTAAAGAAGAAGATGAAGAGGTCTTAGATGAGGCCTTAGACATGTTTTTGTAGTTTGATGGCAACAAGAAAGGTATAGTACATAAGGAAGCACTTGAAAATGAAAGTGAAGAGAATATTGAGAAAGAAGTGAGACAAGAAGAGCAAGTAGAAGCACTAGATGAGGATGAGGAATAGATTTATGAAGAGAGTGTGAAGACCTCAAGGCTAAAAGAGGTCAAGAAAAGTGAAGATAGTGAAGAAAGATAAGAGAGAGATGAGAGTGAGAGTGAAGAAGCACAAGATGAAGTGTTTTGGACCTAGAAAAGGGTCTAATAGAGGAAGAATCGGTTGATGAAGAGGATGGGGATGGTGAAAAGAGGAAAAATGAATAGTATGGGTAGATATTATCCCATTTAAGCAGATAAAATGATAAATGTAATTGTGTTGATCCAAGGCTATGAAGAGATTAAAAACACTAAGAATCATGAAGTATAATGTATATATGTTATTTTTGTAATTGTTTTTAGGTGTATATAATGGGAGCTTGAAAATGAAAAATATGGATAAGTAAATCAAGAAGAAAAGAAGAAATATTAAAGAAAAAGAAATGATAAAAACCCAACTATGGGATCCAGTGGTCTTAAAGAACAAGCGAGGAAAGTAGGAGAATAGTAGTTAGAAAAGAACGTGTATGGAAGATGAGGATCAAATTAAATACATGACTCTTCAATCAAGAACATGGGTTATTTTTCCTCCCCTTGGGAGTATGATGCAGGAGCATCATTAAGAATACATCCAAAATGAAAATTTTCAAGTTTATGGGGTCTTGTTGAGTATTTAAGAGCATGTTGAGTCATGATAGTGAGTTTTGAATGACTAACTAGTTCAAAATTTCAAATTGAACATTTTCCCTCCAAAAGTGAATTTGAATTTCTAAGTGCAAACAAAAGACATCTTATATTTCTAAATGAATGTATGGGATATAAGTCATAAAAAGTGATTTATATGTTGTATTGATTCTAGACATATAGTCATGAGTCCTAAAGAGTATATCAAATGATGAAGTGATGCAATTAATCCAATTTTGTAATGTTTTGAGTCATGATGAGTCGTAGGGTAGTTAGGGTTGATGAAAGTAGGAAGATATGAGATAACATTCAAGAAAGAATAAGTTAAGGGGATTCATTCCTCACGAGAGAGGAGAAGGAGAGAAAAGGAGGGGAGAAAGTATGGAGAAAAACATGAAATTTGTATGAAAAATGCAATTTAAGGGGAAAGGATACTTTGTTTTGAATTATTTGGTTGTTTCATTATGAATGGACTTAATTTTGGTATATAATTAGTAATTAACTTTAATAATATTTTAATATGCTCCTCCCAAAGTGGTAGTTATAATGTATAAAGTGGTTAATATGTTATCTCTTTAAACCTTGGGATGATTTCTCTGTTTTGTGTGTTGTTACTTTTAAGATCCTAAACACCTTCAAATATTGTTTTGGATGTGTGATTAAGAAATACTCACTAGTAAAGTATAAAATTCATGTTTGAATACCATTAGAGGAATTTAATCTATACTCATAGGTTTATGCATTGAAGGACAAGACAATTGGTTCATAAACTCTTGACTATTTAAGGTACCTTGTTCTTTGTTGATTATACAATTTGCATGTAAAGATTAAGGAAAAGTTTACATGTTAAGGTTATCCAAGCCCCCACTAGTAAGTTCCTCACGTGCATAATGTTAAAAAATCTACAATGAGATATTTGAGTCTTGGAATGATTGTTTTTGCATTTTAAAGCAATTTCAGTTTTTAAGGGTTGTACAGAGTTCATAGTCATGGTTTGGGTTGTTTATTACAATTAAACCTTTAAATAGCATTGTGAGCATTAAAATATTTTTAAACACACCTTATAATTATGAAGAAATTGTTTATGAAGATTTAAAATGATTAGGATTTATTCATTTCTTGGTAATCATGACAGTTTAGTCTCTAGAGGGCTTGTAGGGTTTAAGAGCTAGGGTCTTGACTTTGAAACTAAATTTACAAGTCTATTACATGGATTCTTGGGGTGAAAATTGATATAAATCACAGTGATAGAGTCTATTATAGGATTGTGAAATAAATCAAGATTTCCATTTGGTAAATTTGGAGTTATCTCTAACAATCCTATTATATAGATTGTCACAATTTTGAGAGCCTAATTATAACACTCGAATGATGAAATTGGAGGAAGTTTACAAAGAAATTCCTATTGAAATTTTATGCACTGGGGATATCATGGTAATGGGTACTATAATATGTCTTATTTTTGTCTTGAAACGGTTTGTGAAGAGAATTATGATAGAAAACTCACAAAACTAGGGCTAGTAAAGGTGAGTTGGACTAGAAAACAAAAAAATTTTGATTAATGGGAGAAGAACAAATGTTGGAGACTTGAAATTTTCTATACACCATCTTTAGGAAAAAATGTATCTAGATAGGCTCACATTTTATTTTGGGTCTATATGAATCCTTCTAACCTTGAATGGCCTATGCACATTGTCTCAAGAAAGTTCTTAAGGCAGCGGTTTGGGAGAAAATTAGAGAATTAGTGGAGAGTTTATTGATTCTAATCTAATGGTGAATATTTTCATATTGAGATGAGTATGTGAGAAATGGTAAGGAGGAATAAAGAGGTCAAAGGATATTAAAATTCCAATTTTACCTATTTGGGAGCTAGACTAAGAAGATAGAAAAGGGTGTGTGGAGGCAAGGCAAAGTAAGGGAAGTTTTTTCAAAGGAACTTGGTTATTTTACCAGTTGTATTGACACACAATGAAGGTGAGTAAGTAGGGTATGGTGTTTTAGAGAAATATTTGGCTTGCAAGATCAAATTGTGGCAATTTGAGCCATTCTAGACTCTAACAAAACCTCCAAAATAAGGAACTAGATTAAATGAATATTATTATCAAAATGATTGGATGAAATTTTCATGTAGCTCTGCATCATTTGGTACCATACAATGTTAGGTTTTATTTGTTAATCGCTAACAGAAATTGTGAAAAAATGATTGTGAAGTGACAAGGAAAGAGAAGGATGGATAGAGAAGAACTAATGGCAAAGTTGGTGAAGCTTATAAGCATTAAAGAGAGCAAAAATGAGATAAAAAGAAAAAAGAAATAATTAAAGAAGAAGATATAAGAATCAAGAAGACACGAGCAATGGATGGAGAGAGAGAATTGAGAAAGAGTTAAGAGAGGATGTAGAGAAACTTGGAGAGAGATAAAGAAGTGGGATATGTGATGAGAAGAAGGGTTAAATGGCATATAGTACAAATTTTAAAGTGGAAACAAAGGTTTCGATGATAGAGGAAATCAAGAGAAGAGAAAAATATAAGAAAACTGAGGAATAATTTAAGTAAAATTGAGAAAGAGATAGTCAAAGAAGTTGGGTATGAAGGAATTTAGAGATTGATTAAAGGCAATGAATGTGCAACAACAACATATTAGTTTGATAATCAGGTAAGTAACCAAATTCAAATGACAAATGAAGAATTATTGATTGTAGATACCTCATAAAATGAATAAAACAAGTTTTATAGTCTTATTTGTGATAAAACATTGTGTGAATTACATGCTAAAAAAGAGAGTTAGTTTAGGGAATATGATTATGATGATGACTATTAAAATATTCTTGTTAAGAATTAAGAAAATAGGTATGCAGGTGAAAGATGATGAGTAAAATCATTAATCATAGTACTAGATCAAGTAAATAAGAAGATGAAGATGTCTTAGATGAGGCCTTAGACATATGTTTGTAGTTTTAAGTTGAACAATACAAGGTATAGCGTGCACAAGGAAGCACTTAAAAGGAAGGTGAAGAGAAGATTGAGATAGAAGTGAGACAAGAAGAAAGTAAGCAGCATCATATGAGGATGAAGAATATATTTGTGAAGAGAGTGTTAAGACCTTAAGGCTAAAATAGGTCAAGAAAAGTGAAGATATTAAGAAAGAGAAGAGAGATATGAAAGTGAGAGTAAATAAGCACAAGATGAATTACTTGTGGACCTAGAAAAGGGTCTAATATACGAAGAATAAGTTTATGAAGAGGATGAGGATGGTGAAAAGAAGAAAAATGAAGAATATGGGCAGATATCATCCCATTTTGGAAAAGAAAATGGTGGAATTATGTTGAGCCAAGGCTATGAAGGGATGGAAAACATCATTAATGATGAAGAACAATGTATATTTGTTGTTTTTGTGTTTTTTACAGGTCTAGTTGATGAAATCTTGAAAATTAAAAATATGGAGAAGGAACTGAAAAAATAGATATATATATTTAAGAAAATTCAGGATAAATACCCAAATATGGGATCCAATTGGCCAAATAATAATCAAGGACAGTAGGAGAGTAAGAGTTAGAGAAGAACATGTATGGAAGATGAGGATCCAACTAAAGACATGAGTCTTCAAACAAGAACATGGGTTATTTTTCTCCCCCTTGGGAGTATGATGTAGAGCATCATTAAGAAGACATATAAAATGCAAATTTTCAAGGTTATGGGGTCTTGTTGAGTATTTAAGAGCATGATGAGTCATGATAGTGAGTTTTGAATGACTAACTAGTTCAAAATTTCAAATTGAACATTTTCCCTCCAAAAGTGAATTTGAATTTCTAAGTGGAAACAAAGCCATCTTATATTTCTAAATTAATTTAAGGGATATAAGTCATAAAAATGGATATGTTGTAGTGAGTCTAGACATATAGTCATGAGTCCTAAAGAGTATATCGATGATGAATTTATGTAATTAAGCCAATTTTGTAATGTTTTGAGTCATGATGAGTCATAGGGTAGTTAGGGTTGATAAAAGGAGGAAGATATGAGATAAAATTTGAGCAAGAATCCTTTAAGGGATTCATTTCTCGTGAGAGAGGAGAAAGGAGAGAAAAGGAGGGGAGAAAGTATGGAGAAAACATGAAATTTGTATGAAAATATAATTTGAGGGAAAGGATACTTTCTTTGAATTATTAGGTTGTCTTCATTGTGAATGGACTTTGATTGATAACCGTGGTATAGAATTATTAATTATCTTTAATAATATTTTAATATTATCCTCCCAATACTAAATATAATGTATAAAGTGATTGATATGTTATCTCTTAAACCTTCTGACTGATTTCTGGTTTTGTGTTGTTACTTTTAAAATCGTAAAAACCTTCACCGAGACTATTTTGGGTGTGATTAAGATAATCATTAGTAAGGGATAAAAATGTATGTTTGAAGATCATTATAGGAATTGATTCTATGCTCAAAGGTTTATTCATTGGAAGGACAAGACAATTGGTTCATACACTCTTGATTATTGAAGGTACCATGTTATTTGTTTATTATACAAATTTTATATGTAAAGATTAAGGAAAAGTTTGCATGTTAAGCTTACCCAAGCCCCCATCGGTGAGTGTATCCCATGCATAATGATTAAAAAATTATACTGTGAGATATTTGAGTCTTGGAATGATTTGTTTTGCATTTTACATAAATTTGAATCTTCACAAAGTTAAAGACAGAGTTCATAGCTAGGGTTTGGGTTTTTATCATAATCGACGCATATAAATACCATCATGTGAGAATTGAAATCTTTTAAAAGAAACCTTAGGATTATGAATATATTTTTAATGAAGATTTGGAATGATTAGGAGTTATTCATTTCTTGATAATCATGATAGTTTAGTCTCTAGAGGGCATGTAACGAGGAAGAGCTAGGGTTTTGACTATGAAACTAAATTTACAAGTCTATTACATAGAGTCTTGGGTTGAAAATTGATAGAAATAAAAGTGATAGATTCTATTGCAGGATTGTGAAAGAAATCAATATTTTCATTGTGTAAATTTAGAGTTATGTCTAACATTCCTATTGTACATACTATTGTGGTTTTGAGAACCTAACTATAGGACTAGAATGGTGAAATTGGCGGGAATTTTATGAAAACAAATCCTATTGAAATTTTGTACACGTGGATATCATGGAAATGGGTACCCTAATATGCCTTCTTTTTTTGTCTTGAAACCATTTTTAATAGAATTATGACAGAAAATGCACAAAACCGGGGCTAGTAAAGGTGAATTGGACTAGAAAACAAAATGTTGATTTATGGGAGAAGAACAAATGTTGGAGACTTGAAATTTTCTACACACCATTTTTAGGAAAAAGGGTTTTTAGAGAGGCTCACATTTTTTTACTAGTTCTCAGTATGAATCCTTCTAAGCTTTAATGGCCTAAGCACATTTTCTTAAGAGCTTAGTCATGGCATTTTTGGGAGAAAATTAGAGAATTAGTGGATAGTTTATTGATTCTAATCTAATGATGAATGTTTTTGTGTTTATATGAGTATGTAAGATAGGGTAAGGATGAATAAAGAGGTAAAAGGATGAAAAAAATTCCAATTATACTTATTTGGGAGCTAGAGCACAAAAATCTTGAAAAGGGTGTATGGAGGTAAGGCGAGTAAAAGTAGTTTTTTCAAGGAACTTGGTTATTTTACAAAATGTACTAACACATAATGAAGGAGACGAAGAAGGGTATGGTTTTGTAGAGAAATATTTGGCTTGAAAGATCAATTTTTACAATTTGAGTCATTCTAGACTCTAGAACAAAAACCTCCAAAACAGGGAACCAGATGAATGAATGCTATTGACTATTGTTAACATAATGATTGATGAAAAATTCATGTAGCTCTACATCGAGAGGCACAAACTTGTACATTATCATCCAAACAATTTTCCACATATAGTACGGCATTGGAAAACAAGTTAACCAAATATATGTTTCATGGACAACGCTCAAGATTAGGGCGAGTAGTTGGGCGGTCTTCTACCAAAGTAAACTATTACAATTAAAATGTCTCGAGCATCTAAAAATATCTTGTATGAATAGTAGTTTGAGTAATCAAGAAGGTCGTGATGTTAGAAGCACAATGGAATAAGGGGGTTGAATCATTACATTAAATAATTATTCCATTTCCATTCATCATTCATTATCATTCATACAACCATTCAATCAAACATTAACCATATGTGTGTTTACTTAAGCATTGAATCAACCATACACAAGAGCAAGAACAAGAGAGTACACAAGAACACCAAATTTAAGTGGGAAACCATAAAGGGGAATAAAAACATTGAAACTCTACTTATATTACACAAATAAAATATATTTAGTGAAGCACCAACTTCACAAGGAGCACCAACCCCTAGTTTAGTAGAGCACCAACCCTATAAGGAGCACCAACCCCTAATTTAGTGAAGCACCCACTCCACAAGGAGGCTACAACCCCTAATATGATCAAGAAAAACTCAACCATCTGAATATGAAGATATATGAGTATTTTTTCTGCCACAACTAATGGAGATCACAAATTCAGCTCACACTTCTTCAAAACCCTTCAAACCCTCATTCTCCTAACTCGCTCTTTCTTCTTCTTTCATGGACTTGATTTGGCTTCAAAATATTGCATTAAATCTCTCTAACCTTATTCATATTTTTGTACACATATTCAGCTCTGATTTCATTCCCTTTAACACTTTCAAACTCTCACCTAGGTCGCATTTTCCCTCTTTGTCCAACTAGTTCAAAAATGAACTAAACAAGCACTTAAATATGCTTATCAACTCAAAATCATAAGATAGGTCTATCTAGATCAATTAGGTCGAAAAATAAAATAAAAAATAAAAATACATTCATAAAAACACTTATAATGGACCCATGTAGGTCAGCCATGCTCAAATGCACCAAACAAGCTCAAAAATAGCTCAAAACCCCATCACTGGTTCACCAAAGACCACAAACATCATCACCATGATTATTAAAGCTCACAAATTCCTCAAACATGTAAAATATGACATAAAAACACCATCCATGGTCTCAAATTATCTTTCACCAATCAAATTATTCATAATTCTATCAAGAAGGCTCATATCCTTCTCAAAATAGTTGTTTCAGAACCAATATTCACCTATGGACCTCTAGATCACACCAATAAACACCTAAAATATGTCATGTAACCACTAATTGGAAATACAATGACCTGTATAACACATCCATTATTTCTATATCTCATGAAACATCCATACATGCAAACCACACCAACTTTCCTCTTCACCAAACTAGCTACCCATAAATCCGTTTTATGAAATCAACTAGTTTACACCCTTTCTGCCACTTTCAAGACCTCAAAAGGCCTTAAATAGGAAAAAAATCATCCCTATTCACTCTCCAAATTATATCAAACATCAACCAATCCAAAACATGCATCATCTACCTCAATCTTCTAGTCAGAGCAATCTTGTCCTAAAAACAAGAAACCTTCTTCTTCACAAACTGAGTTGGATGACCTATCAAATCTCATCATCATGAAAAAATCATATACCATTAGAAATACCTCTAAATATAATTTCCATAACATCTTACATTTCCTTCCAACTCCAAGTGTAAGGCCTTCAACCAGTCCATCTTTAAACCACTCCTTTAAGGCTTCTAGGACTCAAGAATTAGTCTTGAGGTCAACTTGATCCATCACCTCCAAAATCACTTCTAATCTTAAAAAATCATGTAAACCCCTTATAAATATTTCTAATCACTCATAAACCTTCAACCATCATGAATAAACTCAAAACAATCACCTACCTCATGAAGCTTCTCAAGACCATGTTTAACTAGGCATCCTCCAGATTTGACCTTTAAAGATCAGGTCATAAATTTCTCATACCTTATCAAAAACACAAGTTTTATATATCATTGGAAATCTCTCTGAACCAGTATCACATTAAAACTTTAAAAATTCTTAACTCCACATGCATCTCATGCAATTCCATGTTTACCACAAATTGCTCAAAACTGCCCCAAAAACTAGTCTTCATAAATAGGGCACACTTTTCCCTTTAGGACCTCAAATATAATCTAAAAATATCATGGAAATCTAGAAAAAATCTTGGGATAAAAACAATGTCAATTTCTACATATCTTTGGAAAACTTCTCCTCAAACTGAACATTTTCATAAACAAGCCTTTTTAGGTGGGGCCTACATACAGTCACATGCTCTAATATATATTTCATAGAATCTAGAGGATTCATATACAACCTCCAATAATCACTTTTTAAAAATAAAAAAATATACTCAAGTACACTCTTGTTTCTCTAAGTCTCTTTGAGATAAGGTTTAGTTAGGGTTTCAAAGTAACTTGTCTTCTTAACGATTATCGCTCATAAAAACTTGATAATAAAACCACCTCATTATTTTGTATAAACCTTGTTATTTACATGAAAAAAACATCCCCAAAAATATCTGGGTTCTATGAAAAAGATACAATTCATAACGAACATAAGAAGGTCAACTTTTACCTCAAATTTTCACTATAGAAAACCCGGTTTTTGCCAAAATCTGGTGTATCTTGCAAAATATTCTTCGAATGACTCGAAACTTGTCATGAAGCATCATGAAAACATCTTATAATTTTCCATACTCACCATATAGCTCAAATATTTTGGAATTCTCTATCCATTAAGACTTATTTATTCCAACTTAGCTTGTCTTCACCTCGCTTGTTTCCCAGGACCATGAAACAACACCAAACCTCTCTAGAATGTTAGGTAAATAGTAATTTTGCCTAGTATTTATTGTTAATATAGGTAACTATGGTAAATAGGTTAATTAGTTACATTGTTATATGGTTATGTTCTTTAACCATATTATTTATTTATTTATTGTAACTATATGCCCGTTGTATTAGTTTTGTTATGCTTCCTATGGTTGTTTGGAAGCTTGTGTATTAAGGAATATTATTGAACTTGTCCAACATATTGCTTTGTTTGTATCCGGATGTCCAATACATACATATATGTATGTATGTATGTATGTATGTATGTATGTATGTATGTATGTATGTATGTATGTATGTATGTATGTATGTATTATTCCCGCACCCTATGTAAATGATTGGTTGATTAATAAAATAATACAAAGCTTTCATTCATGTTTTACATTTGGTACTACAGAGTTGGTTAATCTGGACTGTGAGCAGAGAAGGTGTGGAAAGAGAGATCAGAGAGATAGAGTGGATTGAGAAGCATTTTTCAAAAATTGAGAGCATGTGCAGCCTCCGTGACCCCAAACTTCCCACCCCATCCCTACCTCCCCACAACCTCCTATTCATTCTAGGTGTTTGGAACACAAATTTTTTTTTTGGTGCATCTCTGCACTGTGAAAAAATTGTTGTAGGAATATTAAAAAAATAATTTCCCCATCAAGGGTTTTGTCTCTAAATTGCTTAGCTACAGATAATATTATTTGTATTATCAAATTTGGAGGGGTCTAACATCAGTGAAGATTTCATTAGGAGAGTTTCAAAGGTCAAGATTTAAGGTTGACCCGAGTTTCAAGACATAGCCCCACCGAGTTTCACAAAGTTGAGTTCATACAAAGCTAATTGGAAGTAGGGATTCATTTTGTAAAGGAACTAAATTCCATTAGCGAGAAACTCCCACTTTGAATGAGTTTTGTTCAAGTGGATTGAGATCTATTCCAAGCATCAAGTTGTTCATTTGAAACAACACACCTCCAAACCTACGCAAAATTGTAGCAATCGAGCTTTAGGATAGACTGTTTCAAGTCCACCATTGTGTGGAATTCCTTGCCCATCAAGTTGGGTGCTCTAAGCAACCTCCGACTGCATACACACCCCAATCCACATTGCTCCATGAATAATTTCAATAAATCCTTTGTATGAACTCCTTTACTCCACGAGTTAGAGAAATCCTTGAGACCAATTAAGCCAAGCCCTCCCGCATCCCTCAAGCCTACACAAAGCAAAAAGCGAGGGCATCAATCAAATAAAATGGCCGAAACAATGTTAGAATCTTGAAACCTACGATTACATAAAAACCACAAAAATAAAAAAGGGGGTGTGAATAATAACAAATAAAGCAAGAAAACAAAAAAACAAAGAAAAATGAAGCGAAAAATGAGATAAATACAAAAGAAAGATCTATTTTTAGTGTTTCAACCCTAAATCCTCATCCAAGTCACACACGCCATGTTGATTCCTCTACAAATCCACGTCACCATTTTAAAAGGTTAGGAATTTTACTATTTGTTGATATACTATTTACTTCATTTTATAACTCAAAGCACTTGAGGTGAGGTTTTGGTAAGTGGATGAAAGACTTCATTTAGTGGAATAGGTCCAAGGTTCGACCCCCACCATATTTCTTTAAATTTTTATAAACATTGATTTTAGTGGAAAATTTGGAAAAACTACCAATCTTGGAGGTAAAACTAGCAAAAACCTCTGATTAAAGCCTTAGTTATAAGCTAAACCCACCACTAAACTTAGCAGAGAAAACCCTACAAAGGGTAAAAAAATCTCCAAAATTTCTCAATTTTTTATTCTACACAATTTTTTCCAAGGGTAGTATTGCTAAAAATTGCCATTTTAGCCTTTTTTATGGTTTTTTTCTCACAAAGTCGTATTGGGCTCCAGAGGCCACCAGGCCCCAAAAACAAAAACAAAATTTTTTGTCCTGCCATTCAATTTTTCAAAAAAATTGAATGTAATTATATACTTTAGTATATTGTACTAATTTTTAGGTTGCCATAGTCAACCACAAACATTGTAACTACTCAGAAAACTAGCAAAGAATTGTAATAAAAACAATGAAATTTGGTTCTAAAACACTCACGAGATCCTAGATCTCATTCGCAACGTTCAATATATACAGTTCCTCTAGGAAGCACTTACTGGTAAAGCCGTCATGACTACTACTACACTTAACACCTAATATAGCTGCAACAATGTCATCTAGGCATCAACCCTTTAAATCGATGGGGAGTAATAAGGACACAATGCACACACTATGATCCCTCCCATCCATCTATGAATGATTGCATGACATAAATCTGACTAAGAAATTATCCAAGTATATAGCGAAGTTACGCACGTGTATGAGGATATTTCTTTGAGTCGATGTCAATAATCACACAAACCCCTTTTTGTACAATCTTGGTACCACGTATCAAATTATTTCACGTATGGTAACGCCTCTTTCACGTACTTCTAGGCATATAGAAAGGGTGAGCTTCTTCCATGTACCGATGGGTATATCGAAGGGTGCGTATATAGAAAGGTTTGGTATATCGGACTGACGGTATATAGATTGGGAGAAATTATACCTAGAGTGATAAGATCCTAACCTATCGTTATGAATTCTACAAAATGGGCACCAATTTCCCAAATTATTTCTTCCGATTCAACTACTCGGAGGAAACAACTATGTTGCATGGAAGACTAAAATCAAGACACAACTTGAGTTTGAAGAGATTTGGCCTATTGTGAATGGTACTCTGACTAGATCAACTACTGATACAACACAACAATAATAGTTTGATAGATCAGATCAGAAGGCCAAGCTAATCATCTTATTTAGAGTGTCGATGATGTGCAACCCCACATTCAAGATGCCAAAAAACCAAAGAAGCGTGGGATAAGTTGAGCATGGTATATGAGGCCAAAAATAAGAATGTCATACTAAATTTGTAGAGTCAATTACACACACTGAAGTTTAAGAAAAATGAGAAAATTGAAGCTTTCTTGAGAAGAGTTATAGAGTTGAGGCTTCACTTCTAGCCCTGAGGAGAAGTGGTCATTGATGAAGCTCTCATTCCCATTGTTCTGAGAGCTCTCCCTTCTTCATACCACATTTTTGTGACAACCCTAAACTTTTCAGATACAACAGTGAGTTTTGATAAGTTGGTAAATCTACTACAACAAGAGGAAGCCCTGTATAATAAGGATGATGAAGAGGAGCAGAAACTTTCTTCTCATCAAAAATGGAAAGGAAAAGGAAAAGGAAAACCTAATTCCTATCAAAAACCCCAATATCAGAATCAAAATCAACAAGGGGATAAGCAATAAAGAAGAAATGTCCAATCAGAAAAGAGGACATGAATTGAAAGATTGTTGGTATAACACTTATAAGAAAGGTTCATCAAGAAACTCTAGACCTCAACACCAACAATCTCACAAGGGACATTCAAACTACAATCAAGGGTAGAAAAAGGGGAACTAGAAAAGAAGACCCCATCAGCAAGGAAATATTGTTGAGCAAGAAGAACATTCAGATACTGAAGACTACTTGTACACTTTCTCGATCAAGTGAACCTTCCACGTCATCTAGTGATGTCTGTATGTTGATTCGGGAGCCACTCAACACATGACCAGCCACAAAGACTGGTTTACTTCAATGAGGGACACGCCTTCAAAAACCATGTTTCATTAGGTGATGATTCTTCATACACGATTTCGAGGGATTGGGAACATTTATCTACCCCTTGGTTCATGAAATTGTAGATTATCAGATGTATTATATGTCCTAGGTTGACTAAAAATTTGTTGTTAGTCAGTCAACTCCTTGATCACAACTTAAAAATTGAATTTGATATTCATTCCGGTAAGAAAATTTGTTTAATTCGAGACAAATCACAAGGCTTGAAAATAGTTGCAAAATCCTCCAATGTGGGACTGCATGTTCCAACTTGATTTTGTCCATAGAGATGATCAGGCACTTGTGGCTAAGAACTCTACCTCTACATAGTTGTGGCATCGAAGACTTGGTCATATAAGTTTCAAGTATCTCAAGACACTTCATTAGCATAATATGGTAAATGGTTTACCATCTCTCCAGAAGGATACAAACAAGTGTCCTCACTTCCTAGCAGAAAACAACATAGAGCTTCATTCCAGAAGAGTACTTTTTGAGCTCATGGCAAGCTTGACTGTTCATACCAATCTTTGCAATCCAATACAATCAAGTCATTCTAGATTTTAGTATTTCATGCTTTTGTTGATGATTATTCAAGAAAAATGTGGATTTTTTCTTTATAAGAAAAGTGAAGCTTTTGAAACCTTCAAAAGTTCAAAGTAGTTGTTGAGAATGAAACTAGTCATCACATCAAATCTCCACTCAGATCAGGGGGAATTCACTAGTAATGAGTTCAAAGACTACCTACAAGCTCATGGGATTCGTCGAAAATGCCTCCTCCACACACACCATAGAAAAATGGTGTTGTTGAGAGAAGAAATCATACTATCATGGAAATGGTGCGATGTATGATCGATGAATTCTGGACTAGCAAATACATTCTAGGAAGAAGCAAAGAAAGACAACAATGTATTTGTTAAACAGAGTGCCCACAGTTTCTCTTGATGGAGTAACACCACATGAAGCATGGTCAAAGCGGAAACCATCTTGTTACACACCTCGAGTATTTGGGTGTAAAGCAAGTATGCACATACCCAAGAAGAATAGAAATAAATTGGATATGAAATCATAAAAACTCATCTTCATTGGGTACAATGAAGAGACTCTTGGGTACAAATTGATGGATCCAAAGACCAGGAGATTCTACACCAACAGAGATGTTGAGTTCTTTGAGAAGAAGGAAGTAAAGTCTCCTCCTCCAGACTCACCTGATGTAGATTCTTCACCAGTTAAAAAACTAAAGTTGATGTTCCCACAGATGATGAAAGTGATGATGGGGATGATGGTGATGATCTGATAGAACCATGACCCACGAGAACTACTCAAAGCATATGCCCAAGTGGTATACTAGCATGTTACAAGATGTAAGAATGGATGCTCCACTGGATACATCCACCCTGGACCACGGACTCATAGTAAAACAAGAGAAGAAGTGAAATTTACTTTGATGAGTAGAATTATTGAATCTGATGAGCCCTCTACATTCTAGGAATCCCTACATTTAAAATCTTGGAAATATTCCATGGATGCTTATATCAATCTCAAAGATGAAAAAACACTTGGAAGCTTATTGATCTTCCACTAGGGAAGAAACCCATTGGATGCAGATGGATATTCAAAACAAAGTACAAAGCATATGGGATAGTGGAAAAGTATAAAGCAAGACTATTAGCAAAGGGGTATGCACAAAAAGAAGGCATTGACTACAAGGAGACATTTTCTCCCATAACTAAGATCAAAACGATCAAGATGATCTTTGCTCTAGTTGCATAGTTTGGTTGGAAATTCCATCAAATGGATGTAAAAAGTGTCTTCCTAAATGGATATTTAAAGAAGAAGTCTACATGACTCAACCTAGGGATATGTTGTACCACAGCTCAAGAAGCAAAGGTATGCAACTCAGAAATATTTGTATGGCCTCAAACAGGCACCGGGCATGGTACATCAAAATTGATGATCATCTCATACAACATGGATTTGTTATAAATCCATACAATCCCAATCTTTACTTCAAAATCAAAGGGGAGATTGTGATTATCGTTATCTATGTCGACGATCTAGTCATCACTAGCGATTTAGTGAGGATGATTGATGTAACGAAGAAAGATCTTAATTGATCGTTTGACATGACATATCTCGAGCTAATGCATTATTGTCTTGGATTAGAAGTATGGCCGAAAGAGAATCGTCTTTGTTTCTTAGATGAAATATACCAAGACAATGCTCGATAACTTCGAGGATGATGGATTCACACCTATTACTACACCTATGGAGAACATATTGAAGTTGTCTCATTCGAGATCCATCTCCTACGTAAATGCCACTCTCTATTGGTAGTTGATTAAGAGTCTCATTTACCTAACCTACACTAGACCAAATATCATATTTGTAGTGAACTATCTATCCAAATTCATGTAGGAACCCAAAATTTTTCATTGGAAGGCGAAAAGGTGCATCTTGAGATATCTCAAGGGATAGGTGGATTTTGGTCTAGGATAAAAGAAGAACGATAAATTCTTCTTATCAGGATATTCAGATTCGAGATCATGCAAGAAACATTGATGACAAAAAATTCACTTCCGGTTTGTGTTCTTTATGGGATCTGGACCAATATCATGGAGAAGCAAGAAACAACACTTTTCCCCTTTTTTTTTGATTGGTTTGAGATAGCAGCCATGAGATAAATACAAAAAGGGTTGGATGAGGATATATGATGGATGATAAGCTCCCCCTCAAATGGGGATCGATGGTGTTAAGGAAACCAATGATGTGTTTAAAAGAAGGTAGATGAAAAAGGGAAGGTGGGTGAAGAACGATGGGTAAAATTATTACCAAGGTAGGATGCTCCAAGAAAAAAGGATCACAAAATCAATAAAAACTATGGCGGTGACTCCAATATCACATCGGTAGAGGAAAATTGTGGTCTCAATGGAGATAGGCTAAAATGTTCTACGAACCCATGAGTGGGTGGAAACCACTGCAGTATGGATGCAAGCTAAGATGACCAACAGGTCATATTTCACTCATCAAAATATGTGATAATATATGCGAAAAGTATGTGAAATCCTTCATACATGAGGAATCGAGTGAAAAGGTATGCATCCATAAGGGATGCGGATGAAAATGGTGGTACCCAATGAGATATGAAAAATGGACAAGAAGGAAAGGAATGAAACAATGGGTTATGAGATGATATTCCCCAAGAGGGGAAACATGGCCATGAAAGGCAAAAAAAAGGGAAAATTATGCCCCGAATGGGGGAAGTATGGCCACAAAGCTAAAAAAGGAAAAAGTATGCCCTGAGTGGGAGAAGTATAGCCATAATGGTGGTCTTGATATGATGAATGTAATGCCCAAAGGGGAAAATGAAAATGCCTTCAAGGAGGACTTCGTGCATGAATTCAAAATGCCAAAAATGAGTGATTATAGCCACAAAAGGTGGAAATAGGGAAAAGATATGATAAACATGCCAAAGGGAAAAAAGATGGCCACAAAGGTGGACTTCAAAAATAAATTATGCCCGAGAGGGAGATAAGTACGTTCCAATGGGACCTTGGAAGAGTATATATGCCCGAAGGAGAGATAGATAAATATGGCCACAATGGTGGACTCTGTGATTGGATTAAAATTCCCAAAATGGGAATAATATTTGCCACAACAATGGACTTTACGAAGAATTCCCAAATGTAAGAGTGAGAGGATTAGAGGGGAGCCCAAAATAAACATTACAAAAAAGGCGATTAATGGCAGCCGAGGCCAATCGACAAAGGTGACAGGTATCGATGAGCTATATAAGCCCCGAGGTCATACAACGATGCTCATTTTTAGGCATAAACTTGATGAGAGAGAGAAAAGCGAGAAAAGATAAACTAAGATATGGAGGTTGTCGAGTTGCGAGGAAGTGCCAAAGTACGGAGGATGGTGAGCACCAAACCCCACCTTTGGTTTTATTGAATTTAATGTTTTTTACATTTTTTTACAAAAATTGGATGACGCCAAGGGCAAGTCAATAGTGACCCGGTGGTTTGACATCGACCCAGCCTAAGGCACATCAACTAACTCCCGTTAGAGCTCAAACATGTGCCCACACCCTGAACTAGAAGAATTGGGTCGGTGACTCAACAATGGAACCGTCTCCAAGTTGTGGGACCTTGGACGCTTGAGATGGATCTGGAGAAGGCTGGTTCCTCTACCTACTTCTAATGCTAACACTACTCCTAATGCGGAAAGAAAATCCTAGACTAAACATGCCAAGGGACCAAAGTGATAGAAGGATATGCGAAAGGGAAATCCTAAGCTAAAATAAGGTGATAGAGCTAGAGAAAATGGGTCAATCACTCTTCACAAGGGGTAGGAAAGGGAGAAAATACGGGAGAGAGGAAGGAGTGCATGCACCATAGACAAGAACCATGTGGACTCGGTTTCCAACACATTGATGACATATGAACACGGGACCTCAAGTAAAGGAGATGCACAACATGCCAAGAAATGCAAACAAAGAGAGCGAGATGCAATGAAAATGAGAAAACATGATTTTATTTCTTAAGAGATGCACAGTCATATACATTCATGGAAAAAGGAAAGAATACATTACAGAGACCAAGATCAAGGTCTAAAACTCATGGGAATTCAACCACCATTTTGGTATGATGTTGTTTTAACAAAAGAGGGATCAATAATTTTTACAATGCAAAACTCTACAATTTATAGAAGAAGAAGGAGATAAAATGAGAAGAAAGAGAGAAAATCATATTTGAATCTTCAATCACTAAAAAAATCAATAAATGCATGTAAAACTCTCTGCAAGGTTGTTAGATGCCTTCCCGTGTTTTTGACGTGTAGAAGAAGGAAGAAGGCAAGATTTGGTGAAAATCTGGTGGTTGAGGTCGATTAGATGTGCATTGATGACAAAAAGATGTTTCCTATTTTTTTCCTACGAAATCCTGCCTGAATATAATTTTGAAAAGTTTAACATGGAGCAGAATGTTTGCAGCTTTTAACAAGCCTGAGGCACGCAAGAATCGAGCACCTTTGTAAAATAAGTTATGGTTGTCGGAAGATCCATAGTCAAACTTAACACACAAGACACATGGCACGCACTAATTGACTAAAATAATCAGCCAACTATTCATATAATTTATATTTCTACCACATTTCATGCACTATTTTGTTGTCGTAGGATTCAACACCTAATTAGGCACGCTTTGATAGGTTACATGTAACACACTCAAGTTTGATACCATTGCCACGTGGCATGTGACTTGAGAGAGGAAGGAATGAAGGCACATGTAAAAGGTTAGAGGTGCAAAAGAATTAAGAGGAGACAAGCGTGCAAGGTAACATGCGTGGCAAAAATATGTAAGTGGGTGCAAGCATTCAACTAAGGAAGGTGTATAGCATGAAGAAGAAAGGAAAAGGCACACAAAGCAAGCTAAGAAAGAAAGGAGTTTTTGGTGCACACAGTGCAAAGGCTTAAGGTGTAAGCAAATAATGTGGACAAAGAAGAAAGGCATGTGCATATGGAAACATGTCGGGGACTTAGCCAACTTGGGAGGTAAGTCGAGGGCACGTGCGAAGGAAATCACAAAGGGGAAATGAAGGAGATAGAAGAATGTAGAGGGAAGGGGAAGTGTGCCAAGCAAATGTGAGAGGAAGTAAAGGAAAGGGGATGTAAAGGGAGAAGTATGGGGAAGCGAGTGTGAGGGCGTGCGGAAGAACTACAACTATGCCCAAGTGCCAAGGAGACTTTCAGTGCGTGTAACCTGAAATGTGAAACATCAAAGTTAGAATACAAATATAATTTATCCAAATAACTTGGGGAGTTATTTGGGATAACAACCACTAAGACGTGTCAACCCAACCTACATCGGTGTTGATAGGGGTAGGATTGGGTAGGTTAGGTTTGAATTGAATTACGAATGAATTTTGGATTAATTTGGATTTGTGGACTTGATGTTTTATGTTTCATTTATGGTTGCAGGCCGAAGAAACCTTATATTTGAAAGATCAAAGGTGCCACTTTATATGAGCAAATTAGGGGGTGTGACAAATGTTGAGTGGGATAGCTTGGCCACTATGTGGGGTTAGGAGGATTTAGGAATTATCATAGGATCCCACGGGATGTGGATATTGTGATTATTTTGGTTTAGAGATGGGATCATCAAACATGTATATCCCGGTTCGAGATATGGAGATGACTATCACCCCCGAGGATGTGTATCAGATTCTCAAGTTTCCAATACAGGGGGAGAAGATAGTTCCCATTACTAGTGATGATAAATTAGTAGTTTTGACATGGCTATTTGGAGCCAATGTGCCCCTTATCTAGTTTTCTCAAAGGAGTTTTCTTATGAGAAGAGATATTAGGTCAGGTGGGAACATAACCAATTTATTTATATGGTGATGATGGCAATGTCATGTTATGCCTTGTTGGAGTTAGGAGGAGCTCATTTTTGTGGACATTAGCTAGTGTAGTAGCTGATATGGTGGAGCACCGGACAATATTTTCATTTAGGACCTCCTTGTTAGATCAAGTTTGTCATGATTTATCTAGGTACATGGAAGGTAGGAGGTCAAGGTTAGATGTGGGCTTTTTGCTACAATGTTGGGCCTACAAACATATTTTCGTGATGAGGCCATCAAGGATTCCATGGGTTCCAGGAGACCATAGTCCATTAGAGGTGGTATTTTTTAGATGGAGGGCCGACCGGGCTTTGGTGACAGAGGCAGAGAGGGGTAGATTGGTATGTATATCGGCTTACAAAGTTTGATGTTTTCAGTTAGGTTGCACTTGGTCGTATCGAGATTTCCCCACTGGCCTAGTGTAGATGTGGAGCTAGTGGGTATGAGGAGGATGAAGATGGATGTAGGGGATATGACCGAAGATGATTGAGGTCATACAGTTTGATAGGATGAGACAACAGTTTGGAGTCATTTAGTCGAGTGCCTCGTAATATGATTTTGTACATGAGGGAGGAATGGATAGGGAGTTTATCGAGTCCCACTATGGCAAGCCCATTAGAGGAGGAGGAAACACCATGGGATGATGCGAGATGATGTTAGAGTAGGATTAGGGTACTCGAAGCTGGCATATGACAACATGGTCGTGCTCCTAGGCGAGAGAGGAGGGAGGAGATGAGGGAGGTTGAGAGGATATGGAGGTTGAGGTTGAGGTGAATCCTTAGAGGGAGG
The DNA here is from genome assembly GCA_018340775.1 of Taxus wallichiana var. yunnanensis. Classification (NCBI taxonomy): domain Eukaryota; kingdom Viridiplantae; phylum Streptophyta; class Pinopsida; order Cupressales; family Taxaceae; genus Taxus; species Taxus wallichiana. The sequence goes on from CM031244.1 coordinate 499,132,295, forward strand.
TAGAGATGGTGGAGTAGGAGAGTCTTTAGAGGTGGCATGCTTGCATGTTGAGTTGATCATAATGAGGGTAGTGAGAGACCAAGCATGTGTAGATAAAAACATTGCTCTACTGGAAATGGGATGTGGTCACTCAAGAGATGGACAAATTCATTTAGGAGAAAGAACACTACCATAGGAAAAGGGAGTCCTATTGGGCTTGCTTTAGAGATTTGGCCACTATTTTAGTGACCAATTCAACCAATGGAATTCAAGAAGTGCTATAGGGATCAAGACAGATGGCACCCCCTAGTATGATTGGGATGGATAAGTACTTAGCATTGGCCACCGAGGCCAAATATTATGAGGACATTGTGATCCATGGATACCTCACATGTTGAGATACTAGGGAGCATCTCCGCAGGGTAGGTGGTAGGTGAGTTGGGATGTTGAGGAGTACGGCGAGTGTATCTCAGCCACGGTGAGAGGAATGAGAGCGGAGGGTAGTGATAGCTCGTAGGTTTAGGTGTTATACCTACCCCAAGTAGAGGGTTAGAGAGTATCGGACATATACTTTACTAATTTTGATAGCATTTATGCTTTAAAGGTGCCCCTAGAGAATCGTGATGTATTGATACATTTTGGATATATGATATATATGGTTTTTTGTGGGCTATTATGTGTTATATATGTTTCATGTTTTTATCATGTGATGTGATAATTTTAATTTGATGTAATGATAGTTTTGGGGATTTATGTTATGATGATGATTGCTTAAATTAGATGTGATAATGATGGTTACTTTTAGAATGCATGTTTTCTTTATATTTGATAATGATGGTGAAACAAATGTTTTTATTGGATGACTAATTGATATGTGTATGAACAAAATGATGGTTTAAATGTGTGATGTGGGAATTAGGGCTATATTCTTTACGTTTAAATTTTATGATGATGATTAAAATATTCATGGTAAAATGTGATGGAAACAAATTGAAAATGGATGTGATTAATGATGGATATGAGTAAGAAAAATGTGTTTTCATATAGGTAGGTAATATATAGGTAAATGAGATGAAGAAAGATGCGCAAAAATATAGATGTGATAGGATTAGGATGAAAAATGTCTCGTAATGGTAGCGAATTATAAGCACAAACAAAACTAAATTATAGTGAAGAATGTTCAAGGAAAATATTCTTCCGATTGCATTGGAGGTAAACAAGGAGGGGATCCAGTAATGCAAGGCACATACGACCAAGGATGATGTTAGCAAATAACCAACGATAGTTAGTCATTCCAAAGATCATGAAGGAAGATGGATGAAATGATCTCATAAACATAATGTTGACATAGCAAAGGGGTTTGAGATGTAACTTATATGCGGAAAAGGTTCTCCAAAAAGTGGTGTTCCCTAAAACTATGCCCTAGCTCACGGGGAAGGGGAAAACTAATGAATCAATACGAAGTTTATTAGAATAAATTTTATCAATGGGGAATATTTATTAGGATGCTAATAAAATGGAAGGTTGATCAATGTGGGAAGCCTTCAATGCCATAAAAAAGGGTATCCATCCTTCGATGGTATGGTCTACTTTATACATAATATAGATGGAAAGAATTATATATGATAGTCGTCCTTTGAGGGATCAATATATTTCTCTTTTTTTTGTGACTTTATTTTTACATGCTCTTGATTTTTTTTTCATGAACAATTTTCCTTCGAGGGATTAGTCTATTTTTTTGATGACTTTGATTTTTATAACACCATCCATGCTTTTTTAATTTACATGGAGGAGAGTTGGGAATAGCTAAGTTAAACCACTTAGGAGGGTATAAAGAATGTATAAGAGATAACCCTAGACCCTTTGTGTGGTTCCAATAGTTGAACAAGAGGTTGATGGATGCAATGATTGTGGAGTTCTCACCAAAGGAGAGAACCTATCCATAAGGAATATGCCATGGGAAAAGCCATGGTACCCACATTCAAGGTCACATCTAGGAAGATACGGAAGACCACGTAGTTCCAAATCATCACAATGAGATATGAAAGGACTAAGATGGAGAAATTATCTAAAGATATGACTAAGAGCACATTGGTAAATGTTCTAATAGTAGAATGGTCGTAAGTACAAATGCATTAAGTGGTTCCAATTACGGTTTACCATATGATTCAATATATCGGGGAAAACTTTCTCGCATTGGCTCCTTTCTAGAGTGGTGTCATTTTGATAAAATTACGAGGCCACCAATTTTAATGTCACGTTAGAGAGATGGGATGGGATAAATGAAAAATAATAAGAATAAGAACAAGAATAAAGAATTATGTGCTTTAATGGTGAGTTTTTAGACAAATCCATGGTGTTTCTAGGAGAGAAACATGGATATGGCCACAAATGGTCATAGGAGGAGAGGATGAAAAGTATGATCGGATGGACCGAGTTGGATAAGAGAAGATGATATCGAATGTGAAGAGGGGATAACTTGTAAATAGATATATCCTAAAAATAATTCCCCTAGTGTAGGAGGATGAATCGATGAGGACTAGAAGAATGATGTGACTAGGTCAATAATGTGTTCCTAGTGATGGATAGATAGGATGTTGATAATGATAAATCATATAGGTGGCACAATAAGGCAAACAATATTGATGAACAAGGAACTTGTTGAGTGCCTCTTTGCGAGAGTAAATAAACACACGATAGGAGATGGTGTGGATAGATGAAGGGACCCTTTGGAAATAAAGGTGGATGGATGGAGATGTGGTAAAAGGATTTGGATGGGCTATAGATGAAGCATAGATGGAGAAGGAGACTCGTATACAGTTCTTCTCTTAATCATAATATTTACTGCACTATGTTATAAAGGGACTTACAATAAAATAGTGTCATGACCCGATGTACGATGAAAGGCCTAGATGTGATGGGAATTAAACTATGAGGGCTTCTTATCTCTTTGGATCAAAGGATTTAATAGTATTTATAGGGTGATATATATATAATATATATATAGTAGATGTTGGAGGACCTTCTTGCATGATTCAATGTATGCTTTCCTTGGAGAGATAGAGAGAAATCATGTGGGATAATGTGTATGTAGAATCATGAAGATGGACCATGTTGAGGTCTAGATCTCAGAATAAGAAACATGAGTGGATTATTTAGGCATGGATGGTTTTGGAATAGATAAAGTGTCTTTGATGAAGGTTCCAAAGGTTCCAATTGGAGGGAATTAGATGATTTTGTTTTATATTGTGATGAAGGAGGGGGTCCTAATGATGGAGGGATGGATGTAGATTTGGTCTTAATTGGGGATTTTTCAATTTTATTATGAGGTCCGTAAAGGGATTGTTGTAGAAGGATACCAAGGTCTTTATATTTAGATTGTGGAGGATTACCCTTGACAGGATGAAATAATTTCTACCGGTGGATCTAATGGTGATGTGGTGGCCGATGGAGGGAGTAATTTCTACATGATGGATTCTAGGGATGGTGATGATTGGCTAGATGTGGGGATGTTTGGTTGTGTGGATGAGATGGGAGGATCACCTATAGCTGCACAAGTTGAAGTGCTTTCCAATATTGTTCAAATGATGAAGGCAGTGTAGAAGAAGAGGGTGATAATAGACATATGGTGATGATGGTCGATGCGGTAGGTGTGGGTAAAATCATGGAAATAGGAACCGATACCGAATCTAAGGATAGCACGATGGGGAAAGGTGGAATGGATGTGGATGGGGGAATAAAATCAAATGAAAAATATGTGGGTGGAAGAACAAGATCAAATAAAATGGATGAGGTAGTGGAGGTGTGGAATCAATGATAGGTGAGGTATGGAAAGGATGAGAGGTGTCTAGATGATGTGATTAATGAGATCTATGTGGGATGATGCAGATGGTGGATGAGTTATGATAGGGATGGAAGAGGCATGAGTGTTGAGTATATTTGATTTAGATGCCTCAAGAAGCACATGGGTGGATTGAGAAGGTGTGACCGGTGTGGTATCTTTCAAGATATTAGGTATGGATGTGGGAATGGTAGATGTCAAGATATTAGATGTGGATGAAGGAGATACAAAAATGTGGTAATCATAAGTGAGGAGATTTGTGGTAGATATTTTAGGGTAGGTATAGTGTTAAGTGATGTGGGGAAGGGTAGGTAAATATGTGATAATGATTTCAATGCGGTGGTGGGTGCGAGATGAGGAGGTAGGCGCAGCCAAGGCTAATGTAGATGTGGTAAGAGTAGGATTGGATGTAGATATGAGGGAATCGTAGTAGAAGTAAGTATGGCGGGTAAGGTAACTATGGACATGGTAGATGTACAAATAATGTTCGAAGGAACCAAGGGTAGAATACTTAAGATGGGAATAGATGAAGAAGTGGGAAAAATAGATAGAGAGGAAGGTATCGATGTATGGCGTTGATTGAAAATGGGTTAAATTGATTTGGTGTAGAATATGAATTCGTTAGTGGGGGATTAGGAAATGGTTTTCTTAAGATGTCATGTGATGAATATGGGATTAGTTGGGGGATGTAGAAGCATGTGATAAGTAGGATCATGATAAGATGATGGAGATGGAGCTAGAATGAGAGATCGATACGAAAGGCTCATAAGGAATGAAACAGGCATGTTGGATGAAGGGGAGATGTCATAGGGTGAAATAAGATCTCGTTGATTGATATCTATGGAGGAGGAAGTCACATATCAGGTCTTTGTGAGGAATATCCATAAGTGAAGTGGGTATGGTGATGTTCGGATGAGGTAGGAATGATATAAGGTAATGGGGATAAAGATGATGGGGTAGGAACATGAATGGTATGAGGTGGCGGAGATAAAGGTGATGGGATGTGAGGTAATGGGGATAAAGCATGATCTAAAAGCTGATGTGGTCGAGAAAAGGTAGGTCTACGATGAAGATAGTCCTAGATAGGGCTAGAGGAAGACCTAGAAGTAGATGATAATCTGGATGGGGATCTAGTGGACTATTGAGAACTGCTTGAGTAAAAATTTGGTTCCATTTTTAAACAAGAAAAACAAGCAGACAATTACTTTTTTATGTTTTGGTTAAGAAAGTGTGAAAAGAAAAATGGGATGGATGTCAAAGGACCTAGAAAGAAGGATTATGTTTGGTCTTAGATAAGTTGTAGCTTGGAGATGTCGATGTAGTTTCCTATTGGGTGATCAAATCCCAATCAGTCTACCGAGAAAAGGAAGTGTTTTTATGTGTTAATTTAATTTATGAGGTTGAGGTTGTGTTTGATAAGATGTGTGTTGAAGTAGATTAAATCCCTATTTAGACTATATGAGCAAGTAGGATGTAAAGGGTTCCTTTTAAGCCAAAACAAAGTGTGATATTTGATGAAAACACAGACATGAAGGGAAAGTACAATGCAAAAGGAGAAAATAGGGAAAAGAGGAATACCTGGATGATGATTTTCCTATTTATCTGCACTTTTGAGTGATGAGAGATCCAAGCCACAAACCCAACATGAGAAAGTAATAAAGTAGAGCCTCACACTGTAGTGTTAGTGGAAAGCAAAAAAAAGTAAGATACGAGAAAGAAAGAAATCACCAAAAGGGTGGTCCCACTGGCATGTCAAGAATGTTGTCCAAATTTCTCATTCCTAATGAAGATTAGCACTAAATTTACTAAAGAAACTAGTCAACTTAGAAAGGCTGGAGGGTTTATGTTACCTCAGATGTGGATGTGGATTTGTGGGTGCTAAGTGAATGGATCCTTAATGCGATAAGATCTGCAAAACTAAAACGGATTAGATTAGATAGATTTATGTGGGGTTTCTGACAATGTCGTTTCAAGAAGCTATTAACTTCTTTGGTGCAAATGTCAACCCCTATTTGTTTAGAAAGGATGAAACAAATCCAAGATCTATGGATATAACATGCAAAAATAAACAATACACCTAGTCCGATAAATGAAAGAAATTTATCTAAAAGCAAATTAGATGACAATAACAACAAATTAAAGGTTACCATGTCTAGGTCAATGATAACCCAGACATGCACAAGTAGGTCGACGGTGACACAGAGGGCATATCTAGAACGAGACCATAATATGTAAACCCTACAAGTCTTGGAGGTGATATGTAACTTCTAGAGGTCTAATTCTGCTAAAGTCCACCTACGAAGAGATTTAAGGGATAGGAACCAACAAAATGTCGATGAAATGACCAAAAAAGGGATGGGAAGGCAATTTGGGGCCCTAGTCGATGGCGGCCAGGGGTGGGTCGATAAAGACTTGTGCGAGAAATGGATAAGGCCAAGGAAAATTGAATAGATATGGAAACCTCAAAGAGAATGATTGAATCTAGAGGTTCTTGAGTGATGTATATATATTGCTTTGGACCTACAAGGTGTTAGCTATAAGAACACATTAACGATATGATAAAGGCTAGTAAAAATACAATAAAAATCTCACGAAGGAAGGTCATGAGTGATGCAAACACATCCAATGATGGATGGAATGTTTGTAACTAATCATTGTAGAAGCTTTGGAAGTCATGAAGAAGCTTTAATTACTTTTTGGTTTTTGATTGTTGAGTGATTTCATGCAAAACAGAAATAAATCAAACATACTTATAGGGTGGACGGAAATGGGTTGGGTCATCGCCGATCACGAGAAAGTTTCCCTTCAGTCTTGATTTTTTATTTTAGGTAGTATTTGATGATTTTAAAGATTAAAGACATGCTTTAAATCATGTGTACGAGATTAGGTTGCTTGGGGATGAATCCAAGATAACTAAAAGATAGGATTATGTAGAAAAAGTGATTTGATTTATATTTAGGGTAAAAGCATCCTAAATAGCAAGTTCATTAAGGCATGTTATGTTTTAAATGTTAATTAATTAATGTGAATTAATTAATTAAAGACAATTAATAAATATTAATGTGATTGATGGATGAAGGGAATTTTAATTATATTAAAAGGGTATTAATTAATAAAGGGGACCTAGTTAGGGCCATGAAATAATAATGTACACGCGGGAAATTGAGGGTACAAATATTGATTTTAGGTGTATACATCTCTATCATCTCAGTAATACAAGTGGAAGGGTCTTCATGTCATCATTAGTCTAATAAGTGAGTGGTCCTAAGGTGATCGTATTGATTAAAAAAATTAGGTGGGATAAATATAGTGGCATTTGTGTCCATGGAGTTATCAAGTGAAGATGAAAATGATGGTTTTATTTTGTTATGGATTCGATGTAGTGGTTACAAATGTTTTTGAGGAAGGTTTTTCAAACCTAGTCCAAATTTCTCATGAGGTTTGCGAAACTAGTCAAAGAAAATTCATGTATACCATGGTTGTAATGTTCTAAGTTAAATCCTTTCCAGGTGCAGCGATGAAGATACATTTGTGTGAAGGATTGGTTGTATAAGAATGAGAAATCGGATATGAAGGGTTTTGCATGGTATTGATTATCGTGGTGTGAGGAAGGACCATCAATCCCTCTATAAATGAGGTTTGTTCTCATATGGGAAAGACTAAAGGAATGATGTCTTTGACATTTGGTTCATACATAGGTTGTTTGTTAGGTCTCTTATACATCTTAGGTGTATGGAGCGAGTTGATAACTAGAAGGTATACTCCCACGGTGAGAGACATTGCATAACATCTTCAAATGAGCTATCATTTGTAGTTTAGATGAAGGGATGGAAGATCTAGTAGAATCTTTTTCGAAGATATTGTGTTTATCTTAGGAATGAGCACATCATTAGGTCAATAGGTCATGTGACATGCTTTGAAAGGATTAGGATTGATGGGAATAGTAAAGGTTTTACCTTCATGTTCGTATTTTATACATTGGTGTAATGTTGATGGGATATAACGCATAGCACATATCCAAGGTTTTCCTAATAGCATGTTGTACTGGAACTTTCCTTCTACAGATAGAAGACTTCGCGAAGGATTTTAACGCTAACTTTTATGACTAATATGATCTATGCCTAAAGTAGGGTACAGTGTTGTTGAAGGCACGTAACATGATGGGTGACTAGGAAATGATGGTATCTTGTAACTAAAACTATTTAAATATGTGCAAAAATATGATGTTGATTTTGGTGCCGTTGTCAATCATAACCCTCTTGATGAAGAGTTTTATTGATTTATGCGGTGATGAAGAGTGGGAGGTCATAGTCTTCGAGTTGTAAGGATGGAATTTCATATTTGTTGAAGGTGATAGTAGAAATCATTTTAAGAGTCTCAAAAATGTTGGAAATGGTTGAGGGTCATCTAATTGTATTGAGATGGATTGGAGATCCTCAATCATTTCTTATCATTCTTTATGAAGAGGTTTAAATAAGCTTGTAGAGAGACATTTTTACGTGAGCTTGGTGTAGTTGTTTAATGACGGTGTTTTTATGGAGGTACTTGATTGGGTGTGTAGAGTGGAAAGTATGGATACCTTAGTCTTAGAAGATGATGGATTAGATGATTTAGGAGCAATAGACATGGATACTTTTTGGCCCTATTTTGATCTTATGCCTTGGGGTCTTACGCGTGCGTGTGGTAGTTTATTCGAACAACATCAATCGATGGAGTGGGGTTTTCTAGAAGAATCCTAACTCTTGTTGGATGTGTTTGTGGTATGTTGATGATGGTTTAGAATAATTTTCTTTAAGGATTTGGTGAGTTAATTTGATTTGATTTAGATGTTTTAGATCTTGTAGGAAGAAGCCCTTTATTGGCAAGGTTTCAGATCGTATTCCTTAGTGGAGTGTTATGTTGTCAGATGGTATGTACAAAACACTTCAAAATTATACCAAGATGGTTTTCACCCTCGGGAGCCAGATGAATTGATAGGAGGTAATGTTATGATGGATAGTTGGATGAGATTTTTGAGGGTTCTAGTATAGTACCTGTCATAACTATCTGGGATAATGGTGAGGATGAATGGATCTATATATGGTTTGATGATTCAGAGGTTTAGGATGGCAGGGTCGTACTTTATGTGACATGTTTAGGTTGCGATCAGGAGTGACCTTGATTCTCTAAAAATGAATATGGATTTAGATGAGGGGTGAGGCCCTAAAATGGAAGGCAAATGTCATACATTTTGTGATAAGGACATTTTATGATTACGTGGTGCAATTTATGTTTTTCTAGATGAATGGTTTGCATATTGTATGATGGATTTGTTGAGATTCTAGATGTAGTAGTGAGTGAAATGATTTTCGAAGGATATTTTTAATATTTCTATGGAATGTCTCTTTTCTAGATCTTTCAAAGTGGTACTAGATGAATTTGTAGATGATGTGTTATATGTAAGAGGACTCATAGTCTCGGTAATAGTAAGACTAGTAGATTCAGATGATTCAGTTGGTGTTTTTAATGTTGAAATCATAAGTGGTTGATATTTGACTGTGTTGATAGTATGGTGAGAGTTGACCACATTAGATTTGGGTTGACTAGTAGGTGGGGATGATTAGGAAAATGTTGTTTAAAAACATCCAAGTTTTGATTAGGAGGCACATTTGGATTGTCTTTTAATTTGCCTCGGTCAATGAGATCTTAAAGGACATTTATAAATGAATGATATCTTTTGATGTCGTGACCTTGGACCTAATGGAATTTACAATAGTCATTATCTCGATACCATGAGGGTTTAGATGTAGATGTGTCGATAGGTTGATAGGAGGAAGCTTAATCATGCACGTGGCTAGAAGCTTGTTGAAAACCACACTATAAGATTCCCTAATGGGTGTGTAAGTATGTTGAGATCGTGTCCGTTTGGAGTTTGAAAAAATTTTGGACATGACTTTTACAATGGCCGCATGTGTTAAGCCTTTGTATTTATCATTACTATAAGAGGGTTTAAATGAAGAATCGGGTTTTTTTTCTTCAATCCGAGTTTGAATTTACCATCTTCAATGTCATAAAGTTCTAGTTTATCGACCATGGTAAAGGATTTGTCAATGTTTGGAAGGAATGGATCTATATAGTTGATGATATATGTTTAGCATAGGATTGAGAAAACAACTCAATCAACTCGGTTTTGGGAGAGAGAAAGATAGTGATTGATGATCCCACGCCAACAAGCAAAAGAATTATGCAAATGAAACTCATCTTTGAAATTTTTAATAGCGTAGAGATTTGTAATGGAGATCTTACAAGTGATATTGATGGATAAATGCTCTAAGAAAAATGCATGTGTGAGTTATGTGAAAGAGAAGAGTGAATATTGTGGAATGTTGTTATACTAGTCAAGGGTGGAGTCCTACTAAGGACATAAGAAATGTCTCAACATAAGGTCTTGGTCATGTGTGATGAGATAACATGCATGAAAAAAGGTCCTAATGTGTTGTTGTGGTTCCTCCTTACTATAGAATTTAATAAACTTTGGGAGTTCCCAATGTGGGGGATAAGCTTTGAAAGGTATTGATGGGTGGATGGGTTTGTATCAAATTTTTCATATGATAAGGTAATTTTAGGACCCATGGTGGTGGCTTCAAGACTTGAAATCCTATTCATTAGTTCTTGTAAAGGATCATTTTGTGATGGTTGTTGAAGGTTTGATGATTATGAGCTAGGTTGATTATAGATGTGTAGATTTGATTTCTAGTACAGATGATGATAAAGTAAGGAGACATTATGATGAAGAGGATGACTCATGGGAATGTTGTAGGAATGATAAGAAAGTAAACATTTCAAGGGTTGAATGTATTGATAAGGAATGGGAATTGAAGTGTTGATAAGGGGTTTAGATGGTTGTGGTATGTACTATGAGAGCGGGGCATTATATGTCTATGTGAGAAGGAGTTAGTGCTAGCCATAGAACTTTTATTAATGATGGGTATAGATGCGAGAAAGGCCCCTCTTTAGAGTTTCTTGTGCAGGATGTTAGTGTGATGGTGATAAAACATATTCAAATCCATAATTAAACATAAACATTCCACAGTGCATAATCCAGATCTAGATCTTAGAGAATCATGAATTAAACAATAAATATAACAATATTAACCATACATGAACCATATTCAGTTACGTTTAACACCATTATCCAGCCAATATTATCCATTGCATTAAACACTATAAAACATAGAATTTTCTTACATTATAAGGTATATCCATAAGTCATGCACGCATCAGATCCAGTAAGCATAACTCTACAATAATTCAGTCTCCTATATCTTAAACTACATAGTTCAATACATATTTATAGAGGTGGGGACTTTCCCTTCACCGCCTATGCACTTCTCAAAATAGGTCACATGTTGATAATATCCATGCACCTTTACAATAGCATGCATACATGCAAGTGTTCTAATAATAGATGTCCTATAGTTAACTGGAAGAAGCAATCCTATTATTAGCTCAAACCATGCATGGCACTTATCACCACTCATTCCCAAAATACCATTGTGTGTCGTGCAAAGTCTTCATCTCTATGTGTGCTCCACACACTATCTTCCAAAAATAGCCCTTATCCAAAAAAATGGCTAAGTCCTGAGCCAAACTTTTTGGCATGCATTTCCTTCCTATCCTTCCACCTTCAAATGCACCTTGTTCCAGTGCACGTGCATCCTTTGTGTGTCTTCTCCTTAGAACAATATTTTTCAGCCCAACATTACCCCACACTAAAGTACAATGTTATCCCGAAATGGGAATTCTTTCTAATGTTCCCAACAATAAAGAATAAGTATTGAAAGAATTAAAGAATCATTATACAAAAAGAATGAATCTTTACTCTGCAACATCCTCTTCTTCAACTAGGAGGATCAACTCTGATATTCATTTTTGATCTCATCCTCCAATATCTACCAATCACTCAATGTGTCCTTGTTTTCTCTAGAATGTCTATGGCTATGGCATCTAGTTCATCCTGAGTGATCTTTTCTTTCTCATTCTATAGCACTCAGACAACATTGGCCATACCTGACATCATTCCTTCTAGAAGATCCATCTTCTATGCTATGAGCTTCCCAATCTCATCTATTCTCTCTTTATGTGGATCATGGGATGTTATAAGGGCTTTGTGATTTTGTTTCACCAGGTTTCAATCTCATTGGCATTCCCTAATGTCTCATCTTTCATTGTTGTTAGAACTTCATTATCTTCTACAAGAGTTCTAGTCCTTATTATTGCTTCTAGTGCCACACACAAATTGAGATCTTGGTTTTCTTTCTTCATCTCATCCTTCAAGGTCTAGAGCAATGCCTCATAAGTTGAAATTTTTCTAGATCATAGAGGCCCTTGCTCTCTCTGCTTCTTGTTCAACATATTTTGGTGCAGGAATTTGAATTGGTTCATCTTCTAACACTAAATCAACCAAAGTGCGCACATAATGCATAGTAGAAGGAAAATTTTTAGGTACCTTAGGTTCTAGATGAGGCCTTTCTTTCAAAATGTGATCACCAATCTCCTCATCCATGCCAATGAAAGCCTCATTATTTTCCCATTCTCATTCCTTCTCTTCCTTTAGGTGCACTATCTCTGCAGTTTTATCCTTGTTATCTTCCATCGGTGCTCAATGGTGGTAGCCTTATCAACATTTCTCCACACCACCTCAACAAATACCTTGACCAAGGCATTATTGACCTACTCATCAAACATTAGAGTAGGCTTTATCATCATGTTCCTACTTTGGGGTGCCTTCTTCACTCTTCACGAGACACAAGACTCCTCACACACGCAAAATCATGTTCGCCATATGAGTTCAGTATGGACCAGATAACTTACTTCTTTGTGCGCATAGTGGACATATCTAGATCCATCAGCTCCCACCCATATAACTCCTTAAGGCCCACAATACTCTAAAACCAGGTGTGGATGATTTTTCTTGTGTCCTCAACATAGCCCATACTAGGGACAACATACTCTTCACTTGTTCTTTCTCTTTTTGTTCTTGGCCCCTTAGGAACCTGGGCACCAAGGTATGAAGTTGGCCCTTCTCCTACCTGAGTTACAATGGGTGCATTGGGTTGTTCTTACACAATTTATTCTACCTCTTTCACCCCTTCCTCTTCATCTCTCATTTCTTCATCCCGAGGTTCCTCCACATCTTCAAGCTAGACTGAGGTACAAGGCACACACTCTTCGAACTCCTCTACCTCCTCTCTAAGCTTGTAGCTTTCTTATTATCTTTTCTCTAGTGCTTCTTTATGAGGGAGAGTTGAGGTGACCTTCATAAAGGTTGTGATGTTCCCGCACTTGGGTCCTAGTTCTTCTGAACACCTTCTTAAACTAGCACTCCTCATGGACTGTATCCACATCCAAGTCTTCCTCTCCTCCTTTCTCCTATGGGGGAGTATATGTGTGCTCACTCTCCACTTTGTCTATGGGCTACCTCCGGCCTCTATGGTCCAAGCCTCCACTATCCTCATGTTCTTCTTCTTCCTCTATCTCTATGGTCGAGGTAGGCTTTGGAGCTGCCACATTTTCAACTATGTGTTTGCCCTTAGGCGGCCCTAGTAGCATGAACTCATTCTCCACATACTTGTTATTTTCCAACCTAGGCTTAAGCTAGAGATAGACAAGCATGGATCCACTGTCCCCAATAGCCAAACTTACCAACTTCATGTTTATAACATCATAAATAAGCCTCTCAATATAGGCAGACCGACCTAGATAAACATAAGTTTTTTTGAGAGTATGGTAGTCACAATCTACCTTGTTCGCATTAAAATTGATCGGCGCACTTCAAGAAACCTATGTATTGATGCACTGGAAATAGCATGCTATGAAGGCATATGGTAGTTTGCACCATGGACTCCATGTCCCATCCTTCATTGTAAACCACACATGTAAAAATGTTGGTACACTACAAATTGTACTGCCTTACCTACTACTGATGGCAGCTCCTTAGGAATACGCCATTCCTCCTCAAATTCCACACGTAGTCAATCATACCATAGTTTTTCCCTTTGTTTGAATGGGCCACTCATTTTCCTTCACACAAGTACTTCTCAAACCTCTCAAATGAGGGACTTCTTCTCCATGGGGTATTCCCAAAAAAATTCTTTGGCCCATCGGGCACTCCAATTTCTACAAACACAAGAGATAAGAGGATAGCGCCAAAACTTATCTTTTCACATGTGCGTGCTTCCTCAATAATTGTTTCTACTATGTAGCCTACTAGATTGTAGACTTCTCCTTGTGACATCTTCTTGGAAACATGTAGCCACATGGTGTTTACCTGTGACCATCTCTCTTGATCATTTAGTTTAGTGAGCAGATGTGTGGCTGCCTGTACCATCGGGTACTTCCTTAATTTGTAGATGTCCATTCCATGTGGACCCTTGGAGTATCCCAACTCCTTTCTTGTGGCTATAACAGCTACCTTATTGGTTAGATCACTAATAACATTTATCCATGTTCCCTTCAATCCAATCAATGTAGCAATTAGGGCCACTGTGATTCTTACCCTCCATCCAGAAAATAGAAGAAGTCCTCATGGACTCTGCTCATAAGCCATTGGTATAAAGCTTCTGGTTTTCCAAAATATGGGAGTTCATACAACTTGATAACCCCTACCTTCTTGAGTAACTTCTCCCCAACATCGTCATATACTAGCATGTCATCCATTGTGTGCTTGTTGGTCTTCTTATTCAACAAAGCGTCCAAATCTCCTTGTTGTCAGTGGTGTGGTGGTTTTAATCACTTACTTTTGACCTAACTCTTGATGAATGGGAAAACAAGAGGCATGATTTTGACCCTTACAAAGAAATGAAAGAATCAATTGGGAGTCAATTTTTGCATGAAGATAATTAACATCTTCCTAGCATTACCAAGCCAAATCACAAAGATAATAACGCAGATATGGAAACTATTATTTGATGGATCAAGGAGGTAGACAAGGTGCGGGGAGGAGGAGCTATGCTCATTTCACCACAAGGTACAAAATATTACTCAACTTTTCGTTTCCAGTTTTCTTGCTCAAACAACACAGCTAAGTATGAAGCCTTAATTCACAGATTGCATTGGGCAAGAAAGAGAGGTATAAAAAATTTGCAAGTATTTGGTGATAGTGAGCTGATTGTGAACCAAATCAAAAGACAATGTTGCCAAGAATGATTTGTTGAAGAACTACATGAATCGGGTATGGGATCTCATTGAAGACTTCAAGCTTTCAAGCATCAATTCCATTCTAAGAAGGAAGAATGAAGCATCATTTGATGTTGTGGAAAATCTCAAAAGTGAGAAATCTCAACCTCATATCAAATTGATTCTAAGACCAGCTATTCCAGATAACAACACAAGTTGGCAAGTCTTCGAGAATGATGAGAAAATTGTCAATTTTTATAAGAAGAAGTTGATTTCTCTCGCTTTAGAAACCAAGATAAGTTGGAACAATGTATGGTGACCAAGTAGTGTAGAAGTGAGAACTAACAAGTTACCAAAGGGTCTTATAACTTTAGAGTCAATCTTCAACCCAAATAATCAATTCTTGAAGGAGAAGGAAAACATTCGGGTAAAGGGTGAAGATTCAAAGTCCATTTCAAAGGTAGATGAAGGCAAGATGTTGTAAATTGGCAAAGTAAGTACCCAGCGGGAGAAACTGAATTTGTCCAACTTTGTCAAGAATTCCCAAATTTCTTTGCTTGGAATTATAAAGACTTAAGAGGTTTTAACCCAAATTTGGCATGACATACTATTGAGCTAGATCCAAAATCCAAGCTTATCAAACAGAAGCAAAGGCCAATGAATCCTCACATTTAACCTCTCATGAGGAAGGAGTTGAAAAATCTAATTGAAGCTAGCATCATCTTCCCTATCAAACATTCAACTTGGATTGCAAATTTGGTTCCAGTGAGAAAGAGAAATGGAGAAATCAGATTGTGTGTAGACTTCTGTGATCTAAATAGAGCATCACTCAAATATCATTATCCACTTCCATCAATGGAACAAATCTTGCAGGTGGTAGTTGGTTCTGAAAGGTTTTCATTGCTGTGAGACGAATACTCGTGCTATAATCAGATAATGGTGAAAGAAGAAGATCACCAAGATAACCTTCACTATGAAATGGGGTACATATGCTTACAAGAAGATGCCATTTGGATTGTTAAATTCCGAGCAACATTTCAGCGAGCTATGGATATGGCATTCAAAGGCTTAATCAACAAGATGGTGTTGGTATATCTAAACGATATCACCGTCTTCTCAAAGAATGTAGCCAACCACCTCTTTCACCTCAGGAAAGTATTTCAAAGGTGTAGATGGTTCGAGTGTCATTAAATCTGAAAAAGTGTGTATTCTTGACACACAGGGAAAAATTTTGGGCCATATTGTCTCGAAAGAAGGGTTGACAATTGATCCTGAAAGAGTTAAAGCTATCTAAACACTTCCATTTCCACACCACAAGAAATCTCTCCAAATTTTCTTGGGAAGGATAAAATTTGTCCATAGATTTGTGCTTGATTTTGCCACTCTTGTGAAGCCTTTAACAATGATGTTGAAGAATAGCCTTGCATTCAAATGGATGGTAAAAGGAAAAGAGAGTTTTGAGGCTATCAAGCATGCAATATCACAAGCCCCAACTCTTATTAACCCAAAATTTTTAAAGGACTTCATGTTGTATGATTTTGGAAAATCGATACAATCTCAACTATCTTGGTACAGTGAATAGAGAAGGATCAAAATAGCCCATAGCATTCTTCTTGATTAGATCTTGGAAGATTATGAATTGAAGTATTCTTTCATTGAAAATCATGTTCTTGTTATCATTAGGAGCTTAAAGAAGTTCAAACACTTGGTCTTGAACAATAAGATTCAACTGCTAGTGTCTCATGCTAGTGTTAAGGATTTTCTCCTAAACAAGGATTTGAATGAGAAGAGAGTAGGTTGGATCACTCGGTAATGGAATATGATATTGAAATCAAAGTGACCAATTTGGTTTGTGGCAAAGGTTTGTGTGAGCATCTCGCTTCCAAACAACATGATGAGTCAAAAGGAGAAGAAGAGGTTGTCTTGTTACTACAAAATGATCAAGAACAGCTAGCTAACGATGCACCCATTCCATGTTGGACTCAAGACTTGGTGCATTATCTCCAAATAGGTTTGTGCCCTCCAGAAATGAGCAAAGCAAAGAGAAGGTACTTTAGATTACAGGCCATCCCGTATGTGCTTATTGATGGTGTCTTGTTCAAGAAAGACATCAATGGTGTTCTGTTGAGATGCATTAGAACATGTCAAGTTGGGAAGGTATTACATGAGTTCCATGATGGAGAAGTAGGAGGCCACTTTTCTCCACGAGTAATATCTCTCAAAATCATGAAGGCTAGTTACTATTGGCCTACGATGTTTAGTGATTTCTACTCATGGATCAAGAAATGCAAGAAATGTGCATTCTTCATAGGGAAAGAAAGGTTAGCAGCCCTACCCCTTCGTCCAATTTTAGTAGATCAGTCATTCATGCAATGGGGATTAGACTTCATTGGAGTGATCAATCCAAATTCAAGTCAAGGCCATAAGTGGATACTTATGGCAACAGACTATTTCACCAAGTGGACTGAAGTAGTGACACTTAAGGAGGCAAATGAATCCAGCATCTTGGATTTCTATGAAGGGATAGTCACAAGGTTTGGTGTCCCTAATACTATCATATCAGATAATGCATTGGCATTTATTGCACAAAGATCACTGAATGGGTTGTCAATAATGGTGTATACCTCAACACTTCATCAAACTATTACCCTCGGGGTAATGGCCAGAAGAATCTATAAACAAGAACCTACTAAGAATCATCAAAAGAACTCTTGATGAGAATCAAAGAACTTGGCACACAAAGCTCAAATCAGCTCTATGGGCTGATAGGATCACACCCAAGAGGTCTACAGCAGCTCTCCATTCAAGCTTGTATATGGAAAAGAAGCAGTTCTACCTATATCACTTGAGTTGTCGGCATTGGAACTCATGAAACAACTGGAACTAGCTGAGTTTGAGCCCATGGAAATCAGGTATGTAGAGCTGATAGAATTAGAAGAAGCAAGAGAACATGCAATGCAGACCATGGAGAAGGATCAAGCATTAATCAAGAAGATATTTGAAAAGAAAGCTAAAGCCAGGACATTCCAAGTTGGAGACTTGGTACTGAAGTGGGATGTTGATCATGTAAAGCCAGGAAAGCATTCTAAGTTCGATGCCATATGGAGTGGCCCATACATGATCACTGAATGTAAAGGTAGCAATTCCTTCCGATCTAGCTAAATTGGATGGTGAAGAATTACATATTCCAGTCAATGGAATCTATCTCAAACATTACTACTAGAAGGATAATTCCTCACCTCTATACATATTAGTCTAGGATTTCCAATTCCTCCAAGTGCTTGTGCACATTGTTGTTGTTGTTATAATAGGTTTCATTTCCCTAAGTGCTGGTGCACATGCTCTATTACTTCTAGTATATGTTTTGTATGTAGTTCATCAAGCTCCGAAGGGGACTGCTATAGTGGAAAGCTCATAGTTTCCTGCAATAGTTGCAAAGTTTAGGTTCAAACAAATGCAAAGTAGCTAAAATCAGATGTTGAGGTAGCATTCATAGATACTCATCATTCAGCCCCATGGATCACAATTGTAGGAATGGGTGAGATCTGGTTTTCAAGCAATTTTCTACTCTCACAAATCTTATTTTCAATATTCTCTTGTCAAGTTGAGAGTGCAAACAGCGGAGGGTAGTGTTTCAACGACTCAAGGATGCATATTTTCAAAGCTTTAGATCATATTTTAGATCATCAAGTGGACTCCATGCCCAATGGATTGCTATAGGCATCTGGCCATACTTCATCAGGTAGGCAGATAACCCCACTGAGTCACCAAATTGTTATCCCAAATTCACCCCTCGAGGTAATTTGGATAACTTGCATAAATCCCTCATGTTGGAGCAAGCAAAAATGATGGAAGGACAAAAAATTGGATTTTTGGGGGTCCCTTTGGCTTTTCTCTATCTTCCATGTCCAAGAAAAATTCAAGGAGATAGAAAAAATTGCAAAAATCTAAAAAATTGGCCTTTGCAAAGGAGATGTAGCAAAGTCAAATATTTGTATCCCGCACGGTCTATGGGACATCAATACATCCAGGACCTACATCATAGAAATTGTCGATTTGCAAATGAATTGGAAAAATCAGGTTTTTCTATTCACGAGGACGCCCGGGACCTAAAATTTTGAAAAAGCCATGATCAAAGTGCAAACCGGAAAATCAAATTTTTGTCCCGTGAGGTCCATGGGACAGATTGGGATGTTGGGACACGTGGGCTCGGAAAAGTTGACTTGTCCGATTTAGAAAGTCACTGAGTGTGATGCGGACGGAGCGGAGGGCGCGGCCGGATGATCCAAGTACACATGGGACACGAGTTCCCAAAAACCTGATTTTGCCAAAAATGTCGTGAAAGGAGGCTTGTGGGTGGAGAGGATTTTGTCAGGATAGCTAAGACAAAAGGGCCTGAAATAGATAAAATGCTCGCATACAAAGGGAAATTCAATCCCTGACCCTCCCCGAACTTCAAATGGCCATAAATTTTGACCCCAAGCTCCAATTTTCATGAAATTTGACTTTCTGGAATGAGCACAACATCCTCTACGCCACAGAAAATGGATTTCTTAATTTTGATGAGGGTAGATATGTGAAAATAAAGGAAACATATTCAGCTCTAGTCAATCAAATGTTCATTCCTCGTTAAATGATAGAAATGCCTGGCAAACCCAAAATAGCTACCCACACTCGTAAGAGTCAGAACTTTTGCATTTTTCAACGAAAAATGCAAAATTAGGTACCATTGGAATCATAGTTTCAAGTCCAATGCAGAGAAATCAAGAAATCCAAAATTTGATGAGGAATCAATGGTGATTTTTAGAAAATGTGCCCATTTCATAATAGTGGTTTTATTCGGTAGTTGGGATGCATTAAATGAAGTATGGGCTGACATTTCTCACTATTACAAGTTATGGGATAATATGGGGGTAACTTTGCAAAGAAACATACCATCATTTCACTTCATTTATGACATATAAAAACTTTACAAAAATGTAGTTTATAATAGTGCAAAATTAAGTAGATAACAAAATGCACCCTTTAAGAGTGGGAAGGTAACAATATTAAAAGTATTTAGAATAGAACATATATAAGAGGAACACAGAGGAAGTCAATCCACCAAGGTAGAGAAAATGACACGGGGGTCAAAGTTGAAACATAATCATATTCAGCCTCCTTTTTGATCTTCATTTCACTTGTCAATTGAGTTGAAAAGATAAGGGGATAACCAACATGGTAGATAAATTTCTCCTTCTTATCTTGAAATTCCTAGAAATTGTGTAGACCCCAAAAAAATCATTTTAGTTATAAAAATATCCAAAATATATATTTTAGTGTGGCTAAAAATGTAAAAAAGTAACACATTGAAAAAATTTAAGAGGTTTAAATGTTGCATGTAATTTTTAATGCAACTACCTCCACCATAAGTCCACAATCATCTATAATTGTGAATTAAATGCTCTAACATGTCATTTCAATATTGTTTTACCTATTCCTTTACATCAACTTTCATTTCATTCTTACCCAATATAGTTCATTTTGAGGCTTTACAATTTCATTTTAGGTGTTGTTAGTGGTGCTAAGTGACGAAAGATCTACCAACGATATGTTTTCACATCGTCGCTGCATTTACATGTTTTTTAAAGCTAAGAGTTCTTTGTTTGTATTGACTATTTTTCTAAGTATCCTTTCTTTTGCTAGCTCACATATTTGTTTATCATTATTATAGTCTTTGTTCAATTTTATAGAATACTTAAGACATATTTGAGTTATATGATTGGAATATAATGTTTGAAATGAGGTTTGTTATCTCAGGGATAAAACCCATAAATATGAAACGAATGCATTATCCTTCTATTTCAGTATTACTTTCCTTTCTTCTTTGCACCCACTTTGTTTTCATTTTGGAGCTATTGGTTCACACTGATTGTAG
Source organism: Taxus wallichiana var. yunnanensis (assembly GCA_018340775.1). Lineage (NCBI taxonomy): Eukaryota > Viridiplantae > Streptophyta > Pinopsida > Cupressales > Taxaceae > Taxus > Taxus wallichiana. The sequence continues at coordinate 499,153,189 of CM031244.1, forward strand.
TATTTGAATATGTTATAATAACTTCAATCTTGCAACTCTTTCTACTTTACTAGTTTCTACTTATAGATCCTAGTGTAAGGATGTTTATGTACCTATTCTAATTGAGGAGTAGTGGTTATTTTACATAAATCCACTTGCCTATGAGCTTATACATTGCATACATTTTTAAGTGAACAATCTTGCATATATTGCATGTGAGCTTACACATTTCATAAACTTTGTAGTGTGCACATTTTGTTATGTAAGAATTAATTAAAATCTCATATATCATATTTCTTTATCAATTATTATAGTTTTTCGAGTTTTACTGAACATTCATGCATATTTGAGTTGCATAATTAAAATAAAAGTTTGAAATGAGGTTGATCATCTTAGGATAAAATTCATAACCATTTTATGTTGCCTCCATCACCAATTACCCACCTTCCTTCATCGATAATTTTAAAGCAATTTACTAACACACCATTTAAGTATTATTTTATTGCCTTTGTACTTTCTTTTCATTTTCATCTTATGTTGGTTTATTCTAGAGGTTTTATCGGTTGTTTTGAGTTGCATGATTGAAATAAAATGTTATAAACGAGGTCTATTAGCTCATGGTTGAAACCCATAAGTGTGAAGTGACGGTTATGTCATGCCAAATTAGTATTATTTTATGTTCTATGAAAGTACTACTTGTCATGTCATTTTATTTTTCACATCACCGTAACATTTAGATGTTTTGTTTTGCACTCAACATTTCTTTATTTTCTTGAGTATTTTCTAGCTTATTAAATTTGAAATAGATCACATGATATAAATATTTTTCACTTAAATATTTAATGTTATAATATTCTAAATATATATTTAGGTTTACTATTTTCTGAATATTGGGGAATATTTGAGTCGCATGATTGAAATAAATCTCACACATGAAAAGGTAAAGCAAAACTAAAATGACATGACAAGGCATCACTTTCATATAAATGGGTTTTACTTCAATCATGCAACTCAAATATAAATGTCTTGACATTTATGGGATTTTATTTCACATGTTTGAGTTGCATATATCATATTTGGGTTTTATTTCACATATATGCCTTTCATATATGGGTTTTTATCATATATGAATGCTTTGCCATATATGTGTATGATAAAAAACAATATATGACAAGGTTATGATAAAAACCCATATATGAAAAGGCATACATAAAACCCAAATATGTGAAATAAAACCCATATACGATAAAACCCATAAATGATGAGGGATATATGATAAAACCCATATATAACAAGGCATTCATATTTGAGTTGCATGATTGAAATAAAACCCATATATGTGGAAGTAATGCCTTGTCATGTCATTTGAGTATTGCTTTATCTTGTGATTTGCACCCACTTTATTTTCGTTCTTATTGTTGGTTCATTTATGAGGTGTAGTTTGTTTATTTTACATTTGAAGCTTTGTAATGCTTGAATATTGTTCAACTACGATTTAAGGTTTACTTTTAATATTATACATTTTATAATTCAATGGAAGTTTTGTATCTTTATTAATTTTACAACCACTTTCTTTTCATTCTTATTTGTTGTTGGTATATTATAGAGATTTTATTGGTTCTTTTAAGTTGCATGATTGAAATTATTACAAGTATTTCCACTTTAGTATTTTTATCTTGGGTCATAGCACATAAGTGTTTCCCACTTTTTGTACTTTTTCACCTCTAAACACATAAATTTTTGACATCGCTGAAATTGTAGAGGCAATTGCCACAAAACTACATAAAATTTAAAATGTTGTAAACTAATGAAATGATACATTTTGAGTGTATAATGTATGTGATTTTTTTTTGAAAAAAAATATTTTTGGGTTTTTTAGTTATTTTTTCAAAGGTTGTTTTTTATTTTATAGTAGAGTGACATTGGGTTGAAGTTTGTAAAGTAGTCAAAACATATTTGTTAACCAGTGAAATTTTAGATATATGTTCTAGATACGTTGGTGCGACTCAGGCAAAGTTAGGTATCGACGGGGTAGAATAAAGAATAGAGAAGAAGATATAGAGGGAGGGGGCTCCTCTCCCCATATATCCAAAGGGGTTGAGCATTGCCTTTTTGGAATCCAATAATAGTATATTTGAATTCCATTATTTGATACAAATAAAACCAATACAAACAAATTCAGTTTTTAATCTAGACTGGAATATGTCCAAATTTAATGAAATTATGGTTAAGATAGATGACCTTCCACTCTTATCATCATTTGTATCAATGACACTTTCATCATACCATCCATGATTGATAACGGTGATAGTTTTTTCACCTCAAAGTAATGCGATAAAACAGATAAGTAGGTAACGGTGTCGGAGGAATACCTCTTATGTAGACGGTAGAAGGTGTTACCTGCACGTTGGAGACTTTGATCCAAGAAGGTTGTGTGAGCTTCCTTTTTGCTCAAAGGAATGAATCTATAAGAAATATAAAAAGACCACAAAATAATATTAAATAGCAAGATTCAAAGGACTACCTGCAAGGCTAGATCTCGGGAAGCATGATGCTTCCTCGAATGGTCATTAATCCTCTGCTTATCTACAACTTAATGCAAGAAATAACAATTCTATTGTATTTGATAAGATTTAGGTGTTGATCGAAGACATAATGTTGCTCTAAGGAGAAGACACACAAAGGATGCGCACACGAACAAGGTGCATTTGAAGGCGTGGGAAGATAGGGAAGGAAACATGCGTAGAACACTTTGGCTCAGGACTTAGATGTTTTTATGGATAAGGGCTATTTTTGGAGATAGCATGTGGAGCACACATAGAGATGAAGACTTGTGCTACACACAATGGTATTTTGGGAACAAGCGGTTATTAAGCGTCATGCATAGTTTAGGCTAATAATAGGATTTCTTCTTAGAGTTAACTATAGGACATCTATTATTAGAACACTTACATGTTGTGCAAGCCATTGTAAAGGCACATGGCTATTATCAGCATGTGACCTATTTTGAGAAGTGCATGGGTGGTGAAGGGAAAGTCCCCACCTCTATAAATATGTATTGAACTATGTAGTTTAGGGAGAGTGAATTATTGTAGAGTTATGTTATTGATCTTAATACGATGTGCATGACTCATGGAGATACTTTATAGTGTAAGAAGATTTTGTGTTTTATAGTGTTTAATGCAATGGAGTATATTGGCTGGATAATGGTGTTAGACATAACTAAATCTGGTTCTTGTATGGTTAGCCTTATTATAGTTATTGTTTAGTTCATGATTCTCTAAGATCTAGATCTGGTTTATGCACTGTGAAATGTTTATGATTAGTTATGGATCTGAATATGTATTATCATCATCACACTAACATCTTGTACAAGAAACTCTAAAGAGGGGCTTGGTACCTTTGTGTGCTTTGGGTGAGTGCTTAGCTTAGGCTGAGTGATGTGCTAGCATGCACTGGTTTTCATAGTAGATTCTAGGTTGCATCATTGGTTTCATTGCCAAGACCTCTTTTTCAGCTATTTTCAGGATGTTTCATGATGAAGACGTATCGATTGACCCTAGAAAGTGTTGAGGAGTGGATAGTAGATCTGGAAGAAGAGTATGCTCGGAGGTTCAACATTAGATCTGAGTTTGACGCATGTGTGTTGGTAGAAAATTTGTATGAATTTTTGTATGAGAGATTTTTTCTATATTTCCAATAGATCTATATGAGTGGTTGGTTGCTTATGTGTCTAAAAGGAATTGGAGGTATCACACACTTGTCTGGATGCAGAAAGAATTTAAGGCCCTCTATGATGTTGATCTGATTTGGACACGCATTGTGGACACTTGGTTCTATGGTGTTATGAATATCTATATTTTAGAGTACTCAATTTCCACTTACTATTTCCCGGAGGTAGTTGAGTTCCAGTTTTTACATTATCCCAGGGAACCTATTTACAAGGCATTCCACTGGTGATCAAAATCTTGATGGTAACCCTAAACTTGGAAGAAAAATTGATGGCTAGCTAAGCCATACCATATGTGGGGAAGGAGTAGGTTTGGTGAAGGATGGCAGACCTAGTGGCAGAGAGGTAAAGAGAAGAAAGGCGACTTAAGTATAATGAGGCATGCGAGAGGGAGATATTACAAAATATTACGGGAGATGGCATTGAGGAGAGATATGACTTATGAAGGATTTGAGCTCTGCAAAGGTGTGGAGCTAGAGCATTTATAACTCCCCATTTGGAAAGAGAAGGATAGGGAACCCTCCTCGCCTCATATGGAAGCATGCCAAAAGAGAAGACATGGGTCACGGGTGTGCATCTAAATCTACCCGCAACCTAGCCCTTGCTTGGTTTTCCAAAGATCTAGTACAACTAGTGTTACAAGCTAGTTTGGGGAATAGAATAATAGTAGTATTAAATCAAGTAGAAAGTGCATCTATGGATGGGAAAACATCTTCTTTGTTATTTGGAGGTACCTTTTAAAGTGCATCTTGAACAAAATGCAAGTGTATAGAATTTTGGACTCACTTATGGGAGTAATACCACCTCACAGACTAGGAGTTCAGTTTAGTACCACTATTGGGACACAAGGCAGTACATCCACTGGTCCACTTCCAGGCTACATGTGGAGGATCAAGGGGCATAGGTGGCTCTAGTTCTAGTGGATCTGTGGGTCTGGAGGCAAAGGTAACACAAGAGGTTCTAGATCAGGTGGGCATGGTCCTCACCAACCCCAAAATATTTACATGGAGATGTCACTTCGTCTTCTAGAGTATATGGGAATAGAATATGTTGTTGAGCATGTGCACATGTGTGAGATACTATGGCGCACAAAAGGAATTACGGCTTCTGAGTGCAAGGCAAGTCAGTTTGTAACTACATTACAAGGACGTGCTCACAGTTGGTACAAGAAGTTTGACCCTAATCAGACTTGCGTAGATTATGCAACACTATGGGATGCTTTCCTTAAGGAGTTTTATATCCTTGAGTTTGAGCATAAGAGTATAAGCACTCAAGGATATTAAGTAGGGAACTACTAAGAGCATTTGGGAATATGATTCCCATTTCAAAACACTTTTGTCTAAGCTTTCGTATGATATCCATGCAAGCCAACATGCACAGTGGTTCATTAGGGGCTTGATCACACTGTTTAGGAGGGTGTTGTCACATAAGACATATACGGACCCACGTAAAGCACTTGAAGCAACGTTGCATGCTAAGGCGAGTTGGAAGTATAGAACACGGAGTGAGCCCATTCCTAGAAGCATAGATTGCAGCCATGGCAAAGCAAGTTGAGAAACTATCGGCCAATTCAGCACATGAGATGTGCACTGGGATTTGGTGTACAAATTATGAAGTGGAAGGGCACACTAAGGATAATTTTCCCATAGGTCAATACATTCATTGTTGCTAGACTACGAGATATGTCATTTAGACCATGATGCAAGCCGCTGCCCATTATTACAACACATGATCAGAAAGAACGTATCTTATTATTGTAAGATTTTTGGTCCACGACTCATAATACAGAAGATTACAGGTTGATTGGTCAAATCCATGATGTCATCGATATTGGTGTGTGACAGACAGGAGTATCAAATAACTCTAAAAGTAAAAGTGAGCACCATGATCATGATCACACCCAAGGGCACTACGATCGGAACGAGGGACGATTTGAAGGAATTCATGGCAAAGGTCGAGGATACCATGGTGGATTCAAGGGCCGAGGTCATGGTGGTGGACAAGGCAAGTTTCCTCATGGAACATGTTATACATGTGGATCTCTTGACCACTATAGGCATGAATGCCCTCATAATATTACTTGTTCTTTTTGTGGGAAGAATCATAACTATGAGGAATTCTTGGACTTATATGAGCATCTTAGCAAGCAACATAAATAGTAGAACAAGGCGCAGGGATGGCTAGAATACAATGTGATGGAAAATTAGTGGATGCCAAAGTTGGCACCAGAACCTGAGGTAGTTCCTATGAAGATTACTACACACACTAAAGTTGTGCATGCCAAAGAAACTTTACAACATAATCATACCATTACTAAGGAGGATGTTTTACATGCAAGGTACCCAAATCCTACACATAAAAGGAGGTTTATCAGGAGACCATGGAGGTACTCAAAAATATTCAGGGTGAAATACAATATTTAAAGGAACAAATGTGGAATTTGAAATAAAAGAAGGTAGCATAGACGGTCCGAATCAAATGTTGATGATTTGAAAGATTTATGTAAGATGTTGCGCTTAAGAGAATATTATTCCATTACTAGGGATTTGTTTAAATGTAAATACTCTACACACGTGTATTGAGAATGGACAAGATCATGCATGTTAATCTTCCCCCTCATAGCTTGGATTATGAAAAGGAAATCACTTTGAATGGTGTTGTGGATGGATGGCTTTTGAGCAATATATTGATTGACACATGCATAGAAGTGAATGTGCTTACTTTAGATGCATGGGTGCATATGGGAAGACCTCCATTACAACCATCTTCTAATGTATTGTTCATGGCTAATCGAACTAATGCCACTCTAATAGGGGTTTTAAAGGATGCATCTATTACTATACAAGGGGCCAAGTTCACTAGGTACTTTGAGGTTTTAGCACTTGCAGAAGAAGACATCTTCCCTACTCTACTTGGGTGCCCTTGGTGTTATGTAAATAATGTTGATATACGGTTCAACAAGGGGTATATAAATTTTAAGAACAAGGAAGAAAGAGTTATTATCCCTTTAACATATGGGAAATCTACACCTTATGTTGAGCCTTTGAGTGAGGAAGACTTGAACAAAATTTATGTGTTTCATTTGGGATCCATAATTTCTTAAGCCATCAAAAGAAGGAATCCTCCAGGTGGGAAGATACATAATCTCTTAATTATACTACAATTATTTCTTGTGATAATTGGGCACATGACACCTATGAGATGGTTGGGTGCAAAGTAAGAAGTGCATTTGCACGAAAGAACAAACTTCATTATGTTAGGAGGATAGGTAACAACTTTGTACCCTGGTACACTTGAGAAGGAGATCCTACAGTATTCCTACGTGCCATGGAGGAGCAGTGGATGATCAAGTCGGGGATAATTTTAGTGGCAAATATTCGTAATATGGCAAAATTTTCATTTTAGGAAAATTTGAAAAGGCAATTTTTTTGTAGCAGCAGTCAGTGTCTTGTTCACCTAAAATTTACAAGTATATATTTTTTTGGGGTCAGCTTCACCTACATTTGAAAACATCTCCTATAAAAACCTATTTGATTTGTCAGAGTAGTATACTACCACCATACTACCACCAGTACTTACCAACACCGTGAACTTGTATACTCTAAGCTCCAGAGAACAATACAAATTTGATTATTGTTAGTAGTTTAGAGTTAGGCGATAGATGATATTTGTTAACGCGTGACAAAAATTTCTGAACATGCACAACTCATTAAATTTTCGATGTGTGACAAAGGGTTTAGATTTTGAAGCGTGACAGGGGATATTTATTGACGCTTGACTCATTGAATTTGTTGACGCGTGACAAGGAGGTATTACAGACGTGTGACTTAGTGAATGTACTTGACGCGCGACTCAATTTCCTATTATGTGTGACTCATTTTCCTCTTATACGTGACTCATTTTCCTCTAACACTCGACTCAGTTTCCTCTAATGCCCGACTTAGAGTTATACCCGATGTGCGACACAATTTTCTCCGACACGCAACTTGGTTATTTTTCCGACACATGAATCTATTTAGAATAATGGAAGGTGATAGTCCTCAGAATGCAAAGACCCAAAAAGTAACTAAGAAATCTCAGAAGTCCCTATTCAAGTATTTTGGAAACTCTGTTAATACGTATAAAACTACTACTAACAACTAGTTCTGCACTGTAAAAGAATCGAATACTAACTATGTGGAAGGTAATATTGAGGTGGACATGCATTCGACATAGTATCAAACAAATGACACCTATGATAATACCATGCCATATCTTGAAGATATAACATTGAGATGCCATATCCACGAAGATATTATTCCCGTTGGGGTGCAACCGGAGTGCATCAATATATCATACATACAAATACTCAAAGAAATGGAACAGAAAATCAAATTCAAATTCTGGTTCATGAAAGATGAAACCAGTTGATTGTGATATTGCTCAAAATTCTACTCAAAAAAGTAAAACATTGAAAATGAACAATAATATGTGGACCATTGGGATGACATACAAGTTTGATTGGGTTGTCAAATTTTGTTTATCGAACCTATACAACGATCTAATTCGAAGAGATCCCATCTAAATGTACATGTACAATATGTACATGGAAATTGGGAAAGCATCAAAAAATGCAACTGAAGCTGGACACTATAGAAAAACATTGTGGAAAATAATATTTGACTCGTAATGGGGAGGATGGCTAAAAATCAAAACACGCATGTGGAAAACTAAAAAATAATACATGCATGTTAAATACACAGACAGATTATGAAGCAGAGCAGAAAAAATGTAAACATCTCATGGAAAAGGGAGGAATGATCACATCGCAAATTAGTAAGATGAATCAAACAAATCTACATGCAAAACTCATACAGATTCTCTACTTTATTTCACATATTAAAGAAAGGAAGACCGATTTCATTTCCTCTATTTCAAAGTTTTGTATCAATATAATGGAATTCCCAACATACCTTAGTCTCATTGGTCCGAAAGTAGTGTATGGAAAATGGAAAAATTCCTTTCGGTGATATATAAGGAAGATTTGAAAGAGAATGTAAAAAATTAAAGTTTATCTCTCTTTCAATTGATGAAGTGATAATAGTCAACAACACTGCATGGGTATGTATCCATGTCTATACTTTAGAAAATCATATAAGGACACCTCATCTACTAGGTGTTATGAAAATGGTTGAAAACTGTAATGTCGAAAACTTACATAAAATAGTTATTTCTCATTTGAAATATATTGTTGGAATGACTGATTATGAAATTTCTACGAAGTTGGTATGTGTTGGAGTAGATGGTGCATCACTCATGTAGGGTCACCAAATAGGGTTGTGTGTTAGATTACAAACAACAGTGGCCCCATATATACTACCAATTCACTATATGGCTCACAAAATGAATTTAGCATATAAAATGGTAAGTAACTATGAAAATGTTGCTAAAGTAGAAGACCTTTTAAGAGAACTTCATGTTTATATATGCAAGCAGTCCAAAGTTATTTCTTGATTTCCAAAATTCACAATTGGAATTACAAGTGGCAAAAAACTTATAAAGGATGTTGAGACGAGATGGATCTCTTTGTATGAACCTACATGCAGAGTTCGTGAGGAGTATCATTCGTTGGTTGGTTTCATGCACAAATATTTTCATGAAGTTGATAGGTCGAGGGACGTTTTTTTGTTTAACTAATTTAGACATTGGTTGGTATTCTTCCAATGTTACGGAGATCAATAAACCGATGAAGCATGCACATGGGAGATTAATCTATATTGTGGATTTTATACGGATGAGAAAAATGGTATGTCAAAGTCTTGATGTCTTGTATTATTCCCAAGATAGTTTTGATACACCTATTTTTGAGAATTGGAAAGCTTTATTAGATCTTAAAATCTCAGTAAGTATTTGATATTTAATATCCACGATCACCTATGCATCAATGTTAATGGGAGGGACATACCACCGCACATTTTTCAAAAACATCAAGCTATTACAGATCGATCGAGAAGATGATCATATGACATGTCATCTCTTTGAGTCTATTATAGTTGAAACAAGAATAAAGCTTTAAAAAATCAGAATCCTTATCTAAAAAAATTAGAGAATGTTTCTCCAAAGATAAAATTCTTGAAGCAATGGGTGTGATGAATCCTAATTTTTGGAATACTAAAGGTTGTCATGCAAACTTTGTAAGAAAACATTTCCATAAATCCATGGGTACAATAATGAAACATTTCACAAAGACTTCGAGTTCAAGGGTATGAAAATCAAAGGTAATGTTGATTTATTAAAGTTTCAATCAACAAATTTTGTAACAAAAATGAGGAACCAATATAAAAAATTAGATGAACCTTCTAAAAGTGGTGTTATTATAAGGTTGTGGCGAGGAATCTATCAAAGTACTATCTTACAAGAAGACATCATTGAATATTTCATATTATATGAGTTATGCCAAACAATGATTTTGGGGTCATGGAGGACGAAAGTATTTTCATTGCTTTATCATTTATAAAATCAAAACCGAGAAACATGTTGGATAAAAATCTAGAAAGTTTCATGAGGTGTTATATATCTCGCTACTCCATAGAAACCTTTCCTTTCGACTGCAGCAATTGTGCATTGGAATTCCCTTTTTGAAATAAGAGGTGTGAATAATACAACTACAAGTATAACTATTCCCAACGATGAGAGTGGAATTGGAGCATCGTCACACTCTATAGAGAGAACATCGAGTTTGAAGAAGTTATTGATAATGGATTGTTTCAACTTTAAATAGGTATCTCCTTGACCTTACTTTTATTTTTTGTCACCTTACATTTTAACTGTGGTTATTTATTCAATTTCATATTAACTCTACAGATGCAAATATTGACTAGGAGGCTTTTTATCAAAAAAAAATCAGCTCTTATTATCATTAAAGATGTTATAGGTATGTATATTTACATTTATTTAAATACAATTATTTCATCTTTTTTTTAAACGTGGGTTGACATCCATCCGAGGAAGCTCACACTTCTCAGGACTGACAATGTCAGGAAACTCACCCATCTATCTACTAATCCATTTCTCATGTTGAGTTTTCTTAAATCAAAGATCTAGCACACTACGAAGGATGATTTCTCATTTTCCTTCCATATGCTTTTTCACAACCATCTAAAACACAAGAGGTAACTTAAACCCTATCATATGACATTTCTTGATTTTTTACAATTATGTTTAATTTATTTTTATATTTGTAAAAAAATTGATATATTGTTTTAAAATTTGTGGGATAAAATCACATAATCAAATTTTACAAAGAGAGGAATATTTTTCCATATTAAGATGTTTATTTCATAACACATTCCAAATTTTATACAATTCATCATCCATGATCATGTTTGAAGCTAAATCTATGCCAACATAAAATTCATCATCATCCATATATATTTTAATGTCATCATCCATATCTAATGTCATCATATCATTATCATAATCATGATACTCCAATTATTATTAAAACAATTATTTATCTATTTTAAATGTGCAGAAACATCTTTGTCCTAACACATTCTAATTTTTTTAAACAATTATCCATTATCATCATTCATCATCATCTATATACATTCTAATGTCATCATATCATTACAAGTAGAGAGAAGAAAATTTTGAGAACTTTTAAATGTCTCTGTAGTACTACATTCCAAATTTTCTTAAAATAATTATCCATTATCATCATCTAGATTCCATGATCGTGTTGAATCTAAATCTACGTCTACATACAATTCATGATAATCCATATCTATGATTCTATTATAATGTCATCATCCACATCTAATGCAATCATCATTACAAGTAGAGAAGATTTTGAGAAGGTTTAAGTTTTAAGAAACCCGATACTGAGTTTGAATTTACAAGTAGAGAAAAGAATATTTAACTCTTAGTATTAAGATGTTTGTGTCGTACCATATTCCATATTTTCTTAAAACAAATAATTAACCATTATCATTAAGCCATCACATTCAAATGAAACATAAACACCATATACAATCTAGAAATTCTATACATAATATATAGGAAGATATAAAATTAAAGATTATAAAGTATTTCAAATTTTCAAACGACATCACATTCAAGTTTCAAATTTCAAATCCAGATAATAAATTTCAAATTCCATGACCATCACATTCAATGTTTCAAATTTTCAAATATAGATTATAAAGTATTTCAAACTTTCAAATTTAAAGATTCTATTTTTCAAGTTTCCACCCTCAATCATGAAATTTTTCAACCCTCAATTTTCTATACCCCTTTCCCCAATGGCTTCCACTCTTGTACTCCTTTCCCCAATGGCTTGAATAATCCCAGAACTAATGAGATCTTCCGCAAGACTGCCATATTCTTTACAATTCTTTGTTTTCCTTTGTCACATCTCCATGGGATAACAAACTTGGATCTATAATTACCTTGGTTTTGAATAAAATTTTAGGTCGAAGCCATGCTCTTTAATTATCCACTTTAGTGTATTGTTTTGTTTATTAACCAAAACAATATTTTCCTTCAAATTATTCGTTGCGGATAAACTATTCTTCATGCGGTTTCCAAGTGAACTTGGAAAAAATTTTCTTGACTCTTCAAATTTTCATATTTCAACTGCACAAAAAAGTGATCTCAATTAAACATATTACTAAAATAAGAAAATTTCAAATTAACAAAAATATTGTTTCAAAGTGATAATACTTACGACCGCTCTATCTCTCTTGGCATTTGTAATTGCTACTAGATCCTTGTCCTTAGACCATTTGTTAAAATATGCCTAGGCTTCAACACTAATATTTTCCAATTTGTTTAATGCTTTATCTAAAATATCATCTTTATAATTGTTGTTATACATGACAATCCCACTTCTTACTTGGGTAAGTAAGGAATCCATCTTCGCAGTTGATTCTGACATAGCGTATAAACTGTCCCTTTGCCAATAATTTTCAAAACGACTTATTATCTCATTGATTAGTACTTTTTCCCTTCTCTCCCATTCTATGAGCTGACTGATATGAGGTACAATAAACTCTTGGACATGGGATTGACAATAATAACCAATTAAGTTCTCTAAAGGAAATGGTAGCAATTGTTCACCATCTGTATCTAAAGAAGATGATGTCACTTAGAGAGGTATGGGGGCTTTCGGATTGATAATCGACTGCTACTTTTTTCTACCTTTGGGTGGCTTGATCCTATTTGTGATAAAATAAATCAATATTCAAATAAATAAATCTAAAGTGAAATGTAATGAAATTTGAATAAATTATGTTAAAATAGAAGTATACCTGTTGGCCTTGAATCATCTCATGTGTATTGAAAATCATGTTGAGTCATTGGTATCAATGCCGAAGTAATCTTCATCTAAAGTTATATTATTTAAAATTGATATGCTTGTTGTCTTGGGTAAGCCACCGAGAGAGAGAGTTGGAATTCGAAATGAGGAGGTAATGTTTAGTGTCCCACTAGGGGCCGAGAGGAATTGGCATGCATTTACCAATGTTCTTTTTCCTTATCCTCTAGTTGGCATTTTGAATATTATTGTGGAGGAGGGGTAGTTCATTGTCTTTAAAGAAGGCGAAGGACTACAATGTGCTGAAAAGTTCAAGAAAAATCATATGAAAAATTGTTAAACTATGTAAAAACTACGAAATTATATGAAGTACTATTCAAAACTTGTACTAAAGCAATAAAATCATACCTTGTTGTTGAGGGGTAGCTTGTCACGGTGCTTGAGGTGGCCGTGTTGGAGTAGTAATTGGTGGTTTTTGAGCTGTCTATTGCTGGGATTGCTAAGGTGGTTGTTGAGAAGAGACAATTGCATGCGACTAAACTGAGTGAGTTGGTGAAGACGGTTGACTTTGAGAAGCACATGTATAATCCAAATTCCCTACAATGTCAAATAATCGATCAGTATATCAATTCAATATGGTAAAATTTAAATGGTAAATTAAAAATACAAAATGGGAATTTGTAAATAATACATGTTAAGGTATAACTTCTCCGACATTTAACGAATTAAAACGGTTGGCGGTTCGGAGATGAGTGAACTTCCATTTCAGATTGTGAATTTTTCAATGCCTCAAAGATGTTGTTGGCCCCTTCCTCTTGATTTTGCCTTTTTTTTTGAGGAAGGGCCTCCAAAAATCTTCTCTATAAACAAGAAATATTTAATCGATTCGAGATGAACATCCTATTAGCCTAATGTCGAAATACAAAGTTTATAGTTTATACATGTCGCTTCTTGAAATGGAATTGACAAATTTGTCAATGCCTCATCTTTGTAAGTAGGAATTGGTTTGTATTTTAAATTTAGAATATCCTCATAATAAATCCCAAAGAGATAGTTTGTGGAGTGAATGACCGGTTTTTCTAAAAGTGTTGCATTTGTAATTTCGCTTTTATTTTTTTGGATAAAAAGGTGCACCAATCAATTTTTTTCTTTCTGGATAGTTGCAAGAATGTATGTAATAGCCCGGTTTGGTATATCTATTTGTCGACCATGAAAAAATATTTTGGCTTGTGAGAAGGAAATCATAAGCGCAAGAAAGTGGTGTGTAATTCCTTGCATATCCACACCACGTCTTGATTTATTGACATGAGCTACAAATGCCAAAAATATTGGAATTAATATCGATTTGAATTGTATCAAAATCAAACTGAATACCAAATGAAAATTGAAAATAGTTTACACTTACAATCAACATGGAAACCGAAAAGTGTTTCCTTTGTTGCAACAATGGGTAAATTTTTGAATGGGAGGCATGTTAACCAATGAATATCAGTTGGGTCGATACCAATTAAAACATTCGGTCATCGTCCACAAGAATAATAAAAAAAGATCATCCTCTATATTGCGAGGAGAGAAGGTAGTTCATAATGTCATGGTCTATTTTGAAATGGGGCATCCTAACAAGCCCACCAAAGTCACATGCATCAAGAAAATCCTTGTATTCTGAATTCATTTGTAAAACTATCTAGATGTGGGGCACAAAAGGCTTCCTCAGAGAGTATCTTGCCCTCGATAGGGCTTGTGGGTTGACTCGTATTTTCCTCTGGATTTATCTTAGGCTTGGGCTGCACTTGTAGTTTCCATTGTACTTGTCCTTGAGCTTGATTGTACCTGACCGGATTCCTATAAACAAGAAAATTTGGGAGCCAGAAAGTGTAAACGTGAAAATGACCGGTGGCAAGGGGTATTTATAGGACAAAATTAGGGTTTTGAAGCCTAAGACGCATGACAAAAAGTTTCTTAACACATGACAGGAAGACTCATATCACACATCAAGAAAATTTGTTGAGGCGCGACAAGAATCCTTCCTATCACGCGTCAAAAATATTGTTGACATGCGACAGAAGCCTTCCTATCGCGTGTCAAAAATCTTGTTGACGCACGACAGAGTCTTCTCCCGCCACGCATCAAGAAATTTTGTTGACACGTGATAGAGCCTTCCTATCACATGTCATGAAAGTTTCTTGATGCGTGACAGAAGGCTTATGTGGCGCATCAACAAACTTTGTTGACGCCAGCGATGGCAGAAGGATTCTACCGCGTGTCAACAAGCTTTGTTGAAGCGTGACATGAAGGCTTCCTATCACGCATCAACAAGATTTATTGACACGCAAGAGGAAACCTTCCGTCACACGTCAACTATGCGTCAGTGTCTATAGTCTCTCTCCATCAAAAATATAGTAGGTGAAAATTTAGTTCTGAAAAAAATGGAAAATTCTCCTTTCAAAGTGTATTGCTAACCGGTTCGGAGGATATTCGCTGGGTCTTTTCCACATCCGATTTCTAAGAGGTCTCTTAAAATGAACCCTGGATCAAGTGGAAAGAAGAAATATGTTAGTGTATACACTACGTGGGATGGAAGTGCGTTGGTGGATAGTTCACGGGGATAATCTCATAGAATGGAATGAAGTTAGAATTGCTCTAACAAATTGATTTATCAAGAGCAATGCGCCTATTAAAATTTGCATAAGCACCATGTTGAGAGTGTGAGAGACTCTAAACAGTGGGGTAGGAAGCTTTACCATCATCACTTTGGGTGCACAAACTTTATTCCACTTTATAAGGTTATGCACGCGCTTGGTATGTTTATGTGGAACTGCATAGGGAGACTGAAATTGGCAAGACTTGATTGCAGGAATGGTCCAGACTTTTGACTACTTCTCTACTAAACCTCCGGTGAGAGAGGAATTATGGGTTATGGAATGCTTGACTATGGGAGACAATGTAAAGGCTGAAGAACTCATTCAGAGTTATTTGGTGAGGAAGAACCAGGAGTGCATTTTGATGAAATAGATGAGACAGATGTCGAACTATTTAAGTGCACTTGCTTTGAGAAGGAAAAAGGAAATATGGTCTACATAGTGGATGATGAAGAAGTAGAAAATTTGGACATTGATCATTCTGAAGGTATGCACAAGGTTTTAGACAATGTGGATAAAAATGCACATGCCTATCATGAACCTATGAAGACCAAGAAAGTGAACATTGGCACGGATGTTAAACCTAAGGAGGCCATAATTGAGATTATTGGTTTGATTCTGAAGTGACAAAGATAATTGAGTTACTACGTGATTTCCAAGACTTATTTCCTAGGGGCTACCATGAGTTAAAGGGGGTGCATGATTCATTAGGTGAGATGAATATTAATCTAAAGGAAGGTACACGCCTGGTCGTGGAGAGAACTTACAAGATTAACCCTAACATGCATGTAAAAGTTAAAGAATAAATTGACAAAATGCTTAAATCTAGCATCATTAAGCCCCTAGAAGAATCAGAGTGGGTTAGGCCCATGGTAATCAGTATAAAGAAAGATGATCGGATTAGGATTTGTGTGGATTACATGGAGCTGAATGTTGCATATGTGATTGATCCTTTTCCTACGCCTTTCATTGAGGAAATATTAGAAGGTGTTGCAAGGCATGAAATTTACTCTTTTATAGATGGATTCTCTAGGTATCATTAGGTAAGAATTACATAGGAGGATCAAGAGAAGACAACTTTCACCACTGAATGGGGAATTTTTGCATACAATGATGCCCTTTGGTTTGAAGAATGTGCCTGCTCTATTTTCATGCATAGTTGTTCAAACATTCCAGGATTTTATTCACAAATTCTTGCAGTTTACTTGGATGATTGGACGGTATATGGGCTTATTAAGGATCATTGTGACAACTTGCACCTAATGTTTGAAAGATGCAGATAGTTAAGCATCTCTTTAAACATCAATAAGTGTGTATTTGCTACACCTTTTGGAACTCTGCTAGGGCATATCATTTGCAAGGAAGGTTTGTTAGTAGATCCAACTAAGGTTGTAGTTATTTTATTCTTGGAGGATCCTACCACCAAAGTTAGGTGCACGGATTCTTGGGCCATACAGGTATTATAGAAAATTTATCAAAGGATATGTGAAGATTTTCGTGCCCCTGGAGGAGTTACTAAAGGGAAAAGGGACATACTATTGGGGAGAACCGTAGCAATGCACATTTAAGGCATTAAAGGAGAGACTTACTACAACGCCTATTCTATGTTTTCCCTCATGGAACCAACTATTTCATGTACATGTGGATGCCTCTAGCACGGCCATTGGCACAATGTTAGCTCAACCTGGAGAAGGTATTATAGATCATCCTATCTGCTTTACTAGTAGAAAGTTGACTCCTGTAGAACAATTATACAACTACAAAGTGCAAGGCTTTGTCAATGATCTATGTGTTGCATAAGTTCGACGGTAATTACTAAAGCAACACATTTTGTATTTTATACGAGATCACATGGCACTAAAATACTTAGTAAATAAGCTCATTTTACAAGGAACATCTCATTACGATGGGTTATCTTATTCTAAGAATTTGAATTTATAGTCATGGAAAAACCAAGTAAAATTAATTCTAGCCCAGACCACTTATCAAGAATTCAATCAGGAGAGGATGCGCAAACAATTGAAGATACAATGTTGGATGCATAGTTGTACAGGTTACATCACGCACCTTCAGAATTGGAGGATATTGTTTTCTTTTTACACACAAGTATGGCGCCAAAAGGAATGAAACCCTTAGAGAAGAAATAACTTACAATTTGCACTACACCCTTCATGTTGATCAGTGGTGACTTATACAAACTAGCCGAGATGAAGTATTGCGCCGGTGTGTATTAGAACATGAGCACACAGATATCATGGAAGAGGTGCATGGCAGTATTGTAGGTGGGCATTATACAGGTGATGCCACCGCATGCAAGATTCTACTCATTGGATTATGGTGGGAGACCTTGTACAATGATTGTAAAGAGTATTGTAAGGCATGTGATCACTGTCAGTGCCTTGGCAAACTTGGACAAAGACATGAAATTCCTTTGAGGCCTATTACTAGTGCAAGAGCCATTTGAAAAATGGGCAATAGACTTTGTGGGTCCTATTTCCCAACCGCACGTAGAACCGAATCACGCTACATCATCACTTGTACAAATTATCTCACACGATGGTCAGAAGCGGCACCTACAAAGGATTATATAGTAGCTACAGAAGAAAGGTTCTTATGGGAAAATATTCTTACTAGGTATGGGTGTTCATTGAGTTTGACAAGTGATAGGGGCACACACTTCTTAAATGAGACAATCAGGATATTGTTGGATGAATTTATGGTCGTGCACCACAAGACTACACCTTATCACCCTCAAGCAAATGGGACTATTGAGGCCTTCAACAAGATATTGAGCCAGACCTTAACAAAAATTTGTGATGTTGGAAGGAAATATTGGGATGATAAATTTTGTTGTACTTTGGGCATATAGAACAACTTACAAAAGGTTAAATAAGGCTACACCCTTTCAATTGGTGTTTGGCGTAGAAGCAGTTCTTCCTATGGAATTCATGTTACCTTCTTTGCGTATTGTGCATGTGGGAGGTCTAGCTAATGAGCAGGCATTAGAAGAAAGAATTGACAAGTTAATACAGTTGGATGAGAGGCGTGTCATAAAGCACGTTGGAATCGAGAATCAGAAAAGGTCGTAAAAGGCATGGCATGACAGATACATTAGGGATAATAAGATTGAAGTTGGATGCAGATGGTCCTTCTTTATGATTCCAAGTTTCGTGTTATCCAGAAAAAATTAAGGTGTATTGGTTGGGACCATATGTTATCACTCACATCCTTGAATCAAAGCGCTTGTTAGTTAGAGGTGCTTGATGGAACATGGTTACCCTAATTACTTCAATGGGAGTAGGTTGAATCCCTACTATAAATAAGTCTTCTTGGTGTTTGTAATAAGGCAATATTGCCATTTAGTATAGATTTCCCTTTCTATATTTCTTTTAATGTATTTCCTTCTTCGTCACTATGCTTTGTTAGTTTAGTTTAGTGTTTTGTGTAATAAGCGCATTTTCATGCTGGAATCTAATTACAATCTAAAGTATTTTTATGCATAGAGGATTGTTCATACCCTTGGTGTGGGGTGGTTGTTATTCAAAAATAGGTATGCATGAGAACATATTGTTACAGGTGTTATTCAAAAATGGAAGTGATCTGCTAGAAAGAAAATTTCTCCTAAGGAAGACCATAGTTGGAAATAAATGAATGAACGGTATAGCGTGAGGTAAACTACTAGAGGAAGGCACGGTGGTGAGGTACTTCGGCAAAATTGAACGTACGAAGGAGGTCTTTAGCTAGAAGGCGGAAGGTGTGTTGAAGGTTATAGATGTGGGCGTAGGTGTATCTCATGAAAATTGTTAAAATGGTCAATTAATGAGATGATCGGTGGTAGGTAAAGGAGTAATAAATGCAATAAATTTTAGCAACTCTATATAAATACACGATGTCATTTTATTTCTACCTTTGTGATCATAAGTATTCGAGCAAGCTAGTTGCGACCAAACCAAGTGAAACGTGTTGAGGTGCGGAGAGTTGCAAAACCAAGCGTGGAGAGAAAATTTGTGCACATAAGTGGCTTATGTCCCAATTGGAGAAGGGTTTAAGTGAATCATAGTATTGAGAAGGAGTTAGGGCATGTGGTTTCAAGCTAGGGCACGCAAGTTTTGAGCTAGGGCTTGATAGAGGAAAAAGTCAAGATTTTTACCATGGCACCAAGGAAAGCACCTGGAGTAGGAATGAAGGGGAAGAAAAGGTGGAAATCGAGGTCGAAGATGCTCCCGAGAGAATTTTTTAGAAATGCAAAAGATCCGTAAGGAGTGATCATCGACGAGATTGGGATTCCCATATCTCAGAGATGTAAAGTAAGTGAATACAACTATGACACCACCAACAACAAGGGATATTTGTAGAAATTATTGAATAAGAATACCAACAAGTGCATGGTGGATGACATGTCAGTGTATGACGATGTTAGGGAGAAGTTTCTCAAGAAGGTAGGGGTGTATCAGTTGTATGAACTCCCATATTTTGGAAAACCAAAAATTTATACCAATGGCTTACTTAGTAGATTCCATGATGGATTTTTCTATTTTTTTGGACAGCGGTAAGGATCACCACACCTTTGATTACTATATTGATAGGACTAAAGGGCATAGGGACAAAGATTAGTAGTGATCTAACTGATAAGGAAGCTATTATAGCCATAAGCAAGGAGTTGGATATGCCAAGGGTCCACACAGAATGGACATCTATAGATTAAGGAAGTACCATGTGGTGTAGGCAGCCGCGCATCTGCTCACTAAGCTTGAATGATCAAGAGATATGGTCACAAGTAAATACCATGTGGCTACATATTGCGAAGAAAATGTCACAAGGAGAAGTGTACAACTTAGTTGGCTACATAGCAGAAATAATTATTGAGGAAGCACACATAGGTGAGAAGATAAGTTTTGGTGCTATCCTATTATCTCTTGTGTTTGTATAAATTGGAGTGTCCGATGGGCCAAATAAAAAAATTGGGAATACCCCTTGCAGAAAATAAGTCCCTCACAGAGAGGTTTGAGAAATATTTGTGTGAAGGAACAATGAGTGGCTCATTCAAACAAAGGGTGTAACTATGGTATGATTGACTTCGCTCGGCCTTTTGCGGGAATGGTACATTCCAAAGGAGTTACCCTTAGTAGTGGGCAAGGCAGTGTAGTTCGCGGTGTATCAACAGCTTTTCATCGTGTGGTTCGTGAATGAAGGATGGGATGTGAGTCCCTAGTGAAAACTTCCATACGCCTTTACAACATGTTACTTCCAAGCAACAACATAGGTTTATTAATGCACGCCTGGTTGAGCTACAACACGGACAAGGTAGATTGTGACTACCATACTCTAAGGAAAACATATATTTATCTAGGTCGATCTGCCTATATCAAGAGGCTTATTTCTAATGTTATAAGTATGAAGTCGGTAAGTTTGGCTATTGGGGACAGTGGGGCCATGCTTATCTATCTTCAACTCAAGCCTAGGATGGAAAATGGAAAGTATGTGGAGAATGAGTTCATGCTTCCAGGGCCACCTAAGGGCAAACACATAGTTGAAAATGTGGCAGCTCCAAAGCCTGCCTCGACCATAGAAAGAGATGAGGAAGAAGAGATCGACGAGGATAGTGGAGGCTTGGACCATAGAGGTTGGAGGTATCCCACAGACAAAGTAGAAAGTGAGTACGCAGATACTCCCCATAGACACAAGGAGGAGAGGAAGACTTGGATGTGGGTACAATCCATGAGGAACGCTAGTTTAAAAAGGTGTTCAGAAGAACCAGAACCTAAGGCATAGGAACATCTCAACCTTTACGAAGGTCACCTCGACTCTCCCCTAAAAAGAAGCACCCAAGGGAAAGAGAAAAAGAAAGTTGAAGCTTAACGAGGAGGAGGATTCTGAAGAGAGTGCGCTAGGAACCCCGGTCCAAATTTAAAGATGTGGAGGAACCTTGGGATGAAGAAATGAGAGATGAAGAGGAAGGGGTGAAAGAAGTAGAATAAATTGTGCAAGAATAACCCAAGCACCCATTACGACTCAGGTAGGAGAAGGACCAACTCCAGACCTTGGTGCCCAGGTTCCTAAGGGGCCAAGAACAAAAAGAGAAAGAGCAAGTGAAGAGTATGTTGTCCCTAGTATGGGCTATACTAAGGACATAAGAAAAATCATCTACACCCGATTTCAAAGCATTGTGGGCCTTAAGGAGTTATATGGGTGGGAGCTGATGGATCCAAATATGGCCACTATGCACACAAGGAAGAAATTATCCTGGTCCATGTAGACTCATATGGACAAACCAGATTTTGACATGTGCGAGGAGTCATGTGTCTTGCAAAGAGTGAAGAAGGCACCCCAAAGTAGGCACATGACAATAAAACCTACTCTAATGTCTGATGAGCAAGTCAATAATGCAATGGTCAAAGTATCTGTTAAGGTGGCATAGAGAAACATTGATAAGGCTGCCACCATTCAAGCATTTCTTGAAGATAACAAGGCTAAAACTGCAGAGATAATGCGCATTTAAAGGAAGAGAAGGAATGAGAATGGGAAAAGAATGAGGCCTTCATTAGCATGGAGGAGGAAATTGGTGATCACATCCTTAAAACAAGGCCTCATCTAGAATCTCAGGTACCATAAAAGTTTCCTTCTACTATGCATTATGTGCACACTTTGGTCGATTTGGTGTTAGATGACGAACCGATTCAAATGCCTCGCGCCAAAATATTCTAAAAAGACGAAGAGAGAACAAGGGCCTCTATTGTTAGGAAAATTCAAATTATGAGGTGTTCCTCCAAACTTTGAAGGATGACCTGAAGAAATCCGACCAAGATCTCAATTTATGTGTGGCACCGAAGCGTAGCAAGGACTAGAACTCTAGTTAAAGATAATGAAGTTATGGCAAAGTGATAAAGATGAGACACTAAGGTGCATAAAAATATAGGCACTCGGTGAAATAAAAGCATGAGGCCCTTGCAGCAACCTAGGATCCACACAAAGAGATGATTGATGAGATTGGGAAGATCATAGTGTAAAAGATGGACCTCCTGGAAGGAATGATTTAGGAATGGCTAATGTTGTTCTGATACTACTGAATGAGAAATAAAATATTACTCAGACAAATTGATGTCATAGCCACGATATTCCAAAGAAGACAAGGACCGCACTAAATGACTGGAAGACATTGGAGGCTGAAATCAAAAATGAATATCCATAGCTAATCCTCCCAATTGAAGAAGAAGGGTGTTGTAGAGTGAAAATTCATTCTTTTGTACAATGTTTCATTAATTCTTTCATTCATTATTCTTTATTATTGGGAACATCATAAATAATTCCCATTTTCGGGACGATAATGTACTTTAGTGTGGGGTAATGTTGAGTAGACATAATGTTGCTCTAAGGAGATGAGACACAAAAGATGCGCGCGCGGGAACAAGGCGTAGGAAGATAGGGAAGGAAACACGCGCCAGAACACTTTGGCTCGAGACTTAGCCATTTTTATGGATAAGGGATATTTTTGGAGATAGTGTGCAAAGCACACATAGAGATGAAGACTTGCACTACACGCAATGGTATTTTGGGAACAAGCGGTTGTTAAGCGCCATGCATAGTTTAGGCTAATAATAGGATTTATTCTTAGAGTTAACTATAGGACATCTATTATTAGAACACTTGCATGTTGTGCAAGCCATTGTAAAGGCACATGGCTATTATTAGTATGCGACCTATTTTGAGAAGTGTATGGGCGGTGAAGGGAAAGTCCCTGCCTTTATAAATATGTATTGAACTGTGTGGTTTAGGGAAAGTGAATTATTGTAGAGTTATGCTACTGATCTTAATACGCACATGACTCATGGGGATACTTTATAGTGTAAGAAGCTTCTATGTTTTATAGTGTGTAATGCAATGGAATATATTTCCTGGATAATGGTGTTAGACATAACTGAATCTGGTTCTTGTATGGTTACCCTTATTGTAGTTATTGTTTAGTTCATGATTCTCTAAGATCTAGATCTGGTTTATGCACTATGAAATGTTTATGATTAGTTATGGATCTAAATATGTATTATCATCATCACACTAACATCCATAGTGTAACTCTAAAGAGGGGCATGGTACCTTTGCGTGTTTCTTGTGTGAGCACTCATCTCAAGTTGAGTGATGTGCCAACACGCTTAGGTTTTCTATAGTAGATTCTAGGTCGCATCATTAGGTATCTCCTATTAACATACAATAAGTGAATTTAACTCAACAAGTAATGATTAATGGGTTGGTTTGGGTCCGCAGTGTAGCGGAGGTCAGTAGGTGAGGTCTGGGTGAAATTAGGCAAGGTTTTGGGTTGTTTTGGGGAAGTTGTTAACTCGTTGTTATAGGAAAATTTCCAGTCTCGAACCCGGTATCGGTTGGTCAACCGATGTTGGTATAGGAGATAGACTGATGCCGGCAGCTAATCGGTGTCGGTAGCAGAGGGGCAATTTGGTTAAAATATTAAAAATGGGAGTTTGGCCTCTCTTTGATTGCACAGAGAGATTGAGGAGGTTTGGGGAAGGATGGAAAGGTGTTGATTAAGACTCAACAAGGTACAGGGGTGATGGGATGGGTGAAATGGCTCTGGTTGGTAGAAAATGTGATAAATGGGTAGAAGGTGGTAATAAGATAGAGAGAAATTAAATGAAAGTAGTAAATGAAATGATTAAGATCAAACACACAAGCTTAACAAGTAAGAATGATTTACTTATCTGATAAAATTTGCAGATCCAAATGTGGTAGGAATGGTTGATCATTTGGAGGAGAAGTGTATTGTGTCTAGTGAAAGGTAGTAGCGTGCTTGTGCTCTACCGTGTCAACTGAACTCTAGAGAATCTATGGATGAACCAAATGATTGGTGGATGTGTGATGTGCTCTAGTTCAAGGTCGGGAATGCTTTCATGTTGGAGACTAATGAAAGTTTTAATGCCAAAGAAGTCATTTGAATTGAGAACCCGTAAAAGTTAAAAACTCTATTTAAGGGTAATCGATGGTGTTAGGGATCAATGCGGCCGTTGAGGAAAACCAGCGTCGGTTAGGGAGAATTAGTCCAAGTTACCAAAAATAGCCTGATCTTTACTATTTTTGGTGTGATTTGATTCTTCATTCCGGGTCTCAAGAGGGTTGGTGATTAGATAAGTAGGAGTGTTGTTGGAGAAAAATAGGAATTTAATATTAGGGTTTGAAAAGTCCCAGTTGGTTGATAAGTAGGGACTTAGTCTTAGTTAATTAATAGGCTAGGAATAGGTCTTGGGTGAGGTGGCTAGGTGAGGTGTAAATCAACTTAATTAAAGTAATTAAATTAATTAATAATGTGAGGATGAATATTAATTTAATTAAAGGTGATTAAATTAATATCAATGTGGGGAAGGGGAGTATGGCTAGGTATATGTGTCAATTTTGATTAATTGAAAGGGGTTAAAGGGATTGTGACCCAAATTTGGTGTCTACATTTTCCCCTTTTTGTCACATAGTTTGTATTGATAAGTGACACTAAAAAAAATAGGAGGTAGGTGTTCCAAGTATGAGTGAAAGTTAGGTTGCCCCAAGTATGGGTGGAGGTGATCCCCCTCAAACCAGAACTGATGAAGGTTAGACTTGAGTCGGTGAATGGTTTGATAAATTGATAAGTGATGAAAAATGAGGGTGGTTGGTGTAGGTAGTGATGATATCGGTGTGGGTAATAGGTAGGGCATTCAAACACACACACACATATATAAATGTGATAAGGTACTAGGTTGAAGAGCTCATGAAAACTCTACTTCATCAAAGGTCGATAGGATTTATCCAAACAAGGTTGATGTGATCCAGGTATCCAAGGTATAGGATACGGTCCTGAAACACAACTAGGCTAGGTGTAGAATGGGTAGGTGTGTTCCAGAGCACCAAAAGGTTTGGTCAGATAAATGACAACATGACATTAGGCAAGGTAAGGTCATAGGCTAAACAACACAAGTAACATCATCACAAGGTATAATGAGTAAGTGAATTTGAGTGTCAAATGGGTGGGTTTTGGGTGAGGTTGATAGGTAAGGTCATAGGTAAGGCCATGGGTAAGGTTGTGGTATAGGAAAAATTTTCCCCAAATGAAACAAAGGTCACGTATTAGGTAATAAGGTGATATTAGGTGAGGTTACAAAAGGCTAGGGTGAGGTGGGGTAGTAAAGAAAATGGTTTCAGGTAGTAATTGTAATGAAATGTGTAAATTAGGTATAGGTTTAGTTGGGTGACCGACACCAGTTGTAAAGGTAAACCGATACCGGTTAAAAAAAACCAATGTCAAATCTATTAGGGCATAAAAACCGACGTCATCAAGTCAAATTTTGGGTAAAAAAGGTAAAAATCCACATTTTATAGATTCATTTGTCACTTTCTATTTGTGGAAATGACAAGGAGGAAAATAGGGATTTTGAGGAAAAAAAAATAAAGGTATTGTCAAGTGGTTGAGTTGGTTGATGTTAGTGAGGTGATTAAGAGTGGTGATGGATGGGCCCACGAGATCATTTAGGTGATTTCATTGGTTGGTTGGAGGTGGAGAGAGTGAGTTGAGCTATGGCAGAGGTAGGAGAAGGTGAAGGAGGACCTCCAGTGTAGAGACCAAGACATCCCACCGAGGAGATGATGTCGTAGAGGTAGGATTCAATCCTCCTTGTTTGTTTTTATTAAAATTTGAGGTAAAAATGAAGGAATTGGGTTTTAAAATTTGAATTTGAAATTTGGTTAAAAATGAATGAAATTGGGTATGGGGAGGGTGAAATGTAGGCTAAATAGGTGGGAAAATGAATGAGGGTGGGAATTAGAGGGTTTTGGGTAGGTTTTAGGTTGTTTTTTCAAAAATTTTCAAAGTTTGGGGGCATGGGGTTTGGCTTTGGGGCCAAACTAGTGACCGACACTAGATGCATCGACCAACTTTGGCTGATGGTGGTGGGCTGCTAACATCATGGGTAGAATGGGTGACTGATATGGTCTGATCAGGTGACCAAAGGTCATCACTAAAAAAGTGACCAGGTCTTAAAAGGCTTAGGTGTAGAAGAAAAAAATGGGGGAAAATGAAATGGTAGGATAAATAGTTAGGTAATGGGGTAAAAGTAGATAGATAAGGGGTAGTGAAATATAGAATTGGGTGGGTTTAGGGTGAAAATTGTAGGGTATAAAATAGGGAAATAGATGTGGAAGTGTTTAAGGTATGGTAGTCAAATAGGTAGAAAATAGATAGGTAGGTAGGAAATTGTGTGGTGGAATGGTGAATAGGTAAGAGGAATAGAAGAAATAGAATATGGGGAGTGTTTTTTGGTAGATAAAATGTATGATAGGTTAGTGCATAAAGTAGGTAGGAAAGTGAGCGTATAGGTAGGTAGGAAATAACATGTGGTGTGATGATGGGACTAGGTAGAATAGTAAAGAGAGATATATGGGAGTAAAATAGGTAAGTACTTAGACACTGTGTTGATTGGAATGGATTAGGTAAGACCAGAATAGATGATGCATGATAAGTACCACCTTGTTGGTTGTAATGATGTGAAGCTAGCATCACTTAGGATGAGTGGGACCATGTGAGATAATGTGGGACTTGTGGGTGTGTGGTGAGCATCACTAAGGATGAGTGGATCACATGAGATGATGTGGATATGATGTGGTATCATAGCGCATATCATTTGATCATAGTCCGATGGTCTTGCTCATCATCGATAGATGGGATGCAATGACCAATACCTTCCATTACCTACGAGATGACTGATATCACTAGAGGATGTGTACCATATTTTGTGGCTATCGATCGATGTGGGGAGCCTCTATATCATATTTCATTGAGGCATTTGATCCTATGGTTATAGTCTTTGGAGAGGTAGTGGGTGACCTGACTGAGCATAGTGTCAGCATTTTTTATGGATGCTATGTACATTTCACATCCTCGGAGACCAGGTTGGGAGTGTGTGATGATGGTGGTGGTGGGATGCTACACACTCCCGATTCGAGGGTGGAAGATTTCCCTGAGCATTGATGGGGTATTACAAGATATGATTGAGGAGTGTTTGTTTTGCATGGGCACTGCATATCTAGTGCAGCTATACAAGGAGCTTTGGGCTTATCAGAGGATGTGTGATATGGCATATGTTGTACATATTTATTACATTGTTGGGCATATGAGCACATAGTGATTGTGCACCCATAAGGACTTCTGCTAGCGGATTGGCATCATGGTGTTACTAGAGTTGGATACAGAGATGGGTGGTAGTAGGGGCTCATCCACGGGTTGAGGAGGTAACACATGATGTGACCTATTATGTAGGGAGTTAGAGGGGTTATATGTTATGGACATAGTATGGTGGCCATATGTGGATTTCCCATCATATGGAGGTATGGAAGAGGAGCTGCAGGGTTTATAGTTAGTTAGATGGATATAGGGAAGGCATGTTGGTGAGCATGAGATGATTCCAGTGATAGGGTCCTACACTAGTTTTGGGCTGCTGAACAGCAGATGTGCCTCCACCATTTCCTCAGTATCATAGAGAGATGATGTGGAGAGACCTTATCTCCACCACATCCGACAGGGCCAGTAGGGAGGAGGAGGAGAGGTGTGGTGGATAGGAGGATAGATGATGATGTAGGTGTGACCACTATGGTTACAGATGCTGGTGGGAATCCCAGCTATAGGCATTACCACCATGTCAGCTAGACTTAGCTTACACATGATAGTTCGAGAGGATGCATTACAAGGGTAAGGTGACTTTTTACTACAGTGTAAATCACACATCTCAGGGGCATAGATGTGTACCACCCTCCAGGGGATAGGTGGTTTTTACAGGGGCATAAGTATGTATGCTCTGACAGACCTACATGCTACAAGGTACACAAGAGGGATGGATAGGTGATGGGGGACATATTTTCATGTTATAGGCATAGTGTTAGTACATAGATAGTCCATTTGCACATTGCATGGCATTAGAGTTAGCAGCTGATAGGCTGCGTGTACAGTAGCACAAGTACAGTGATGGGCCCACCTCCATAAGCACTGGGATAGGGTCCTTATTACATGATATGGCACAGTAAGCAGGGGACCACAGGGCCACTATTAGGACAGGGCTACATGTAGGTGTTAGAGCTATGACACCACCCCAGATGATATCCATGGCCACTTACAAGATTTATGAATCAGAGGTGAGATATTATCAAGACCGGTTATTAGAGGCTGGTATACAGGTTGTATCATATGTAAGTATAGGGCCCAACAGAATGGCCAGCTAGCAGACAGAGGAAGAGAGGACTCATAGTACTAGTACATATGATGGTAGTCACCGATCTCATGGTCATGGCGAGAGGGAGGTGACAAGTTCATGGAGGCCGAGGCCAGATGAGGGTACATAGAGATGATGATGATGATGATGAGAGAGAGAGGTGGACCAGATGAGGGTATAGAGAGAGAGAAAGAGAAGGGAGATGAGGGTGACCCTCACATGGGTGAGACAAAGATGTTATCTGCCATTGTATTTTGATTTTTGTTATATGTACTAGCCTATGTGCCAAAGATGTGAGATTGTACATGAGAGGTTTTGAGATACTTGTATTATTTATATCTATGTATATATGTATTGATACACAAACCTTCCATTTATATAGTTGATGATGAGATGATATGTGAGAGTATATTTCCATTATATTTCTTTCATGGAAACTTGATTTGATTAATGATGTATGTTTTGATGATAGTTATATATATTGATGCTATGGAAACTTAGAGTTTTAAGAAAAGGTTAATTAGGCATGGTGGAGTTAGATGTAGGCATGGTGGAGTCAGTATGTAGGCATGGTGGAGTTGTATAGGCATTTAGGCATGGTGAGTCATGTGTTGAGTCAAAAATGTCAAGTGTTAGGCATGGAAATTAGTTGAGTTTTGAAATTATGAAAATTTCAAGTTATTTTTTATGGAAATTAGATGATTTTGGCATGATGGAGTCATTGATGTATGATGTGATTGTAGTATGAATTGGTTGATGTTGTTGTGAAATGAAATGATAGTATGCTAAATAGTTTAATTTCCAATGTATTGATGATATGGAAATTAGATCATAGGCATGGTTAAGTTTGTGTTGTTTTGTTTTGATGGAAGATGAGATATATAATGGATGTATGATTTTGGTTTGAGTTAACTTCCCAATTATTATTTTTATGGGAACTAACTAAGTGTTTGTTTGATGGGGAAATGATGATGGGGTAAAAGAGTGGTGAGCTAACCTCAAAGGGCCCCATGCCCTAAGAGTGCTGCCTACATAGCCCTTGCAAAAGGGGCCTCAGGAGCCGATGTAGTTCTCCCATAGATAGGGAAGAATAAGATGAGGTAGGTGAGTAGGTTGGTGAGTTTAGGTATGGGTAAATGGGAAAGGTAATTTAGGCATGGTTGTGTCTAGGTTGATTAGGCATGGTTGAGTCTAGGTTGAGTAGGTATGGTTGAGTCTAGGTTGATTAGGCATGGTTGTTTGAGGTTGGTTTAGGCATGGTTGAGTTATTAGGCATGGTTAGGTTGATTAGGCATGGTTGATGTTGATGTTGATGATTAAAGTAGATGATGAATGTAAATGTAGGTGAAAGGAGAAGAAATCCTAAAACTAAATGTCAAGGTCTTGTCCTATGTAGAAGAATCAATAAGTAAGAAAAGGGGAAAATGGTATAAGAGGTGAAAAAGACTCCATAAGTGGCAAGAACCATTATGAGCATACCAAAGATAGGGTTATGAACTTAAGCCCTCTAAAGGCATTGCATGATTGAACTTTCTA
This sequence comes from Taxus wallichiana var. yunnanensis, assembly GCA_018340775.1. Lineage (NCBI taxonomy): Eukaryota > Viridiplantae > Streptophyta > Pinopsida > Cupressales > Taxaceae > Taxus > Taxus wallichiana. The sequence continues at coordinate 499,183,603 of CM031244.1, forward strand.
AGGGTGAAAGAAGTTACATGATCACAAAGTGTCACATGTGTGCCACCATCCCTTGAGTGGGTAGAAGAAGAGAAAAGGGAAGGAAGGTGAGGTGGAGTGGTTTTTTTAGTGTAACCTTGTTGTGAGACAACATGCCCCTTCTGCAAGATACCCAAAACTAGAATAGGCAAGTCCATGACTAAAAAGTTGTATTTTTCTTGTTTTTTTTTTTTTTTATTTTTTTTAGACTGATCGATGTGGGAAGTCTATGTGGGATGAATAGAATATCTCCTTGAGGTCTTCGTGAAGTTGATCGATGTGGGAAGCTTCAAAATATTTTTATTTTATTTTTGCAGAAATAGTCTTCTTTTTTAGATAGACTATGTATAATAGGGCTAGCTTTTTATAGTTGTCCTTCAGGGAGTCAGTCTATTTATAGCAAAAGAGAGAAAGATAGATGTCCTTTTTGAGGGAGTCATCTATTTACAAAAATTTTGACTCAAGGAGTTGAATTTGAAAATCCCATATATTACTTTTGAATTTTTTTTTTGGACTTTTAGGTCATGGACAAGACTATAAAGGAGTATAGGCTTCTTTTATGAAGGAAAAACCATAACACAGAGGTTAGCTATGAAAGAGAGGTTTTAAGTGATGAATGACCATGGGATTCCATCCTAAAAGGATGAAAAAAGTATCCATGAGAATCATGCCATGAGTAGAGTCATGGTACTCATATTTAAGATAAGGCTGAAAGGTGATGGATAATCACACAATTTTGTGTAGTTCATTGGTCCTTAAAAGAGGTAGATGAAAGGAATGGTTACTCAAGGGATGAGTGTGTAATAAAAAAAAGGTGATATAGTACTTGATTCAATAGTAGAATGGTCAAGATGCAAGGCATTGAGGGGCTCAGGCTCGGGTTTACCTTCGAGAGAAGATAAATGATAAGCACCTGATCCATAGGTATGAGTGATGATATAGGGTCCAAGCCAATTAGAGAAAAATTTTCCCGTTTACTTTTCTCCACTTTGGTTACATGTTGATTTTCCTTCAGACAAGGTCACCGACCTTGAAGGTTCATTCATGGACACATGTTTTCATAGGCACATTTGATACATTTTTGGTAGATTTGAAGGTGATCGAGAGCATTTAAACGACATTCATCTAGAAGCTCAAGTTGGGCCAAATGGTCTTGGTGAAAGTCATCATCATTGAGCATGTCTTTGAGTGAGATACGAAGAGATGGAATTTGGACTTTGAGAGGCAAGACAACCTCTATACCATAGACCAAAGAGAAAGGTGTAGTAGTGGTTGAGGTGTGAATACTAGTGTGATAAGCCCATAAAGCAAAAAGGAATGTGCATGTGTGCCAATCCTTACTAGTATCATCAACCACTTTCATAAGAATTTTGTTAAGAGTTTTGTTAGTCAATTCAGCTTGGCCATTTTTTTGAGGGTAATAAGGTGAAGAAAAACTAGTTGAATGCCAAAGGTCACAGTAGAATTTTTGTGTAGGGTTTTGTTTTTGAATTGTTTTCCATTATCAGTGATGAGGCGATGAGGAACACCAAAGTGAAAAAATGATGTGATGGTTGATGAATTCACATTTTCTCAGCTTTTGTAGAAATGAGAGGTACAACCTCCACCCATTTAGTGTAATATTCAATCATGGTGATGATCCATTGATGATGTTGAGAAGAATGAGGGTTAATCTCTCCACGAGATCCAAACCCCATTGGGAGAAAGGCCAAAGGTCTCTAGCGACCTGTAAGGCATGACTAGGGGTGTGGTGAAGATTAGCATGTTGTTGACATTTCACACAACATTTGACATAGTCACAATAGTCTTGGTTTAGGGTTGGCAGTAATAATAGCCAGGTGAAGAATGCATTTAGCGATGGTGAGGCCACTTTGAAATGACCACCACAAATCCCATCATGAACTTCTTTAATGGTGTATGGGATTTCAAGAACTTGTGGCATCGTAGGAGGATACCATCAAAGCCCATTTTAGAGAAGAAGACCCCCATGATGACATAGAGAGACACTTTTGAGGAAGGCTCATGTCCATTGCGAGTGAGTTCTGGAGGTAAAATTGAGAGGGAAAGGTAATCGGAAAACTACTTATACCAAATGTCACATGGATCGGTTTCAATTCTTCCTACAAAAGTTAACGTCTCAAATAAATAAGAGGGTGATTGCAACCTTTGTACTATGACAAATATTTTTGAGTCGGAAGGTGAAGCAGGTATTTGAGAAGCAAGGTAGCCATGGTATCCACAAATTTTTAGTGGAGCATGGAGTGGTTTGAAGTTCATAATGATCAAAGGTAGTCAAAAGCATGTCGATGTGATGTTTATACTTTTTGAAGTACCTCATTATGAACACTAGTATAAACCATTGACTTGGTTCACAACTAGTTGGGAGTCACCAAAGATATTAATGGATTTAACATCTAAGGCTATGGTGGTTTGAAGACCTAACATGAGTGCTTCATATTCGGAAATGTTATTAGTGCAATCAAAATCTAGTTTGAAAGATAAAGGCATAGGCTCACCATCAAGAGGAATAAGGATGACCCCTGCACCACCCCCCACACTTGACATTTAGAACCATCAAAAAATAAGGTCATCTGATAAATGGTGTCATCAAGGGAGAGGGTAGTAATGGATTCATCAGGGAAATCAAAGTTAGAAGATTGATTTCCAGAAAGAGGTGCATCTCTACAAGTTGGTTGGCGATGGTTTTTCCTTTAACAAAATTTTGATGGATGAATTCAAGATCTAGGTCTGCAAGAAGCATGAGCCAACATGTAACACATTGGTGTTGATAAGGCTTAGCATACATGTAATGTAAGGGGTCAGTGTTGGTGACAATGAAGGTTTTGTGGTTGAGTAGGTAATGGAAAAGTTTGGTGGTGACAAAGACTAGGGCTAAGCAAAATTTTTCAATGTGAGTATATCTAGTCTCATAATCTAAAAGAGTATGGCTTATATAATAAAACCACTTACTCCCTATGTTTCTCATCATGATGAGCGAGCATGGCACCCAAGGAATGATCGGTGGTAAATGTAGAGGTAAAAGGGCTTTTCATCCTTTGGTGGGATGAGCACAGGTGGCTGGAGGAGGTATTCTTTTAACACCTCAAAATATTTATGACACTCATCATCCCAGTTGAAGGAAACATCCTTTTTAAGAAGATGATGAAAAGGGTGACATCGGTCGAGAGTTGAGAAATAAAGTCTAATAGATTGCAAACTTTCCTTGCAAACTACGAAGTTGTCAAAGGTTAGTAGGTGGAGGCATCTCAAGAATAGCCTTGATTTTGGTGGGATCAACTTCAATACCTCACAGAGAGAGATGATGAAACCAAGGAGTTTTCTAGAGAGGATGGTGAAGACACACTTCTTTGGTTGAAGGAAACACAATATTTGATGAGATGGTCAAAGATGACTTTAAGAACCACAGGTGTTTCAACCCATGCTTAGACTTAGCAAGAAGTCATCAACATAATCTTCCAAAATGTCATGCATGATGTCATGAAAAATATAGGTCATGGCACACTGATATGTAGCACCACATTTTTTTAAGGCCAAAGGGCATGACATGATAATAATAAAAGGTCCCCCCAAGGGGTGATGAAGGTAGTTTTGTGTTGATCTTCTTCAAGTGAGTAATATTTGGTTATAACCCGAGAAACCATCCATGAGTGATAGCATCTCATGGCTGGTGGTGAGATCAACAAGTTGGTCGATACTAGGTAGAGGAAAGTCATCCTTGGGGAAAGCTAGGTTAAGGTCATGAAAAATCCATGTAGATGTGGAGTCCCCTATCACTTTGGTGATAGGAACTATGTTAGAAATCCATTGGGGATAATCAATGGGTAAAATAAAAGAAACAAAAAGGAGGCACTTGGAGTTCTTCTTTCACAAGAAGGGAAATGCGAGGATGCATTTTTCATAGCTTTTGTTTCATGGGTTTGGCATCGGAATAGTTACGATATTGTGGACCATGATATTTGGGTCAATACCAGGCATATCAACATAAGACCAAGAAAAATCATTGCTATGATCTCGAGGAAAAGAGGTGAAGGCTTCTTGTTCAACAAAGTCTAAAGATTGGCCTATCTTTAGAATGTGGGGTCATCCTGAGTGTGAATGTTGATCTCTATGGTCGATTCATTCAACATGGTTTGTCATCTCAGAAGGTAATGACCGGTGGATATAAGAATCCTCCACACCTAGATAGGTGAGAATGGAATCATCATCCTGACATTGAACAACATTGATAGAAGGAGTATCATCATCGATCATGTCAGGATATAGGAAGGGAAGAGAAGAGGGAGACTCACCATCACATTGATAAGTCAGAGGTCCCAAGGAAATGGTGTTCATGAAAAAAAAAAGTTAGGAGGAATGGATTCTATCCATAGACTCCAGGTGAAGGTGGTGAGGTAGGTGAATGAGGTGGAGAAGGTGTATCTTCCTCTACGAGGTCGATACAGGATTTCTTAGAAGAAGGTTCCTCAAAAAATCCAAGACCACGGCGATCCTTGTGTTTCCAGTGGTGCAAGGTATGACCGTGTGATGACCTTATTCATAAAGACCAAATCCAAATCCTTTCCAAGCACATCGATGAAGGAATGTGTGGGTGAAAAAGGATGATTGGTGAGGTATTGAAAATCAAATGAGAAATGGATGGGTTTGAGTAGGTGGTTCTAGTAGTATGAAGAAGCATCAAGTCCCCCATACATCAAGTTGGTGTGAAGATGGGGTGGACCATATGGAAATACCTCACCTACATGATGGTTGTAATGTGGGTGTTGATGGAGGCTCCATACTCTTGAGGAGTAAGGAAGGTATTAACATTATAGAGGTGATACTCCCCAAGGTAAGGCATTGAAAAACACCTACCAAGGGATCAAAAGTTGGTATTTGGTTAGTGGGAATGGAAGAATCACCAGAGAGCTTGAGAAGAAGAAGAATCATGGTGTTTTTGAAGTAGATGGGTTAGCTGATGGGCCAGCTATGGAAGTTGTGGTGGTAGTGGGAATAGAGGAGTTGGTTGTGGAAGATGTAGTGGAGAAGTGGTGGATGAGGCAAGGTGAAGAAGAAGAGGTAGTAGTGGTAGATGGGGTATCAAGAAAAGAAGAAGTGGTAGTGGTGGTAGATGCCTTAACTAGTATAAGGACATCATTAGGTCGATAGAGCATGTTACAGGTTTTGAATGGTGAGGGATCTACCTAAATGGTGTAGTTTTTCCCTTCATGTTCAAATTTTAAACAATGATGTAAGGTAGAAGGACACAACCCATGGCATGGATCCAGGGTCACCAAGTAGCATATTGTATTGAATTCCCCCTTCTAAGACATAGAATAATTCAGAATAGTATGGGGGCCACGCAAATGTGGAGAAGGATGGTACCGAGGGTGGAAGTCATGGTCATTAAATGAACACAACATAACTAGGTTATTATGCATGCAATTGGTAGGGATGCACATTTTTTTGTATGCATGGGAGGAAATGATGTTGATATTAAGACCTCCATCGATCAATCATAACATGTCATCGAACATGTGTATTATCAAATGTAGATGGAAATGAATAAGGTGGGGTCAAGGATCATCTGATTGGAGAGGGACAATCTCTTCATCAAAAAAACTAATAGTAAAGAGACTTGATGAATGGTAGTGGGGGTAAAAGATGGAGGTGAAGTGGTGAGAGTGGCCACATGATGAGGAGTGATAATGGTAGAAAGGTGTGGGGTCATTAGGTAGAACCTCAATAGATTACAGGACCTCGATGAGGGCCTGAATGATGAGACTCAAAGGTTTGGATGAGGTCATACAAAGACATTTTGAGAGGAGATGGTGCAGTAGTTTTTTGATCATGGTATGATGTGAAACTCCATCAAAATGGGATATGCCAGCCCATGGATGGTGACTTTGGGTGTAGGTGTAGATGGAATGTTGGGTAAAGGTGTAGTGGATGGTTTTTTTGTCTTCTCTTTTCCTTTGTCCTTTTGTGCATGAGTGGAAACTTGAACCATGTTAATCTGAGGAAGAGAGGGAGATGAATCGTGAAAGGTATAATGACAAGAGGGACAAAAACCTAGTGTGGGATAAGAACCTTGTGAAATAAGTATGGCACACTGGCATTTTGGAGGAGGTTTGGTGAGTTCTCTAATCTAGACCATATTGATCTCAAAGGTTGAGGAGGAAAAGAGGGTTGCAGGAGGTGGAGGTGAAGGTCATGAATAGAAATGGGGTGAGGGATACATGGTGACAGGTGAGGGTGGAATGGGAGCTTCATCCAAAAGGTCATCTTCTTCCAAGATCTCTTCGGAGAACACAATTGAAGAAGAATATTCTTAAGGGCCTTACAATTTTCAACATCATGTCCTGGCACACGATGATAGGCACAAATATTGGTATCATCAAACCCTTCTAGTTTAGGTTTGAGTGGGTCATAAGGCTTGAGAGGTGGCAAATGTGATGATGAGGTTTCTAAAAGGTTAGCAAGGATGTTAGTAGTAAGACCCTACCAAGGGATCACAATGAGAAGTGAGAGTGGGTTTGGATGGAGGTTTGGGTGACTTCTATGGAAGAGATATTGTTGAGGTGGAGTTGATTTGGATGTAGGTTTGGTGACTTTTGTGGAAGAGGTGTACTTACTAAGGTGGAGTTGGAGGTTGAGTAGGTTTAACTACCCTTTTAGTAGGTAGTGTGGTTGTGGGCTTGGGTTGCACCTTCCTTCTTGGGTAAAGGTGTTGAGGGAGTGCATGAGGTAGAAGGGAATGCAGAAGATGGAAGGGGATGGGTCAACCATGGTGAGAGTGGAGGTGTGGTGAAGGTAGTGGTAGGAGGCAATACGGGAAGTGGAGGTTGAAGAGAGGGTAAAGGCATGGGTAATGATGAGGGCATGGGAAGTGGAGAAAGTATGGGAGATGGAAAAGGCATAGGTAATGTAGAAAGGTTTGGGTGGGATAGAAGATTGTGGTGAGGATGTAAGTTGTTTCATTTTAAGTTTACCTGGAGAAGGAGGTTTTTTGACCAGGGTTGATGGATGAGGACCTAAGATGGATGGAAGTGGTGAAGGTGAGAGAGGAGGAGTGGAGAAACTGGGGTATGAGGTCTAAGAGGTTGGGTCTTCCTCTTAGGTGGGGGGATAGGCCTAGTGATAGTTTGGGATGATGTGGCTAAATCAATCTTAATGGGAGGATGGACTAAACTTGGTGTCGACATGACCCCTAATGTAGTGGTAGGTTTGGGTGTATGCAGTATAGTATAGTGTAGGTAGAGGTTTGGGTGTAGGTGGTTATTGGGGGTAATGGTAAAGGTTTGAGTGTAGGTGAAGATGATGCAAAAGAGGCTACTATAACTAGCTCAAGTGTGATGGATTTAATGGTCTTGAACACTTTAGGATAAATCATTGAAGTGTCCATGGGATGACATTTGCATTTGAGTCGAGACAGAAGTCAAGGCATCCCCAAAGCATGGAATAGTCAACATAATCCAAGTGGTCAACAAATGTGAGAATGGCACAGAAGTGGAGGGGATGATGTTGATTTGGTAGTAATCCCTGTAAAGAAATGTGGCATCATGAGATAGGGAAATGGTTGGCTTCAACTCTATGGGTAGAAGAGATGATAGAAAATCAACAGGGTCTTTAAAATCCAGTGGGGAATTATCACCAACAGAAGAGATGCCACTAACGGGTCCTCTATGGGCAAAGGAGGAGGCAAGGTTGATTGTATAGGCTCTTCCTTTGGTGAAAGAAGAGAGTAAGTTGGGATCTTCCATGGGTAGAAGAATGGGTAATGCAGGTTTCTCGACAGGTGGAGAGATGAGTGGGGTAGATGCATCCAAGAGTAGGTAGGACTCCTCCTCCATGGGAGGAGCAGATGAAATAGGTTCCTCTCATGGGTGGAGGAGCTCATGCAAGAATTTCCTCAATAGATGGGATGGGAGGAAATTGAGCAGAAGGAGCCGATATGATATCAAAAATGGCATGAACCTCTCAAATGTTGGTATCATTAGTTGAGGTTTCACCAGCTTGGTTGATGATGGGGTGTGATTTGGAAATGACTTCTTGAAGATGTGGAGGTTTTGGTTAGCTAGTGCATTAGGGTTATCCAAGATGAGATCTCCATTATCTAACATTTCTTGGATGATGTTTTTGAAAGTTATACAATTACCATCACTATGACCTCTAACACGATGATAATTGTAGTAATCATTCTCCTTATACCATGCAGGCACATGATGGGAAGGGTCAAAACCAGTATGTGTTTTGATGGGTGGAAGAGTGATTGCTCCATATTTTTAGAAGCTTTTCCAAAACTAAGAGTAAGGTTCTCCAATGGGAGTATATTTTTGTTTTCCCACTTGAACTGGAAAGTCTGAATAGGAGAAAGATTAGAAGAAGGTTTTGATTGGTTGATGGATGAGAAGGGTTGATTTTAAAACCACTACATTGGCAGATCCTTTTTCTTTAGAATAATTATTTTGTGGTTTGGAAGAAGAAGAGGTGTCATTGATTTAAATGAAGTGATTTTGTTGCACAATTGTAACTTCTTCTCTTCGATAGCACACAATTTCAAGTTTCGGCCATGGTGAATGCCTCATCGAATGTTCGGAAGGTTTGAACTTGGAGAGTTGAGAGATATGTCTAGCACAAGCTCTAGTAAACAACTCTATTAATTCAGTTTGAGGCAATTGAAAGTGAGTTGATTAATAAGGTTCCGCCAACACGCGACAAAATCTGTGATAGACTCATCCTCATATTGGCGTAATGAATACAAGTCAGGTCATGGTAACCTTCTTGACAATGTTAATGGAGAAATGATCAAGAAATTCTTAGGATAATTGATTGAATGAGAAGATAGAGTGCCTAGGTAAAGCACTATACCAGTCTAAGGCAGGTCCTATCAAGGACATTGGGAAAGTTTGAGAGAAGCAAGGCATCATCATGGGAAATCAGATAACATACATGTTTAAAAGATCACAAATGTTGTTGTGGATCTTCCTTGCTATTAAATTGTTAAATTTTGGCATTTCCCAATGTGTGGGGTATGGATGAATTGGAATAGAAGGGTGAATAGGCTCATTACAAATCTCATCGTAAGTCGAGAATTATGAGATGGAAACAGATGCTTCTAAGGTTCTACATCTTTCCATCATCATCTTGATCAAATCATTAGTTGGATTGATTGAGGTGGACCTCCAATGGTATATAAGGAGGTGGATATGATGAGTAGGACATAGAAGGGACACCTATATATGGAGGTGTCGAGTAAGAAAATTGAGAAGGGGGGATATAAGTATGGCAGATGATGATGGCATATACCCTGAATGGGAAGTGTAGGTGATGGGAGGTGGTTGAGACAAGGTATAGGTGGGAGGAATGTGTGTAGAAACCCTCATGGAAATAGGTGGCAGAGTAGTAGGTATAGACATGACCAAACTCTAAAGGTCGACGCAACTGGAGGTTACAAGGTAATAGGAACTGATGAGGTGGAAATCCCTACACTAGGGACCATAGATGATGGTGAGGTGGATGTCAAAGATGTGATAGGTGTTGTAGGTGTGGAAGATATAGAAGATGTGGGAGTGATATGAGAAATGATAGGTGGTAAGGTGGAAGTAGGTACCACTACACTAGTGGTGGCCGATACGAAGTGGGGGCCAAAGCAAGAGGGAGGGATGGATACATGCATACCATAGATAAGTTCTTGATGAGTCATGGGTAGATGAATGAGCAAGATAATGTTGTAAGGTTGTGGGATTGTGATCAAGGAGTTTTGAAACTCCTCATCACCTACATGTATAGCAATAGGTGAGGTGGGGTCCATGGGTGAAGAAATAGAAGGTGGTGAAGGACTAGGTGGTAGTGGTTGGTGGCTAGCATAAAAAACTAGAGCGTTGGCTTGTCTACATGAGTCAAAACCATGTGAATGGTGGTAGTAGAATAGGTAATTTGAGTTCTGTAGATGGTATAAAAAAAAAAGGATAGCAAAAGAAATATGGAAAGTGGAATTTGGTCATTATTTTGATAGAAAAATCAAAACACAGAGACCGACAACTTGGTTGGCTAACCAATGCCAGAGAGAGGGGGTAACCGATGTCGGTCACATTGGACCAATGCCACTACTTATGAATAAATGGTAGATTTGAAAATATGGAAATGAAGGGTGAAAATCAAGTGAACCTGACTCTGAAAATGATACCAGAGACTCAAAAATATGATGAAGTGATAGAAATAAGTCACAAAAAATGTTTGTTTTTGAATTGAACACTGTTTTGGGAGAAATAACCAAAACAATAGGGAACTAATACCGATCATTAAATTGATGCCAGTATGAAGAGGTAACCAATGTCGGTCACTGGACCGATACTAGTTACTATGAAATCTGAGAGGAGATGAAAATTTGAATTTTTGGTAATTAAGTCAAATGAAAATACCAACCCAACAACTGAGTATGGTAATGATGAGTCCTAACACACCCAAAAATAAACTAGAATACACCAGTTGTGATGGTGGGGCATGAAGGATAAGAAAAAAAGATGAAATGACTCACACCTCAAAACACAATCAATCAAAAGCTAACAAAACACGCAATCCTATGTTATAGATTTTATGTTGTGTGGCTTATGCCATTTAAAACTGACTATGAGTAGAATAGAGTTTTTGGTCAATGAGGGTGCCCTATAAGCAAGTCTATGGCTGGTTTCAGGTATGTTTTGGATAAAGGGACCCAATATACCTTTTAGTATGTGTGGTACAACTCTGATATGATGACTAGCTAGAACACCAACTGGATCCACCGCTAATCCAATTATTAGTCGTTAATGGTAATTATCGGGAAGGAAGATGTTTAAGAAGTGTGTAATTTGTTCAAGTGATTTGGTTTGGGATGTGTGTGCAAGAAGTGAGCTATGCTTAATTCCCACCAACCATCAACTGGTCATGACCTCCAAAGATATAGGTAGGTTGTAAATAAATTTAGGTGATTTAAATGCAACATACACAAGGATGAAATGCAAAGTATTTTTAAGCCCAAATTGAAAGTGAAATTCGATGAGAGAAATAATGAATAGGAAGAGAGTATGTCTTTCACTAATGCAATAAAAATAAAAAAAGAAGTGTTCTTTTTAACCCAAAATATGAATTTCACTTAGACAAGTAGAAGAAGAAGAATGTTCCCAGGGAGAAAGTTTAATGTGAACTCTTTTAAAAGGAAATAGACACACAAATATTCCCTAAGAATGAACAATGCAAAAGAACCCAAATGATAGGGTCCCACCATGGGCATGCCAAAATGTTTCACCTCAAAGTAATGCGATAAAATAGATAAGTAGGTAATGGGCATAGGAGGAATACATGTGTTATGTAGATGGTAGAAGGTAGTTGCATGCATTGTAGACTTTGATCCAAGCTGATTGTGAGAGCTTCCCTTTGGCTAGGAGGAATGACCTATATAAGAAACACAACAAGACCACCAAATAGTATTAAATAACAAGATTCAAAGGACTTCCTAACAAGGCTAGATCCGGAAGCGTGATGCTTCCTCAAATGGTTGTCAATCCTCTATTTAATACAAACTTAATGCAAGAAGAAATGATAAACCAATGATTCCTATTGTAGTTGATAAGATTTAGGTATCTCCTATAACATACAATAAGTGAATTTAACTTAACATGCAAGGTCAAGATTAAATCTAGATGATTAATGGGCTGTTTTGGATCTGCAGTGTATAAAGGTCAGTAGGTGAGGTCTGGGTAAAACTAGGCAAGGTTTTGGGTTGTTTTGGAAAGAGTTATGAGCTTGTTTTTATAGAAAAAATTATAGTCTCAAAGACCAATATCGGTTGTCAGGTGACAATGTCTGGTATAGGGAGTAGACCGACGTCGGTTGGGTAACTAGTGTCGGTAGGGGGGAATTTGGTTAAATAATGTAAAAACAGAGTTTGGGCACTCTCTGTGATTACATAGAGAGTGATGGGGATTTGGATAGGTTTGTAGGGATTTTTTGTTAAGACTCAAAGATAGTTGATATGTGGGTTTAGTCAAGGTATGGAAGGTGAAATGGGTAGAAGGTTGGCGATAAACTAGTAGAGGTAGATGAGGGTAAGGTTAAATGAAAGTAATCTAAAGTAGATGACTTAAGATAAAACAATATGAAGCTATTAGAAATGAAAAAGAGAGATAATACTTACTTGTTGAATGTAACCTAGAGGTGGATGGTGGTGGTTGCAGAAGGTGGTGATCCGGAGTGAATACGGAAACAAAGGTGGCACGATGATGCTTCTGTGTGTGTATGAGAACTCTAAGAATATATGGATGAACCAATGATGTCTGAATGCTGAGAGGGGCTCTGGTTGGTCACAAGGTCACAAGAGTGCTTGAACATGTGAATGCAAGAAGCGTAAGTCCAAAAAATCAGATTCAAACCTAAAAAAAGAGTTAGAAACTCTTATTTAACCTAACCGATGGTGGTTAGGTGACCAAAGTGACACTGGTCGGGATAACCAACATCGGTTAAGGTGAATAAGTCCAAGTTGCCAAAAATAGCCTGATCTTTACTATTTTTGGTGTGATTTGAATCTTCATTTCGGGTCTAAGTGGAGAATGGCACTTAGATAAGTAGGAGTGTTGTTGGAGAAGAAATAGGGAATTAATGTTAGGGCTAGACTAAGTCCCAGTTAGTTGGGATAAGTAGGGACTTAGTCTTAGTTAATTACTAGGCTAGGAATAGGTCTTGGGTGAGGTGGTAGGTGAGGTGTAAATCAACTTAATTAAAGTAATTAAATTAATTGATAATGTGAGGATGAATATTAATTTAATTTGAAATGGACCAACACCATTAGTAATTCTATTAGGTGAATCATTATATGCAAATTCTTCTTGAGATGAAACTTTATCCCATTGTTTTGGGTGTTCACTTATCAAGCTCCTTAATATGTTTCCAAGGATCCTATTGTAGATTATTTGGATATATCTAACTCGCTTTCATCAATGCCTCACTTTAGTCTAATATTTTTTCAAATTTGGGTGGTGTCCAAGGCTATGTGTAATAGGATGGATAGAAATATCTCTTTAACAACACTTATATAGTAGTGAAAATAACTTGGAATAAAATCCATTAACTAATATTATCTAGAGTTACCAACGTAAAAGGCTACTAATTTAATCATTCTAAAGTAAACATAACTAAAGTCAAACATCCAATTTTAAACATATAACACCATTACATATGAAAGTATCTAAAATAAAATTTTAAATAATATCTAAAGATGAATGTAATAGAGATCTATTCTAAGAAATACATTTATCCTCCTCCTCGGGCAGAGTGGGCCCTTGCTTCCTCCCTTAGACTTGGAAAATTAGCACTTAGATGCAAACTACTTCACAAATATTTCTTGATAATATTGATTTTCAAATTTCTATTACAAAAATCAACATCCTTTTTCTAAGTGTATGATGATACATTTATAATCCTTCACTCATATTGGTGAGTCACCCAAAGAAAGTGGAACTAACTAACTAGATTCTTGGGCAGTTTTATTAACGAAAGTAAAACATAAAGAGAATGTGGTGTATTAAACAACACCTCCTACTCCTATTATGACTCGTCCCATGAAATAGGGAGAGTGTTTATTTATGACTCCCTATTTACATTCCTCTTTTCTCCTCATTCCAACTGACTAGAGAAAACATAGGAGAAAGAGTAAATATAGGAAAAAAAAGTTATAAGTGGAGGACTAGATCTTTGGCCTTGGCTGCCTTTCTTCATCCTTGTGGAGTCAAAATGCTATAAAGACATAGAATTTTGACCAAGTGCTACTTCAAATCCCTATTTTTCCATGTATTTTCTTGTATCCACATCATCTTAGTTGCATGATGGTTAGATCTTGCGTAGTTGAGTTCGGAGCAAAAACCTTTACAAAAACTTTGAGTTGGAATAGTCTGTAGTTTTTCCCATACAAAATTATAGGTAGAATAGTTTGTAGTTTCTGCTGCATGTTAAATCTTGAGGTTAAGACAATATTAGAGCATAGCCTGAACATCCCAAAACTTCTGAAATGCTTTAGCCATACCCCTTATAATGCTTCAACCTATTGTTTGACAAGTAACACACCTATTCAATATGAAACATTAGTTTTAAATGGATAAAAATGATGTTCAAAGAAAAAATCAATATATACCTTATCTTCATCCTAAAATAGGTAAAAGACCTCTTAATCACACTAAATCCATCTTAAAACTTACTCAAAAAAAATAAAAATGTTTCTTTTCATGTAAATGATGAGGAATTTTAATGGCCTCATCACTCCCTCCCAAACTTAAGATCTTGTAGGTCCTCCTACATACCTCATTTCCCTTATTTGATTCATTGCTTCCAAAATCTTGTTGCAGATCATACTCATCAGTGAAGGTCATCCATGTTTCTTCATCTAACTCATTGTATCCCTTATACTCCCAAAATGTAGACTCCCGTTGATAAAAGGAAATCAAAGAGGCTACTCTTCATCTGACTTCCATGAGGGAAAGAGTGCTAGTAAAAGAAGGAGGTTTGTATCTCATTACCTACCCATTCATGCTGAAAATGATTGATCATCCTAACTAGATATATTCCCTTCTCAAAGCCCATCTCAAATTGTTTGGAGAAATAACCTCCCTTTTCTTGAGCTCATTAGGGAGTAATGCCCATTGTCTCCTGTAAGCTTGTAATGATGTCTGAAAAGAGGTAGCTATATATCTATTGAGATCTTCCATGAATGGATTCTGTAGTTCTCTTGAAGTTTAGGAACATAATAATGTGTCAATGTACTATTACAAAATTTTCTAGATTTGGAAATTCATGTCTCATTACCAACCCTACACTCATTTGTTCATTTTCATATTCTTGTACTTTGTTTCTCCAAATTTGTTGATTTTGTAGGACAGAAATGTAGGCCTTGATTTGGGTTTCTCTAGTAAAAATATTAATCATGAAATTATTGACATGCCCAAGAATAAATTTTTGTAAAAATAACTCACAAAGTAAGTTCCTAAGTTGGTTATTACTAACTACATATGCCTGCATAAATGAATTTTCATCCTCAAAATCATGAGGTTCCTTATGGAAAATCTGAAGAGTTTCCATATGAGGAATTTCTCCCTAAGGAAGAGAGCATAACAATTGGAAGGTCTCCTACATGAAAAAATAAATTCTCCAATTTGACAGCGTTGTAATCAAGATTTTATCCAACATTGCGTTTTATTTCTTCAGTTTTTCATTTTCCTCTTTGAGTTCTTCATTTTTGATTCAAATTTCCTTAACTCATAAATTTTCTCACCAATTGAGTTTTTCCCCGCTATATTGATCTAAACAAGAGCATGTGCAAAGGGTTAGTTTGAGATTCCTTGCTTTCTTGGTCCACTGTTGAGCCTGGCTTTGCAATGCTGCAATTTGAGCTTGAGCTTAACATTTTCCTCATAAAAAGTGAAAATGACATCTTTAAAATTTTAATACCATCGAGGCTATATTTTTCTTTTAAGAGTATTTTCAAGACTATTATCACAATTTATTTCTCTTGAGATGTCTATTTCCTCCATCTCCATGACTTGGTTTTCTAGTTGAAGTGTTTTTTTATTTTTCCATTTCTAATTCTTGTTGAAGAATCTGAATAACCTTCTCTTTTTCCTAGAGAAATTTCTTTAAATTTCATAATTCTTGTTCCATCAACCTAAAGGAAAATTCAAATTTGGATAGATCCATTACATGGAGTGTTTGTTCTTCTTCATTTATAGAATGTTGAGTTTTCCTTCTTCTAATCGCATGATGGGTGCATTCTATTTTCACTAACCCTCGCTCGGTTTGAAATGTTTCAACCTTTGTTTTTCACCAAAAAATGGTGCCGGGTCTTCTATTTGAGCCATTATATAGGTTATCTTATCGCTTGTATAATTCCTACAATATAGTGATCTTCATTTAAATATTTAGGGTGATGATAAATATTTTCCTCTTGCTTCTCCTTAGAGGAGGAACATCAATTTATAGAGTTTTTAACACCTCTTTTGATATTTATTAAAATTTGAACTAACTATTATGAGATCTTCTACCCTAGCTTGAGAAGATCTATGGAAGTTTACCTTCCTCTATGATTTTTTCTTCCTCTTTTTCTTTTGAAACTAGGTCTCACAAAGTAATTTTCTTGCCTTTTTATTTTGAATAAGGTCTTGAATGGGGGAAGTTTTAGGATTAAAGTCCTCCATTATCTACTGATTATTTAATAATCCATACCATTTTATTATCCTCCTCTTCTTCTTAAGGAAATGGTGTTTAAATATCACCTAAATCAATATGTGGTGCTTCAAGGCTTCCCGAATTTTTTGAACTTGTTGGACATAACTTGTAAAGAGGAAAATAGAAAATTTGGAAAGTTAACCCTAAACTCTGCCTTCTTCATGTCAAATCTAAGATGAATCAACATTTTCATTATGGTCCTAAAGATAGTATTATTTTGTCCATCATAGGTAAAGTATTTCATCAGCTAGGTGGCTACATATTTCTAGGGTTCAGGTGGGATATTTCTTATTATCCCCTTAATCTTCCTAGTTTTACCTTGCCATGTTATAATTTTTAGTTCCCATTTCTTCTAAAAATTTTTAATTGATCTTCTATAAAGGGTCCTAGTATTTGTAAATTTTTCCCCTTATTTGGGAGGCCAAAAATTTCACAAAGGATTAGAGTACTTGGATAATTTTTCCCATGAACTATAGAATGATGTTATTTTATTTCTTTTGTGTAAATTCTTCCATAATAACTTCATCAAAACCGTCAAAATTTTCCAATAAATTAAACCATCCCGCATCTCTAAATATTTTAGCAAATGCTTCATCCTTAAACATCTTACAAACTCAAAGTAGGCTTTGACTTTTCTTGATCCCCACAACTATGAACTTTAAGGGTAGAATTTATAGATATAAGATGTCGAAGAAGGACTAGCAAAGATGGGGATTGTCCAAATAAGAGAAAAATTAATAGTCACATCCCTAGCCATAAATTAACTCTAATAATTACAAATTTGACTTCCACATTATGTGAATTAGATTCACATTTGTCGGTTAGATCTTGGGATGTCACCTTTTATTCTAATTTGTGTGGAAGTGATGTTGATTTCCCATGATGTCTTTGCTTCTCATTTTAGAAGTCATTAAGAATCAACTTAAATGTGATCAAAAATACATAAATCATTATAGGAAGAAGAATAAGGTACATACCTAAGTGTTCTCCTCTTGCCATGTGTCCATTTTGCAACTTATTATTTTGTAAGAAGGTAGTCTATCATTTATTATTATTATTATTATATATGTTGGTGAGAAAAATTGTTGGGTGGACAAATTGATGGTTATCTTGTCAATGTCTTCAGGACTCTAGGCCCCTCTGCTTGGGTGGTGCAGCTCCAATTTATTGTGAATGACATAAATGGGAAATCTATGGTTGGATAAGATTTCTGGGATCCAATAGTTACACTCCATTGTACTAGTGGCAAATGCTTACAAGGATTTGTAAGGGAAGAATTTTTGAAGTGCGGGGAGAGGGAGTGATAAATTAGACAAGGAAAACCAACTCTGTGAGTAGAAATTAGATTCTTGCCAAGGTTGATTAGAAAGTTCACATTCACAATTAATTAGAAAGAAACAACAAGTATAATGCCAACAACTAGAGGAAACCATGCACACAAAGTTACACACATTCATAAGTCATGAAAAGAAATAATTCCTTTCTTGATTGACATTTTTATCAAGTTGTACAATGTTGGGAATGGAGGAAAAATGGTGAAGGAAAGTAGAAGAATGTTATCTCTCTTGTATTGCTCAATAGATCTCTCTCTTGAGTACAAAATTGACAACCCTTAAGAATGAGGGTGTCATTACATTATATAGAACAAGAAATGACTCTTCATCTACCCCCATGTGTCTTTTCACTTGCCTTTTCCATTCATGACTCTTGGTATTCCTAGGAAAGAACATTAAGTCCCCTTTTATAAAATAAGGGTAACTTATTACATTTTAAGCTATAGTCACTTTAATGAATAAGACGAAAAGTGAATAATTGCTCACAATAAAGAATTAGAAAGGGAGTAGAGAAGAGGAGGAAGGATGAAGAGAGAGGAGAAGAATGCTTCATGACATGAATGGGGATATCTCCACTTTTGATGAAGAACATGCCAATGATGATCACAACCTCCTTCTTTAGCATGATGCATAGATACCTCAGACTGCCACATAAGTGTTTAGAAACACTATTGAAAAATTCCTTGATGTGAGCTTACGGTGACCACAGGCATTGTTCACGATGATCATCTTTAATACTTGGTTGACCAACCTCTTTATCTCATTGAGATTACTCCAACTAACTCATTTCAAACCACCTAGCTATCTAGCTTTCCTAGCTCACCAGATCACCCCAACTGAGATTCGAAGATGCTTTCAAGACTCGGATGGAAGTTTAACTTCTTTGATTGAGTTCTAGGATCATCCTGCGATCTTGTTTTCATGATCTGATGCTTCTTTCATGTCTAGAGGACCATGAATACCACGAATTCCTTTCATTTAACCATTACTATTTTAAGCCATGCCTTGTATGTTATTTTTAGTAAGTGCACTTGTGGGTGTCGGATTGCAACGAAAGAGGTCTTGAAATTTTGGGTTTTATTCTAGGGTTCCACGCTCTTCGAATTTTGGATGATCTCTTTGTCTCGAATAAGTGGGAAAATGGAATTTCCATTAGTGGGGGAATAATACGATAAAAACAAAACCCTTCATATCCCTAAAAATAGGGGCTTCATGGCATGAAAACTAGTTCATGTGAAACTAGATTTTTCAATGATCATTTCCTCAAATTTTCGTGATTTCACCCATTATAACCTTGAGAAGTAAAGAGGTAGGTCACTGCATTTTTTATTGATGTTCTTCATGTGATAGGGCAGAATTCTAATGAAAACTCAATCATCCATATCCCTAAAAATAGGTACTTCATGGTGCGAAAACTAGTTCACACGAAACTAGATTTTTCAATGATCATTTCCTCCAATTTTCATGTGATTTCACCCATTGGAACCTTGAGAAGTGAAGAGGTAGCTCGCTGCCTTTTTCACTTTTGTTATTCATGTGACAAGGTAGAATGTTGATGAAAACTCAGTCCTCCATATCCCTAAAAATAGGGACTTCATGGCGCGAAAACTAGTTTACGCGAAACTAGATTTTTCAAGGATCATTTCCACCGATTTTGAGTGATTTTACCCACCGGAACCTAGAGAAGTGGAGAGGTAGCTCACTACCTTTTTCTTGTTGTGTCATGGCATCCATTAATGGATTCTTCAAGCTTCGAGATATCACAGAGAATTCGTAATGGAGGAGAATGAAGTTATTTGTAGTTGAGAATGAGAGGGGGATAGGAAAAAGCATTTAAAACACCCGCTTGGGTCGCATGGGTGACTGAAGGATTAAGAGGGAGGGGGTGAATTTTCTTACACCATCTACACCAAGGCTTGGTGCACTTGGTGCATAAAATTTTGCCCCATCTTGATTGGGCCACTTGGCGATTTTGGTTGAACGAAGCGCATACTTAGAAATGGAACATAGGGGTTTAGATTGCAAAAAGGGGCTTAAAGGAGGTCACATTGGGGTCCAAGGGCCTAAATGGGAGGGTGGAGAATTTTCTTGCACCATGTGCACCAAGGCCTTGGTGTAGATAAGTGTGTCACTCTCTCATTGGTCCATTTTTTCACCAAAAAATGACTAACTCCTTTACCTTGTGGAGCAACTTGTCGAGGTTGTATCTTGAATTCTCATAGGAGTTTTTTGGTGCTTCATTATATGAATTTGCATGAAAATTCCCTTCTAAACCTAATGGTGGTGTTATAATTATTTTATTATGCCTAAAACTTCCTTAAATTTCTTCATTTTTATCAGGACCACCGCAATTGTCCCTTCAAGAATGAGCTCCCCGAAAATCACAAAAGGTTTATGAAAAAATATGGTGATTCCACCTTGTATATGATTATGTTAGATTTCCAACAAGTATTTTTTTCCTCCTAAATCCTTACAGAGCTCTCAAAATCATCCGTCAAATATCAAGTACCTATTTTGACCGCCTTCTCCTTAGGGCTGAGACTGGGTCGCATGGGTGAATGAGGGCTTAAGAGGGAAGGGGGAATATTTTATTAAACCATATGCACCAAGTCTTTGGTGCAATTACTGTAAAATAGTGCACCACTCTCCCATTGGCTCAAATTTCAAGGTAGAAATTTAACTAACTGTTGGAGTTGTACCTTGGGGAACCGCTTGTCAAGACCATAACTTGAGTTCCCAAAGGATTTGTTTTATGAAATTTTATATGATTCCACCTGAAAATGACCTTCTGAATCCAATGGTGGGGGTATTAGCTCTTTATTATAACATTTTATTCCTAAAAATAGGCTTTTGTTCTAGCTCCAAGGTTGTGCATGTAAAAAACCTAATCAGGACATAATGTGCCTAGGTTTTGTGAAAAATATGATTTTACCATCCTCTAGGGCTCTAAAACACATTTCTAAAATATTTCGTTTAACTCCTAACTTGTTCCCGAGCTCCCAAGATCGCTTCCTAAAATTTAGGTGTTGTTTTCACGTTGTGCACTACCTAAGCCTCCAAGACTCATTATTATTGAAATTTCTCCAAAACTTCTAGATGCCCCCAAAATATTCCAAAATTGATTCAATGGTGGTGGTATCATTCCTTGATTCTTCCTAAAACTTCCTAAAATTTCCTCATTTTGATTAGGACCGCCAGTTGTCCATAAAAATAATGAGCTCCCATGAATAGCACCAATGGTTTATGAAAAATATGATGATTCCACCTTGTATAGGATTCTCTTATCTTTCCAATGAGTATTTGTTTTCCTCCTAAATCCTTACATAGCTCTCGGAATCGTCAGTGAAGGTCAAGTATCTATTTTGACCGCTTTCTCCTTGAAGGCCGTAGACTGGTCGCATGGGTGACTAAGGGATTAAGAGGGATGGAGGTACATTTTATTACACCATCTGTACAAGGCTTTGGTAAAATTGGGGCACAAAAGTGTGCCACTCACCATTGGCTCAAATTTCAAGGCAGGAATTTGACTAATTGTTGGAGTTGTACCTTGGGGAGCCGCTTGTCGAGACCATAACTTGAACTCCTAGAGGAGTTTTTGATGAAATTTTATATGATTCTACCTAAAAATGACCTCACGAATCCAATTGTGGGGTCTCAAATCTTTATTCTAATATTTTATTCCTGAAAAATATGCTTTTTTTCTAGTTCCAGGTTGTCATGCAAAAAATTGACTTTGGACATAATGCACCTAGGTGTTGTGAAAAATATGATTTTACCATCCTCTAGGGATCTAAAATACCTTTCCAAATATTTTTTTTGACTCTTAACTCTTTCCAGAGCTCCCAAAATTGATTCCTGAAGCTCAGGGAGTTGTTTTTGGCCTTGTGTAGTACCTAAGCCTCCAAGACTCATTATTGTTGAAATTGCTCCTAAACTTCCAAAACCTCCCAAAATATTCCAAAACTAGTTGAAAAATGCTCTTGGATCTCTATACATCTTCTTGGTTTGTTTCGTCCTTTCATTCCATTCTAGAGGGTGTACACCAGCTTGAGAAGACTAGAGAACAACCCTTCCCAAGCTTGTTAAAAGGCCCATCTTGATGGATCTTGTCTCGAGAACATTTGAAATGACCGGATACCCTAGATCACCTATGGACACACCTGACATGACACTTTGGATGCTACTTCTAGATAGATAGGATAGGATTGACTTAGGTATTAGGGTGACATGAAGGAGGGCTCAATGAGCTTTGAATAGAATTTCCAGGTAGGGTATGGTTTTCATGCTTGAAAATTTGGAATTTTCTTTGTTGCACATTTACATGACAATAGTTGGCTTTAGGTTAGGTACATGTCATGGATCAGATGAGGACATGACATGATAACTCCAGAATCTCAATACATAACATTAACCAGTGCCTTATCCATTGGGCCTTGTAAACACACACAACTTGCAAGAGATAGACAGAAAGGGAAAACACACACAAACACACAACTGAAAGGAAACACAACCACATAACAAAGGGAAAAACACACAAAAAAAGTGGAAACACTTAAACCTAAATCACCTATAATACAAGGTGAGGGATAACCCACTTTCATTGTAGTGCTCTTCTCTTCTCAGAGGTTACCCCTAAGTGGGTAAACTTGAAGTGATGTTGTTCCACAAAGCCATTGACTAGTTCGAGAAAGTAGCCTCCTCTCCTTAACTATTTATGAAATCTAGGTGCTTTCATGATTGTCTATGTACTTGGTAGGAGTGAGCCTACATGAGCTTCTTGATGCTCAGCCTTCACTTAGAAATTCCATTGCCTTCATTCTCTTTGAAATTAGTTTCATAGTGTCAGTTTTTTCCATGCTTACCCACATCATTGATTCTTCATCGAGCATCCCATCACTTCCCCAAGGCTGATTTTCATTTAAATTTCTTGAATATTTCTGAGTTATTTTCTTTCCCATGTCTATGCTCATTGACATCTTTTTCCATGAGAAACCTCATACCTATCTTTTTCTCTACTCCACTATGAGGTGCTTGAATATTGACTTGGAGGATCATAAGTAACCTCATACTTGTCTTGTATGGCCATAACATGAGCTAAGAGATCAATAATTAGCTCAGGATCTTCTACACCTTCTACTCACATCTAATATTTCTTGCATAGAGTTCTCCTTTTTAATTTCCAATAGTTCACCTTTGCATTCATTCAAAGCATCCTCATCTTAAAGTTCAAGGAAATCATTAGGAGGGATTGCTTCATCATCTTAGGACTCACTGCATTCTATCACTCCTTTTTCAAGGGGATCCTCAGCTTCAAGGGACTCAAAACTCCTTATTTAATTTCTTCATCATGGAAAGAGTCTTCCTTTTTCAAATGGGAAAGAAAATACCTCCATTTCATCATTACATCCATCAACTATTGGCTCGAGAGAGACATCAGATTTCTCATCTTGATTTATTTCAACATGGCCAATCTTCACACTGGTTGAGGCTTCCAAATCAAATTCAGATTCACACTTGTCTTGTAGATCCATAGCTTGCATCAGAGTTTGAGATTGAGCTTGGGGTCTTTGTTTTTTCAGCATCTCTTAGCAGATTCTTGCACAAATTTTTCTTTCAAACCTTTTGAGGGGCTCATCAAAAATGATCTTCCATCTCATTGGCATGAGAGAATCTTCATCCCCAAATGGGAATGAAATATCTCCTCCTCATGGGTAAGCATATAATTGGTTTCTCCATTTGAGATTCACCAAGAACCATTTCCTCTTCTTCATGGTTTACATCATCTAGAAATTCAAGTCTATCCTCTTTGCAACTCAAATTCCTCAATGCTTCTTCAAGATCCATACCCCTTTAGGAAGGAATACTTGGTCCTATCAAGATGGGAATCTCATCCTCCTCCTTAGTTGTTACAAAATATTCATCCTCCTATTATTTTGGTATAAAATGTTGCTCCTTGGATTTCCTACTTTTTGCATTGTGTACCTCATCTTCTTTTCTGGAAGAAATTTTCCATGTCTCCTTTAACCGAATGGTTATGAAGACCAATTCATCTAGATTTTACCCCCAACTATTGACAAAAACTCTACTTAGCAACATTCCAAATGAAGTCAAAATGTCTACTACCAAATCATCATTGAAACCTTCTTATCTAGAAATTTGGTGAGAGCCACTTGTGCATCTTTGACCTTCCCTACAAGTGGGACCTCTTTGACTCCATGGAGTAACAAGAGCCACCAGGTGGAGTCATGGTGAGTTTGAGGGCCTTGCAACCTTCACAAGCATCATGTTGTTGGAGGCACCAGAATCTATTATGCAATTGTTCAATACATATTCTCCAACAGAAGGGAGATGTAGAAAGGATCAACCTTATCGGTAGTCTTTGATGCACTCAAAGCAAGCATGTTTTGTGATGGAGGTGTAGGTGGGTTTGGTAGTATTCCTTTAGAACTAGGAGTTACAACATTGGGTGTTAAACTACCACTCCTGATATATCGAAAAAATATCTCAAAATGTTTGGGGTGAGTCCACAAATATTCAGTTTTAATAATTTGCACTTTGGTTTTGTTTGCATATTCTACGAAAGTCAAAAGGAGAAGATGCGAGATAAGGGGGTGAAGGGACTACTTTTGGAGTTGGGATAGGTTTAGAAGTAGGGGTAGATGTTTGGGGAATGAGGGTATTTTAAAAGGTACATTAGGAACTTTTGAAGCACTAGATTTTATAGGAGTAGATTTAGATTTAGAACTAGAAGAAGCATTAGAAGACTTACTTGGAATTGTGGGTGACCTCCTTGTCACAAGATCAGGTTTCTCCAATGTGGACTCCATGCAAGGTGGAAGAGGAGATCCTCGACTGATTATTTTGTTTTTTGAGTCACCACAGAGGATCTTCAATCTTCTTTTTTTTACAAGTAGCAGTGGAGGAAGATGCTCCTTTTTAGACTGAGAATGAGTGAACACTACACATGAGAGACTAGGTTCATCTTCTTCATCATCTTCATCACCTCCAAATACTCACAAATCTAATTTGTGTCTCATTCTCTACTTCTTCAACTTCTAGGAAATCATCATCTCACTTCTTGTTCAAGCTCTTCTTCATCTTCTTGAATCCTACAACTTGCATTGATAGGTGGGGCCTCCAAGGAAAGCCTTCGGGGTGCTCCTGCAATCTGATTTCTATTGTTTTTTGAGGAAGATACTCATTCAAAAATTTCCCTCTTTAATGATGCCATTTTATTTTCCAATTTTTGCAAAAAATGGATCTATTCTCTCATCTCCAGGATGTTGAGCCTTTACCCTTTGAAGGGTTCTTGATCTTCCTAGATAGGATGAGATCATCATCAAGTTCAATGGCCATTCTTTTGCTTCTGTTAGATTCCTTGGTTGAAACCTTCGTAGAAAAATCCTACCTCTAGTGATTGAGCATTAATGAAGAATCTCTTGACATTATTTTTAGATGGTGAATCTTCTTCTCGGTATCCTATGGAGTAAACCAATCAAAATGAGCCATGAAGTCTCTCATAGTTTCATTTTCTTCCTTTCTTCATTTGTGCCAATTGAACAAGGAGATCTTGACAATCCTCAATAGATTTGAATCTTTCTTCAAACTTGGACTTGATATCATTCCAACAAGTGATTGATCTGGCGGGCAAGAGGTAGAACCATTATACTTTTTTTTTCTTGAGAGATTCCATGAACAATCTTATGACAACATCTTCATGTTTGACTCCAAGAATCCCACATGATGTGGTGAAGGTGGTGATGTGTTCTTCAGATTTTGTGTGTCATTTCCTTTGAACTTTGGAAAGTTCTTGTGGGAACTTGTTGGTAGATTGTGAAGAGGGGTTCAAGAGAAAGCGGGCAATTGTATTTCTTCCCCATGGAACAATGGGTTGAGGTCTTTCTTACTTCATCTCATTGTTTTTTTTGTTTCAATTCATATTCTTCTCTTACTTCTAAAATTCTTCTTCAAATCATTCTTCTTGTTCTCATTCTTCTTCACTCAAGAACTCAATGCTCAATGGTGGTTGAAAATGGGAGAATTTGAAGGGGAGTATCAAACAGGAGTTTGATGGGATTACTAGGTGAACTACTTGAAGACCCAGATGGGGATGAGGCTTGAGAAAAATAGTAGGGATTATCTCTGATTCATTCTTGCTGATTTTGCAAAGCCTCAAAATTGGAATCAACAACACCTCTCAACCTACTCAACCTAGTATATCTTCCTTCAACCAACTTTGAGAAAATTTTGTGATGGGAATATGAAAGGACATTATGGAATGTGAAAGGTCACATTCGAAATCAATAATGTGTCTTTTAAAATGGATTTCCATAACTTTTTTTTTTTTTTTCAATTTTTTTTTTTTTTTTTTTTTGATTTTTTTTTTTTTGATTTTTTGATCTTGTGATCATATTTTGGGTGCAGATTGTTGCCAAGTCTACCCCACATGGTGGGTGCCAAAAATTTTGGTGAGAAAATTTTTGGGTGGAAAAAATTGGTGGTTTCTTGCCAACGCTCTCGGGACTCTAGGTCCCTCTACTTGGGTGGTGCAACTCCACTTTATTGTGAATGATGGAAAATGGGAAATATATGGTTGGCCAAGAGGTCAGGGATCCAACAGGTACACTCCATTGTACCCATGGAAAATTCTTACAAGGAATTGTAAGGAAGAATTTGTTAAAGTGTGGGGAAAGGGAGTGAGAAATTAGACAAGGAAAACCAACTCTTGTGAGTAGAAAATCATATTCTCACCAGGGTTGATTAGAAAGTTCACATTCACAATTAATTAGAAAGAAACAACAAGTTTATTATGCCAACGACTAAAGGAAACCATGCACACAAAAGTTGCACACATTCATAAGTCATGAAAAGAAACAATCCCTTTCTTTATTGACATTTTTATAAGTTGTACAATGCTAGGAATGGAGGAAAAATGGTGAAGGAAAGTGGAAGAATGTTATCTCTCTTGTATTTCTCAATAGATATCTCTCTTGAGTACAAAATTGACAACCCTTAAGAAGAGTATGTCATTACATTATATAGATCAAGAAATGACTCTTCATCTACCCCCATGACCTTTCATTTGTCTCATTTCCATTCATGACTTTTGGTATTCCTAGGAAGGAAATTAAGTTCCCTTTTATAAAATCAGGGACTTTTACAATTTTATATAAAGTCACTTTAATGAATAAGACAAAATATCATGATTACACACAATGAAGAATTAGAAAGGGGTAGAGAAGAAGAGGAAGAATGAGAGAAGAGAAGGAAGAATGCTCCAAAGATGTGAATGGGGATATCTCCACTTTTTATGAAGAACATGCCAATGATGATCACAACCTCCATCTTTAGCATGATGCACATATACATTGATATGTTGAAGACCTCACATAAGTGTTTAGAAACACTGTTGAAAGATTCCTTGATGTGAGCTTACGGTGACCACATGAATTGTTCACGATGATCATATTTGATACTTGTTGACCAACTCTTTAGCTCATTAAGATTACTCCAACTAACTCATTTCAAACCACCCAACTATCTAGCTCACCTAGCTCACCTAGATCACCCCAACTGAGATTCAGAAGATGCTTTCAAGACTTGGATGGAAGTTTAACTTCTCTGATTGAGTTCTAGGATCATCCTGCGACCTTATTTTCATGATCTTGATGCTTCTTTCATGTCTAGAGGACCATGAATGTCATGAATTCATGTCATTCAACCACTTACTATTTTTATCCATGCCTTGTATGCTATTTTTAGTAAGTGCACTGCTACTATGGGTGTCTAGATTATTTCAACGAAAGAGGTCTTGAAATTATGGGTTTTATTTTGGGGTTCCACGCTCCAAATTTTGGGTAATTCCTTCATCTAAAGAAGTGGGAAAATGGGATTTTCATCAGGGGGAAGAATACTAATAAAAAAACATAGCCCTCCATATCCCTAAAAATAGGGACTTCATGGCACATGAAAACTAGTTTATGAAACTAGATTTTTCAATGATCATTTCCTCCAATTTTCACGTGTGATTTCACCCATTAGAACCTTGAGAAGTGAAGAGGTATCTCACTGAATTTTTTACTATTTTTTTTTCATGTGACATGGTATAATGCTGATGAAAAATCAGTCATCCATATCCCTAAAAATAGGGACTTCATGGTGCGAAAACTAGTTCACGCGAAACTAGATTTTTTAATGATCATTTCCTCCAATTTTCACGTGATTTTTCCCATGGAACCTTGAGAAGTGAAGAGGTAGCTCACTGAATTTTTTTTGTTTTCTTCATGTGATAAGGTAGAATGCTGATGAAAACTCAATCCTCCATATCCCTAAAAATAGGGACTTCATGGCGCAAAAACTAGTTTACAAATAAACTAGATTTTCAAGGATCATTTCCACCGATTTTTGAGCGATTTTGCCCATATCGAAACCTAGAGAAGTGGAGAGGTATCTCACTTAATTTTTTTCATTGTTGTGTCATGGAAGCCATTAATGGATTATTCAAGAGGAGATATCAAGAGGTTGGATGGAGAAGAATGATGTTATTTTGCGAATGAGAATGAAAGGGGGCTAGGAAAAAAATTTAAAACATCCATTGGGTCGCATGGGTGACTGAAGGCTTAAGAGGAAGGGGAAATTTTTTGTTTCACCATATGTACCAAGGCTTTGGTGAACTTGGTGCATAAAATTGTGCACCATCTTCCCATTGGGCCACTTGGCGTAATTTGGTTGGAAAGCGGGGCTAAGAAAATGTGCACATGGGGCTTAGATTGCAAAATCAGGGCTTAGAGGAGGTCACATTGGGGTCCATGGGCATAAATGGGAGGGTGGAACATTTTATTACACCATGTGCACCAAGTCCTTGGTGCACTTGGTGCACAAAAGTGTGCCACTCTCCCATTGGTCCATTTTTTCACTCAAAAATGACTAACTCCTTTACCTTGTGGAGCAACTTGTCGAGGCCGTATCTTGAATTCCCAGAGGAGTTTTTGGTGCTTCCTTATATGAATTTGCATGAAAAATCCTTATAAATCCAATGGTGGTGGTTTCATTCCTTAATTATGCCTAAAATTTCCTGAAATTTCCTCATTTTGATTAGGACTGCTTTTGTCCCTTCAAGAATGAGCTCCCATGAAAAGCACCAAGGGTTTATGAAAAATATGATGATTCCACCTTGTATATGATTCTATTATATTTATAATGAGTATTTTTTCCCTCCGAACTCCTTGTAGAGCTCCTGCAGAGTTTGTTGCAAGATCAAGTACCTATTTTGACCACCTTCTCCCTAGGGGCTGAGACCGGATCGCATGGGTGGAGGTCGAGGGTCTTAAGAGGATGGGGTGCATTTTCTTGCACCATCTACACCAAGGATTTGGTGTAATTAGTACAAAAAAGTGCACCACTCTCCCATTGGCTCAAATTTTAAGGTAGAAATTTGACTAACTGTTGGAGTTGTACCTTGGGAGGCTTGTCGAGACCATAACTTGAGCTCCTAGAGGAGTTTTTGATAAAATTTTATATGATTCCACCTGAAAATGACCTTCTAAATCTAATGGTGGGGTCTCAGATCTTTATTCTAAAATTTTACTCCTAAAAATATAGGATTTTTTTCTAGCTCCAGGTTGTGCATGCAAAAAACTGACTATGGACACAATGCGCCTAGGTGTTGTGAAAAATGATTTTACCATCCTCTAGGGATCTAAGATACATTTCTAAATATATTTCATTTGACTCCTATCTCTTTCCAGAGCTCCCATAATCACTTCCCAAATTTAGGTGTTATTTTCACACTTATGCACTACTAAGCCTCCAAGACTCACTATTGTTGAAATTGCTCCAAAACTTCCGTGATGCTCCCAAAATATTCCAAAACTGATTGCACAATGCTCTTGGCTCTCTGATACATATTATTTTTGAGTTTTTTCATTTTTTTCCATTCTGGGGGTGTGCACCGAGCTTGAGAAGACTAGAGAACAGCCCTTCCCAAGCTTACTAAAAGGCCTTTGTCCTTGCTAGATCTTGTCTTGAGAACATTTGAAATGACCTGATACCCATATATCAGCCATGACACACTAACATAACACTTTGGACACTTAGATATATAGGATAGTACTGACACAAGGATTAGGGTGATGTGAAGGAGGGCTTAGAATGACCTTTGAATAAAATTTTTAGGTAGGTTATGGTTGTCATGCTTGAAAATTGGGAATTTTCTTGTTGCACATTTGCATGACAACAATATACATATATATATATGGAGCAAACCCTATTTAGTTTATTAGGTTGCAATTTATTCGAATCTTCACTAAATTTAGAATTCTTGTGTGGTAAAAGAGGAAACCTCTTACATGCACCGAAATTTTGAACATGGAAAAGTATGATTGGTGAAATTTTGTTTAGTATTTAGTTTCTCAGTATAGGTGGAGCCTATGTCCATTCACCAATAAGGTCCTCTGTCATATCCATCAATTGGTATAAGACATAAATATTTGTTCTCAAAAATTTATTCAATATGATATGGTCCCAACCACCTAGTATGTAGTTTCCCTTTGAAGTCTTTGTACTTAGAATCAAACAATAATGCTCGATCCCTGCACTCAAAACTTCCTATTTTGGATATATCGGTCATGTCAAGACTTCCTATGTTGTTAGATGAATTAATTTTGGTGGAGTACTTATATTATGTGCTCATCAAGTTCATTCAACTGCAATATTATGTCTCGTTAGTGCTTCATTAAATTAATTCCCACTTTAGTCACTGTTCTAAGAGTATGTAGTTCAAACTCAATAGGAAAAATTGGATTTTTACCATAGACCAACTCATATGGAGTAAATCCAATGGTTGACTTCCAAGTTGTATTATATGCCCATACTTCCTTTGGTAGCTTTTGTACCCAATCCTTCTTGTTGATATCCACGGTCTTTGTCAAAATGTTTTCCAACTCTCTATTAGTGACTTCTACCTTGAACCATTTGCTTGTGGATGGTAGGGAGAGGATTTTATGTGTCTGATATGATACAATTCAATGAATGATTTTATGACATTGGACATGAATTGTGGTCCTTGGTATGAAACAATAGATCTAGGACCCCCAAATCTATGGAGAATCGATCATAAAGAAAATTTACAACCTTCTCATCATGAGCAAATGGAAAATATTGGACTTCATCACTTAGTCACATACTTCATGCATACAAGGATGTACTCCTTGCCTTGTGATGTAAGATCAATAGGGCCAATAAAATCTAACCCCCATTTCTCAAAAGGTTCAAGAACTACTTGAGGATGGAGGGGAATTTTGTTAGAAAGTTTAGGTTATCCCATTCTCTTGGCATTGGTCACATTGTCATATGTATCTTTTCACATCTTTATTTAAGTTTTGGCGAAATATTTTGTCACGAGACAAAATATGGGGTTTTCTGCCAACACTTTGGGACTAAGTCCCTCCTATTGGGAATGGGGAGGCTCTCATTTATTGAAAAATAGAAATATTATACACTAATGTTATTTTCTAGATGGTCTAAGACCAGGGGATCACACATGAACTCTCCACTTGAACTTTGTGGTAACAATGTTTGGAGGAAAATACCATGAGATAAGAGTAAGAGAAGAGAAATAGGGAATGGGTTTTAGGTAATAAATAAAACTATTGAATTTATTAGCCACAAAACTAAAAGTATATCTAGATTCAACAAGAAGACACCAATATGCAAAGTAAGACAAACAACACAATTAACACAAAGTTGAGAAGGAGAGGAATACATTAAGCAAGAAATAGAGGAAATACAACTTATATAGTATACAAAAATTTCGATACTTTGGAATGGAGAGAGCATTACAATTTATACTTGAAACAATGGCTCTTCACATTCCCAAGTGACCTTTCAACTTAAAGTGCAATCTCAATGAAGAAATAGAAACTTTAAGTGACTTAAGTCACTTTTAACAAAAGTTACTCCTCAACGAGAAATAGAATGTTAGAGAGAGAAAAAGAGAGAAGATAGATGTTGCAGGATGAAGTCTCACTATACTTCCATTATAGAGATGAATGTTACAACTGGATAGGATATTCTTCGACTGCTTTCTCTGATTATAGCATATCTCTTCTTGGACCTGGAAATGATGTTTCACACATTATCTTTACTTCATTGTTATTAGGTCATGCTTAGAAACTCGTTTTAAATCTTCACCCCACACATGGCCCGACTCAGAACCATGAGTCCTCTTGGATTTAATGGTATCGCAGATTCTTTAAAAACTTTGGTAGAAACATGGAACTCCTCTTAATGGAAACAATTCCTCCTCTTGAGATGAAATCTAACCATGACTAAATGGAAAATGCCTTCTTGAATAATATGAGCACTCCTTATCACGTCCCTTGAATTGAGAATGATGAGGAGATAGAGAATACACCACAACCATGGTTCCCATCATGAAATCCTTCAATTTATTAAATTGGATGTTTCTTGATAAATAATCCTCTTGTGCGCTCTAATTCAAGTCGGAAATGAGTTTTCTTTCTTCCATCCTCCGCTTCATATCATCGAAATCCACATGCTCCATGTTGTTGTTTCCAATATTTGGGTACTTGTGCACTAGAGGTAACACTTTTTGCAAGAGGGAATGTAAAATTCAAGGTGTAAGGTGCAAACCCCTCTCAAAAGGCCTCCACGTTCCATAAGTGCGCCAAGGCACACATAGTGACATCATCAACATAACACCAAATTAGACCAAGGAGTGTTATTTTTGCCCTGAGTTGTATTAAATGAAATTTACTCATATAATATATGATTTTGCATGGAAATAGGAAAATGAATCTAATAATAATATTTTTAAAGTCTAAAAATTATTCCTTAAATTATTTTTTCTCAAGCCCCCATTTTTCTAGGACCTGTATTGACAAGTGAGCTAAGTTGTCGGGTAAGTTTGGAAAAAAATTGAATCAAACCATCACTTGAGTCATGAATGGGGTTAAATGTACTTCCATTTGAATTTTTGTTAGGCTTCAAAATATAATCAATGTTCCAAAACCTTTAGTGCATAATCTCCATCTAGAAAGGACACCATGCTTTAGTGTCAAAAAGGTTTCATCTTGTTATACTCCCAAAATTATTTCTCACCCATTCCACTATGAAGTAGACTCTTGATATTTATAATGACTGGATATGAGCTCCCAAAACCTCTCGGGGTTTCTAAAACCTTTCTCAAAAGTTGGATCTTTAATAGTGCACACACACTTTTTCCTTAAAAAGCACCTAGAGAAAAAACTTTCCCAAGGTGCTCCAAAACCCACAAAATCTCTCCTAAACCATAATTTCACGAAAAAAAAAAAATGAGTCCTTTATGTTGACTATAATACGAGATCTTGAAATGCTTCGAGTATCCTGAAACCTTCCTGCAAGTTGACTTTCAAAAATGGGCAATTTTGGTAATTTTTATCAATTTTGACAAAATGACCAAAAAGGGGTAAAATTTTCAATGGAGTTTGTCCAAGAAATGCAGAACACTTTACAAGATAACAAAGAAGAAGGCCAATAGTATCTAGCTTCTAAGACTTTATGAATGGTTCTATTTCACCGATTAATGACCTCCAGATGGCTCATCATGATAGGCTCTCAAGATGTCAAATATTTCATCTTGACGTACACATCTACATAACACCATATCAAGCTCGCATTTAAAAAAATCCATTAAAACATTTGAATATTATTGAACCTTTTTTAATCAATTATTTATTTTATTTAACTGAAAAAGAAGGTGAAAACTTCCATGTGGCCAAATAGTTGGCCATATCTGCAAACCATGGTGACTTTGTAGAAACTGCAAACAAATGTTCATGAGAATTCATCTTCAACTGGTTCAATTTACCACTAGATTAGTTAGTCTTAACAAGAAATCAACAACTACATTATCCTTGCTAGGCTTATCAACTATTGTGATGTTAAATTCCTGTAACAAGTAACAACCATCTAACAACTCTGCCACTAACTACAAGTTTATTCATTAGATACTTAATTGTTGAATGGTTTGTATGAATGATTACCTTATAACCTGTAACATAATGGTGAATTTTTTTATGGCATATACTACAATAAGGAATTATCTCTCAGTAGTGGTGTAGCTTTTTTCATTTGGTGTCAAACTCTTACTAATTTGGTAAATAACATACATTTTTCATTCATCATTTTTTTGTCCCAACACAACTCTAACTACTCGATTAGATGCATCCATTTGGATATGAAATGGTCAGTTCCAGTATGGCCCCCTCGATATTGGAGATGAGATGATATTTTCTTTAATTAGATCAAATTCTTGTTAGCACTCACATGTCCACATGAATTCTTTATCTTTTGTAAGGGGAAAACCTTGGTGATGCTATTTTACTAAAGTCTATAATAAATTGTATGTAATAACAAGTATGAATGAGAAAATCCATACATCCCTCTCGATTTTTAAGTAGGGCAAGTTGAAAATCACCTCAATCTTTTAGGGATATACCTTAATTCCTTTGAGGAGATATGATGTCCTAAGGCAATTCCCTGTTCCACCATTATTTAACACTTTTCATAGTTAAGAGACAGTTGGTGTTCTTCGCACCTTGTGAATACTCTATTTAAATTTTCTAGAGTTTCCTCAAATGTACCTCCATAAACAATAAAATTGTCTATGTATATTTCCACACATAAATTTTTCATGTCAAAGAAAGATAACCAACATTGCATAGTCCAAAGGGGAGAACTAGGTAGGCAAAGGTGCCCCAAGGATAGGTGTAGACACTAAATCACACACTTTGGGTACATTTCAGGCCCTAGTCATATACCACTATTCATATGATTCCTCAAGTTTGAGTAAAATACTAATTGACCACTTTCTTTAGCCTCTTTACTTTCTTTCTAGTCTTCTTCTTAGTCTTATACCTATTGCTCAGGCCATTTGACTTTCGATACTTCACTTTTCTCTTAATTGACACTAGTGCCCAGTGCACCCTCGTCCCTCCGGGTGCCCCCGAACTCTTAGATCTTGCTCACATCTTTTGGGTCTTTTCTAGTGTTGGGCATATTATTTTCTTGCTCATCCTTTTAGTGGTTAATTATGAAATTCAAACAAGGGAATCATATAAATATAAAGCTATGTGACCATAATAAAGGACCAAGCTCTAATATTACTATCACCTAATATATATCCAATGGCATTTTAAAGTGTCAATCCATCTAGGAAAATTTGAAAAAGGGACTTTTTCTTCTACATAGCGTAGGGGGGAAGTTCATTTTTCCATACCTAAAATTTACATCTAGTTATATATTGCATTTGGGGTGGCGAATATTCATACCTACATTTGAAAACATCTCCTATAAAAACCTAGGTGATTTATAGGGTAGTAAGGTCGGCTTCACCTACCATTGACATCTCCTACCAAACCTAGCATTCGTTGGGTAGTACTTACCAACACCAAAGACCATGAACTTGCATACTCTAAGCACAAGAGCACAATACAGATTTGATTGTTGTTAGTAGTTTATATTTGGGTACAAATGATATTTTTTGACACGTGATAAATGTTTTTCTGAAGATGCGTGACTCATTGAATTTGCTAATTTACGATGCGTGACAAAGGGGTTAGTTGTTGATGCGTGAGAGGGATATTTATTGACACGTGACTCATTGAATTTTCTGACACGTGAAAAGGAGGTATTGCAGACATGCGACTTAGTGAATTTTCTGACGTGTGACTCGGTTTCCTATAACGCGTGACTCATTTTCCTCTAACGCGCGACTCATTTTCCTCTGACATGTGACTCGGTTTCCTCTGACACGCGACTTAGTGTTATACCTGATGTGACACAATTTTCTCTGATGCACAACTTGGTTCTTTTGTTGATGCACGACTCTATTCAGAATAATGGAAGGTGTTAGTCCTCAGAATGTGAAGACCCAAAAAGTAACTAAGAAATCTCAGAAGTCCTGTTCAAGTATTTTGGAAACTCTGCTAATACAAATAACACAACTACCAACAACCATATAGCTACCACTAAAATAATCAAAATACTAACTGTGTGGAAGGTAATATTGAGGTGGACATGCATTATGCATAGTATCAAACAAATGACACCTATGATAATATCAATGCCGATCTTGAAGATATAACATGTTGAGATGCCAAATCCTGAAGATATTCTTCCTGTTGGGGTGCAACCAGAGTGCATCAAGATATCACACATATAAATACTCAGTAAAATGGAACACAAAAATCAAATTCAAATTTTGGTTCACAAAGAGGAAACCAGGTGATTGTGATATTGCTCAAAATTCTACTCAAAAAAGTAAAACATTGAAAACGAACAAGAATATGTGGACCATTGGGAGGACATACAAGTTTGATTGGGCTGCCAAATTTCCATTTTATCGAACATGTACAACCATCTAATTTAGAAGATATCCCATCTGAATGTACATGTACAATATGTACATGGAAATTGGGAAAGAAAAAAAATGCAAATGAAGTTGGACACTATAGAAAAACACTGTGGAAAACAATATTTGACTGTAACGGGGTGGATGGCCAGAAAATCAAAACACATAGGTGGAAAACTGAAAAGAATACATGCATGTTAAATACACAGCGGATTATGAAGTGGAGCAGAAAAAATGTAGACATCTCATGGAAAAGGGAGGAACGATCACATCACAAATTGGTAAGATGAATCAAACAAATCTACATGCAAAACTCATACAATTCTCTACTTTATTTCACATACTAAAGAAAGGAAGACTAATTTTGGATTTCCTCGATTTCAAAGTTTTGTATCAATATAATGGAATGCCCAATACCTCAGTCTCATTGGTCTGAAAGTAGTGCATGGGAAATGGCAAAATGCCTTTCGATGATAGAGAAGGAAGATTTGAAAGAGAATGTAAAAAAATCAAAGTTTATCTCTCTTTCAATTGATGAAGTGACAACAATCACAACACTGCATGGGTATGTATCCACATCTATACTTTAGAAAATCATATAAGGACACCTCATCTTATTGGGTGTTATGAAAATGGTTGAAAACTATAATGCCAAAACCTACATAAAATAGTTGTTTCTCATTTGAAAGATATTACTGGAATGACTGATTATGAAATTGCTAAAAATTTGGTATGCATCGGAGAAGATGGTGCATCATCATGCAGGGTCACCAAACAGGGCTATGTGTTAGATTACAAACAACAGTGGCCCCATATATGCTACTAATTCACTATATGGCTCACAAAATGAATTTAGCGTATAAAATGGTAAGCAACTATGAAAATGTTGCTAAAGTAGAAGACCTTATAAGAGAACTTCATGCCTATATGGCAAAGCAACCCAAAGTGATTTCTTGAGTTCCAGAAATTTGCAATTGGAATTATAGATGGAAAAAAACTTCTGAAGGATGTTGAGACGAGATGGATCTCTTTGTATGAACTTGCATGTAGAGTTCATGAGGAGTATCCTTCGTTGGTTGGTTTCATGCACAAATATCGTCATGAAGTTGATAGGGTGAGGGACTTGTTGTTCCGTTTAATTGATTTGGAGACATTGCTTACATTGGTTGGTATTCTTCCAATGTTACAGGAGATCAATACATTGATGAAGCATGCACAAGGAGATTAATCTATATTGTGGATTTTATACGGATGAGAAAAATGGTATGTCAAAGTCTTGATGTCTTGTATTGTTCCCAAGATAGTTTTGATACACCTGTTTTTGAGAATTGGAAAGCTTTATTAGATCTTAAAAATCCCAATAACTATTTGAGATTTAATATCCATGATCACCTCTGATCATCAATGTTAATGGGAGGGACATACCACTGCACATTTTGCAAAAATGTCAAGATATTACAGGATCGAGAATGAGAAGATGTTCCCGTGACACGTAATCTCTTTGAGTCTATTATAGTTGAAACAAGAATAAAGCTTAAAAAAATTTTAGAATCCTTATCATCAAAAATTAGAGAACGTTTCTCCAAAGATAAAATTCTTGAAGCCATGGGTGTGATGAATCCTAATTTTTGGAATACTGAAGGTGGTCGTGCTGACTTTGTAAGAAAGCATTTCCATAAATCCATGGGTACAATAATGGAACATTTCACAAAGACTTCAGAGTTCAAGGGTATGGAAATCAAAGGTATATTGAATGTTGATTTATTAAAGTTTCAATCAACAAATTTTGCAACAACAATGAGGAACCAATATAAAAATTTAGATGAACCTTCTGAAAGTGGTGTTATTACAAGGTTGTGGTGAGGAATCTATCAAAGTTCTATCTTACAAGAAGACATCAGTGAATATTTCAGATTATATGAGTTATGCCAAACAATGATTTTGGGGTCTGTGGAGGATGAAAGGGTTTTTAGTGCTTTATCATTTATAAAATCAAAACTGAGAAACAGGTTGGATAAAAATCTTGGAAAGTTGCATGAGGTGTTATGTATCTCACTACTCCATGGAAACCTTTCCTTTCAATAGAGAAATTGTGCATTGGAATTCCCTTTGCGAAAGAAGAGGTGTGAATAATACAGCTACAAGTACAACTGTTCCCAACGATGAGAGTGGAATTGGTGCATCGTCACACTCTATAGAAGAGAACATCAAGTTTGAAGAAGCTATTGATAATGGATTGTTTCAACTTTAAATAGGTATCTCCTTGACCTTACTTTTATTGTTTGTCACCTTACATTTTAACTATGGTTATTTATTCAATTTCATATTAACTCTACAAATGCAAATATTGATTTTTTTTATCAAATTTTGTTTCAGCTCTTGTTATCATTAAAGATGTTATAGGTATATATATTTACATTTATTTAAATACAATTATTTCATTTTTTTTTTTTAAAACGTGGGTTGACATCCATCCGAGGAAGCTCACACTTCTCGGGACTGACAATGTCAAGCAACTCACCCATCTATCTACTAATCCATTTCTCGTGTTGAGTTTTCTTAAATCAAAGATCTAGCACACTACGAAGGATGATTTCTCATTTTCCTTCCATATGCTTTTTCACAGCCATCTAAAACACAAGAGGTAACTTAAACCCTATCATATGACATTTCTTGATTTTTTACAATTATGTTTAATTTATTTTTATATTTACAAAATGCTTTGATATATTTTTAAACTTTGTGGGATAAAATCACACAATCAAATTTTACAAAGAGAGGAAGATTTTTCCATATTAAGATGTTTATTTCATAACACATTCCAAATTTTATACAATTCATCATCCACGATCGTGCTTGAAGCTAAATCTACGTCCACATAAAATTCATCATCATCCATATATATTTAATGTCATCATCCACATCTAATGCCATTCATCATATCATTATCATAATCGACACTCCAATTATTATTAAAACAATTATTTATCTATTTTAAATGTGCGTAAAACATCTCTGTCCTAACACATTCCATTTTTTAAAAAAATATTATCCATTATCATCATTCATCATCATCTATATCCATTCTAATGTCATCATATCATTCATTACAAGTAGAGAGAAGAAGATTTTGAGAACGTTTTAAATGTCTTTGTCAGACTACATTCCAAATTTTTCTTAAAACAATTATCCATTATCATCATCTAGATTCCATGATCGTGCTTGAAGATAAATCTACGTCCAATAAAAGTCATGATAATCCATATCTATGATTCTATTCTAATGTCATCATCCATCATCTAATGCAATCATCATTACAAGTATAGATTATGGGAAGGTTTAAATTTTAAGAAACTTGATACAGAGTTTGAATTTTACAAGTAGAGAGAAGAATATTTAACTCTTAGTATTAAGATGTCATCATACCATATTCCATATTTTCTTAAAATAAATAATTAACCATGATATGATCGCATAACATCACATTCAAATGAAACATAAACACCATATACAATCTAGAAATTCTATACATAATATATAGGAAGATATAAAATTAAAGATTATAAAGTATTTCAAATTTTCAAACGCCATCACATTCAAGTTTCAAATTTCAAATCCAGATAATAAATTTCAAATGCATGACCATCACATTCAATGTTTCAAATTTTCAAATATAGATTATAAAGTATTTCAAACTTTCAAATTTAAAGATTCTATTTTTCAAGTTTCCACCTCAATCATGAAATTTTTCAACCCTCAATTTTCTGTACCCCTTTCCCCAATGGCTTCCACTCATGTACTCCTTTCCCCAATGGCTTCTCCTCATATACCCCTTTCCCCAATGGCTTGAATAATCCCGAACTAATGAGATCTTCCGCAACACTGTCTAGATTCTTTACAATTCTTTCTTCTTCCTTTGTCGCATCTCCATGGGATAACAAACTTGGATCAACAATGCACTTTAGTTTTGAATAAAATTTTAGGGTCGAAGCCATGCTCTTTAATTATCCACTTTAGTGTATTGTTTTGTTTGTTAACCAAAACAATATTTTCCTTCAAATTCTTTGCTGCGGATAAATTGTTCTTCATGATTTCCAAGTGAACTTGGAAAACCTTTGCTTGACTCTTCAAATTTTCATATTTCAACTGCACAAAAAAAGTGATCTCAATTAAACATATTACTAAAATAAGAAAAATTTAAATTAACAAAAAATATTGTTTGAAAGTGATAATACTTACGATTGCTCTATCTCTCTTGGCATTTGCAATTGCTACCAATCCTTGTCCTTAAACCATTTGTTAAAATATGCACCGGGCTTCAAAAAGCACTAATATTTTCTAATTTTTTTAATGTTTATTCCAAAATATCATCTTTATAAGTTGTTGTTATACATGACAGTCCCACTTCTTACTTGGGTAAGTAAAGGAATCCATCTTCGCAAGTTGATTTTGGACTCTGCAGGCGTATAAACTATCCATTTGCCAATAATTTTCAAAACAACTTATTATCTCATTGATTAGTACTTTTCCCTTCTCTCCCATTCTATGAGATGACTGATATGAGGTACAATAAACTCCTCGACATGGGATTGACAATCATAACCAATTAAGTTCTCTAAAGGAAATGGTAGCAATTGTTCACCATCTGTATCTGAAGAAGATGATGTAGCTAGAGAGGTATGAAAGGATTTAACGAATCGATCATCGAAACTACTTGTTTCTGACCTTTGGGTGGCATGATC
Source organism: Taxus wallichiana var. yunnanensis (assembly GCA_018340775.1). Classification (NCBI taxonomy): domain Eukaryota; kingdom Viridiplantae; phylum Streptophyta; class Pinopsida; order Cupressales; family Taxaceae; genus Taxus; species Taxus wallichiana. The sequence continues at coordinate 499,224,357 of CM031244.1, forward strand.
CTCATTTGTGATAAAATAAATCAATATTCAAATAAATAAATCTAAAGTGAAATATAATGAAAGTTGAATAAATTATGTTGAAATAGAAGTATATCTGGCTATAAATGAATAGTGAAAGGATCTACATGTATTAAAAAATCTTGTTGTGTCATGACTATTAAAACCCAAACCTAACTTCAAACCTAACCCATTTATATTGACCCTCCAATTAGAGGAGGATACATAGGATAACTCATGCCAACACCCCCTTCATGGTGGGTAAGCCACCGAGAGAGAGGGTTAGAATTTGAAAGAGGAGGCAATGTTAAAAACTAAGAAAGATGTCCCATGTCCCATTGGGGGCCGGAGGAACTAAAGGTCTAATAATTTACCCATATGTTCATTTTCCTTCCTAAGAAGAAGAATCCTCTAGGACTACATTTTGAATATTATTGGTGGAGGAGAAGACCTAGTGAAAAGAGTTTGCGAGAATCGAATCGGAAACGAGGCACCACGAAGTAGTTGCACTCCAAATGGAATCGTGAAAGCTCCGGTGATAAGCATGGAAAAATCTGATCGTATGAATGGAAGAACTTGCTTCATCCATGATGAAACAAGATTTGCATAGAGGAAAGATAGTGGAGTGTTATGGCATGCTCATAAATGAATGAAAAAAGGGATGCCACATATAGGGTGATGAGTAACCCTAGTTTTACATGACACATATGAAACCCTAAACCTAACCCTAAACCTAACCCATGTGAGATGACCCTCCAACATGAGAGAGAGGGACACATAGGATAACTCACACTAACACCCCCTTCATCCAAAGTAGGGGTAGCGGTATGATGAGTCAAACGGAAGAGGAAGACACTCCTAAACAACTAAGAAAGATGTGTCGATATCTCTAGCAACTAAAGGCCGATAAGGTGCCCATATACAAACACAATCTTCCTAGAAGAAGAAGAAGAAAAATAGAAGACTAAATAGCCCTCAAAGAAGATGGGCGGGTGCTGCTAAAGACCTCACCCCGAAGAGAGACCGTAAGTGAAGAAACTTCATCTCGGTACATCCACCAAGCTTGGTGAATAAGTCTGCAATTCTGATCATCATCCCAGATCCATGTGAATGTCGATGATACCATCATGAATAAGCTCCCATATGAAGTGCATATGGATCTCAATGTGCTTCATCCATCTATCTTGAATAAGATTTCTACAAATAGAGATAGTGCTCATGTTATCATAGTAGATAATGGTAGGCCAAAAACCGAAAGTGGATGCCAAACTGGGCAAAAGAAAATACCACCATGTAGCCAAATAGCTTCCATGGCGATTAACCATGCTCCTCATATTAATGCCTCTGAAGATGATATCGCAATTGCATTGACCCTTCTTGCTAGACCAACTAATAGGACCCCCGAACCAAGAGAAAAACCGTAGCCAAAACCGTAGATTTAAGATGATCTAAGTCAAGGGTACCAATCTAAATCATGAAAATCAAGTCAATATCAACCCCCCATGATAGTGAATGCCATCGGCATAAGTGCCACGAACATAATGAAGGATCCATTTAGCTTGCTTTCCAATGCAGCTCATGTGGCTCTGCATGAATTTGGACATGATCCCAACAACATATGATAAATCCGGTCAGTGTGAGTCAAGTAATCAAGCTCCCACCTAATTGTTGATAAAGAATACCATCAACCAAGGGAGTAGAGCAATCTGAAACCAACTTAACCCCGGAAAAAAAGGAGTAGGAGAAGACTTGCAATCGGACATCTAAAAACGAGCTAGCAAATCAAGAGCATACTTAGGTTGCGAAATCAAGATTCCCGAGTCGATTGTGAAATCTGGATCCCAAGAAGTAATGAAGCGAGACCTAAGTCAGTCATGGAAAACTTGTTGGCTAAGGTGATCTTCACAGAATCAATAATAGAGGAAGAGCTTCCTGTGATCAACAAGTCATCAACATAGAGAACAAGAATGAGTATGGAGTCATCTTGCCATAGAATATAAACATTTGGATCAGAGTGACACCTAGTAAACCCTGATGTAAGTAAGAAGGAGTCCATCTTGGCATACCAAGCCCAAGGGGCTTGTTTAAGGCCATAAAGAGACTTCTTTAACTTACAAACGAGGGAGGAATCTTGGACATAACCCGGAGGTTGTTCCATATAGATCTCTTCCTCTAGGTCACCATGAAGGAAGGCACTCTTAACGTCCATTTGATGGACTTTCCATCTGTTTGCTGCGGCAATGGCTAGGGTCAGTCGAATAGAAGTCATCTTCACAACCGGAGCAAAGGTTTCTGTATAATCAACCCCAGCTATCTGGGAGAAACCCTTAGCTACTAATCACACTTTAAACTTTTTGACGTCTCCATCTACTCCATACTTTTTTGAACACCCACTTACACTGAATGATTTTTCTTCCTTTTGGAAGAGTGGTGAGATCCCAAGTATCGTTCTTCATGAGAGAGGAATACTCCTCATCCATGGCAGAATCCCACTCAGAATACCATAAGCCTCCCGGAAAGACTGTGGATCAGAAGCAGAGGTGAAGAAAGAGTGGGGTCCAATGAAATCTAAGCGAGTACGTCTCATATCCGAAGTATCTCCAACTAAATCTCCAGCACTTTGCAAAGTTTTCTTGGCCCAAAGGGGACCAGGAGGATCAGGCTCAGAGTCAGAAGATTCTTCACTTGAGTGAGAAGGGACATAGTCCTCATCATCACTACTGATCAAAATCAAAAGACTCAAAGGTCTGATGGTCGGGAGGATCAAGAAGAGGAGCACGCTCAACAATATCATCATCTGATGAGTCAGAATCAAATCAGTGAGTTGAAGAACCTCATAGGTGGAGAAGTAGAAGTCAAAGAAGACTCATCAACTTAACACTTCTCTCAATATATAGCTCATGAGAAGTAGAATTCATCAATCGATATCCCTTCACGCCATCAGGATACCCTACAAAGATACAAGGTTTGGATTGTGGTTCCAAGGCCTTGCATTTCTTCTTGGGAATCTGAGCCATAGCCTTGGATCCGAAGACTCGAAAGTGCTCAACATCAGGCTTGCATCCAAACCAGGCTTCAAAGGGTGTCATCCCTCTTACTACCTTGTGTGGAACACGGTTCTAAATGTAATTTGCACAATTCACTGCTTCGGCCCAATACTGCGGAGGAAGAGACTTCGAGTGAATCATACAAGTGGCCATCTCCTTCAGAGTATGGTTCTTTCTTTCTGCGACTCCATTCTACGAAGGGCTATAAGCAACTGTATGTTGCAAAGAGATCCCTTCAAAAGTATAGAAATCCATGAACCTATTGTTTACATATTCACCTCCATTGTCGGTTTGAAGAACCTTGATAGACCGTTCCACCTGTTTCTCAGCAAGAGCCTTAAAGTCCTAAAAATGTTCAAAGACTTCAGACTTAAGCTTAAGAAAATATACCCAAGTATATCACAAATAGTCATCAATGAAGGTTAGCACATAAAGAGCTCTAGTAAATGAAGGAGAAGGAAATGGACCAGAAATATCGCTATGAACAAGATCCAAGGGATGAGTGGCTCTCCAGGCTTTTCCTTTGTCAAATTCTTTTCAGGATGCTTTCCAAGGGTACAACCCTCACAAAGACCCTTAGAAAACTTGACATGCGAGGCAACCCATTGACCATTTCATTTTGACTCAATTGTTCAAGGTAGTGATAATTTAGATGTCCAAAACACTCATGCCATAGCTTACTAACCTCATTTGCATGAGTGAGCAAGGCAGTGGGCATAGAATCAGAAGTAAAGTGGGAGAAGGTGTACAACCATGAATGGTGATCTGCCTTTCCCTCAGCCACTGTAGTGTCATTGTTAAGCTCACGAATAATCACCAAGTTAGGACCAAATTCCACTCGCATTCCTTCACCAAGGTGAGTAATTTGGTAAACCGATAGGAGATTGGTAGAGAGATCAGGAACACTCAACACTTGGTTAAATGTTCCCCATCCATCTCTACTAGATCCACTACTGGAAACCGACATTTTCGTGTCATTACCCATCGTGATTTGGGACATTCCACAAGGTTCGATGTTGGAAAACTCAACATGTGAAGAACCCATGTGGTGCGAGGCACCGGAATCTATAATCCATGTCGATGAAGGAGCAACTTTGGCTACAAGGGCCTTTCCTTTCTTCTTATCATTTTTAGCACCTTTTGCAGCAGAAGACTCGGCCTTCGGAGCACTTTGTTTTATGGATTCAGGAACACTTATTTTATTTTCTCAAGTAAATGAGATAAGTGATCAATCTATTTCTTAAAATAGTGTTGCTCGTCGTGACTAGACTTCTTGCAATAGGAACACAAATACTTGCTTTTCTGTGCCTTAGGCTCAGAAGTCGAAGTGTTTGTGTCATTTTTAGGTTTGATCTTGGTTTCTTTCTTAGGTTGATCCTTTGTTTCTTTCTTCTTTTCAGTCTTCTTTCCCTTGCTAGTACTTGCTACAAGGGCATGTGACTTGGACTTGAGAGACCCCATTTGAATGAGTTTGTCATGTTCTCGAATGAGTTGGGATGAAAAACAGTCAAAGGAGGGCATCATCCAAGTATCGCCCAAAGCAACTTTTGTAGCGTAGAAAGTTGACACGAAGACAGAATATTTGGGACCTAGCTTAGAGAGAATCGACAAGATCAGTTGAGAATATTTCTTTTCTACTTGACATCCTTTTAACAATAATCTAATGTGGACAAATTTTGAGAAGAAGGCTTGTAGGTTTTCAAAGTCACTAGGATTTAACCCTAGTAGTTCGTTTTCCAACTCATGCGCTCTCATGTCATCTAGTTGTCCAAACATCGCATCCAAAATTTTCCATGCAGATGTAGGTGTTTGGATGCCTCAATGTGGAAGAGCAAGTCAGGAGAAACAGACATGCAAAGAAGACCTAAAGCTTCATCACTACGGTTTAACCACTTAGATTTTTCAGGTTCGTCATCTGGTTCAGTCTCAGTTCCCATGGTGATGCGGTATAACCCTTTACCCCTTAGTTTCATTATTATTTTTGATCTCCATTAAAAGTTGAACGGCGTAAGCAAAGGAATTGAAAGTGCATCCATAGTGAGAGAGAGAGAAAGAAATGCAAAAAAGAAACACAACCACCCAGGACAATAACAACCCCCTTGCTTTCGGCACTTTATAGTTGAGTGCGTTGATTACAATCGGGTCCGTGCGTGCAGTTTGAAACACTTGGTAACTCATCTTGCAATTAGCATAATAACGTGCAAGAGAGGAGACCACAACAGTGTTTCGTGGAGCGCAACAAAAGAGGAACACCGTAAACAAGCACAAGCAAAAAAATAGAAAGGAGGTGAAAGCTAACCCGGTGGTGAGAAAAATCATCTCATGTCACATGAAATAATCTCTTTGTCATAAGATTGTGGCGGACACGCTCACAAGTCCACGAAAAAAAAGGAATTGAACAAAGCTCAAAAGAATGAGCTGAATTAAGCAAAACAAAGACACCCCCCAGAATGCGGCACTTTATAAAATTAGTACATTTACAAAGATAATGATCCCATCATCTAGAGTGTGAAAAAAATATGCAACTTTGACTAATAAGTGCTCAAAACTAAGCAACGAGTCAAAAGTTATAGCAAAAACCAATTCCCAATTTGATGAGAAAAAGCCAATAAGCCTGCAAACGGATTAAAAAAGTGCCCTAAACGCATGCAAAGGGTGTCGTATGTATGCTCGTTGGAAACAACATGGAATTTGAGATAGGGTTTGTTTGTATTGCGAGGGGGGATTAGCCACCTGCCAATCCCGGACCTCACCCTTCGTCTTCGGCACTCGACGGAAGGTTAGAAATACAACAAGCCAAAAACCAAAATTGTATAATGCCAAGGAAAATAGTATTTAGATAATGTGAAATTAAATAAATTAGATCTAATTTAATGAAATCTAATTAGATCTAATCTAATGAATATTTAGATGAAGATTTTGTTTAAATATATATGGAAACTTTTTTTTTTTAAACTTACCATGAAAAGAGTTGCTTGATTTTTGTTTTTAAAAAAAACACGTTTGACTTTGATCAGACCAAAAAACAAAAGAACATGCCGTGATTTGTTTTAAAGATTGAAAGGAATTAGAAGGAACCTTTAAATAAAGAAAGATATGTAAAAAACATGCCCGTAGATTGGAAAAAGCAGCGATTGTTTTAAAAATGCCCAGCCACTTACCAAGTTAAGCGAGATGTTGCAGGCCATTTTTGGTGTGGTAGAGGCATTTTGGTGTGGTAGAGGCGTTTTTGGTGTGGTAGAGGTAATTTACAACCCCGACCAAGCAAACAAAAAAACGTGGCAGATGATTAAAAAACGCCTGAATAATCAAAAAAACGTGGCAGATGATTAAAAAATGCCTGAACAATAAAAAAAATGCCTAAACAATAAAAAAAATGTCCGAACAATAAAAAACGCCTAGAAGGTCCAAGAAAATGTCGAACAATCCACAAAATGCCCTAATGAAGAAAAAATGCAGGCCACGCGCAGAATGAACAAAAACTGATGGCAAATTTGAATCAAAAAATGGTCAAAGGGACAAGCAGTTCGTTGATGAGCAACCACGACTGAAGAACTCAAGGATCTTGCAACCACAGACAACATGCACAAGAAAAAAAAACACAAAAACTTTCCGAGAAAGCTTGTTAGAGATATTAGCAAGATAATTTCCAGAAAATAGTGATCAAAAGACTTGCATGCAGAGTAAAATAACGAAACCAAGTAAGAGTAATAAACAAAAAAAATAAATCGAGTGCACGTTTACCCGATCTCAGCTCTGATACCATGAAAAGAGTTTGCGAGAATCGAATCGGAAATGAGGCACCACGAAGTAGTTGCACTCCAACGGAATCGTGAAAGCTCCAACGATAGCAAGGAAAAAATTGATCAGTAATGGAAGAACTTGCTCAACGAAAACAAAGCTTGCACAGAGGAAAGACAAAGTGGAGTGTCTTGGCGTGCTCATAAATGAATGGAAAAGGGGTACATATAGGGTCTTTGAGTAAGCCTAGTGCATGACACATATGAAACCCTAAATGTGCTGAAAAATTCAATAAAAATAATATGAAAAATTGTTAAACTATGCAAAAACTATGAAATTATACAAAGTACTATTCAAAACTTGTACTAAAGCAATAAAATCATACCTTGTTATTGAGGGGTAGCTTGTCACGGTGCTTGAGGTGGCTGTGTTGGAGTAGTAATTGGTGTTTTTTGAGTGTCATGTTGTTGGGATTGTTGAGGTGGTTGTTAAGAAGAGACAAATTGCATGTGGTAGAACCGAGTGAGTTGGTGAAGACGGTTGACTTTGAGAAGCACATGTATAGTCCAAAGTCCCCAATGTCAACAACAACGATCAATTATATGTCAATTCAATATGGTAAAATTTAAATGGTAAATTGAAAATACAAAATGGGAATTTGTAAATAATAAATGTTAAGGTATTACTTCTCTAAAGCATTTAACGAATTCAAACAGTTAGCGGTTCAAGATGAGTGAACTTCCATTTCAAATCGTGAATATGTCTACACCTCAAATGTTGTTAGCCTCTTCCTCTTGATGCCACATTTTTCGAGGAAGGGCCTCCAAAAATCTTCTCTCTGACAAACAAAATATTTAGTCGATTCAAGATGAACATCATGTTAGTCTAATGTTGAAATACATAGTTTATAGTTTATACCTATTGTTTTTGAAATGGAATTGACAAATTCGTCAATGCCTCATCTGTGCGAGTAGGAATTGGTTTGTATTTTAAATTTAGAAGAGCCTCGTAATAATTTTTAGTCTCTCTCCCTCTAAAAGATAGGTGGTGAAAATTCGGATTCAAAAAAAAAATGGAAAATTGCCTTTCAAAAAACTGTTCCGGGGGATATTCGCGTATTTTCCACCTCTAATTTGTAAGAGGTCTCTTAAATGAACCCGACTACATTAAGTCCGAAATGTAGTGCAACGTCTGGATCGTAGGTTCACTTAGTCATATGACTATCGGGGTTGGTCCGAATCCCCATTTGTATATTTTTCTTTTAAGATTTACGTGTTTTGGGGTTTTTCAGTGCTCTTTCTCTTTAGTTTCAAAGTCGATGATCTTACTGAAGGACATACACGCAACTAAAAGTGACATCTAGTGAATATCTTACAACACTAAATAAATCACTTTCGTGCCATGTTCACAATCACGAGTTCCTGACTGAAGGTCCTTAGCGCCTGTGCACCCGGCGACCAGTTGGGCCTGATGCGCCCTAGTCCTAGTATTTCTAATGCTTCTACATTTTTGGGCTCGATCATGACAATATGCCTTCCTATTCTCACAATTTTTAGATAGACACAATCTAGGATTAACTAAAAATCAGCTAAGTACTTTATCCCTTCCATCAGTACCTAGGGTCTCAAATTTATTTTCTTATTGCTTAGGTCGATCTATTCTTTATTGCTATATCATTGTGTTGTGACTCGCAATTAGGATTTAGCATATATTTTCAATGTTTGTTAAATCAACAGTAAATGTAGTTTGTCTTAGTCTTCAGAGCTACTTGAATCTAGTTATAACCACTAAAACCAACTAAAAAGGAAAAAAATCTTTCCAACCGGGTTGTCAAGACTTAGTCTATAAATAGAAAGGGGAAATAATCCCTCTAGGTGTAGACACATAAATTTGGTATCTACACCTTCATTCGCTTGCAAGTGCGTAATTATCAGTATTATTCATCCTCCTTATTTAATCAAATGCCCTCTTTGAATTTAATTAATCAATCCCTATTAATTAATTAAATGCTTATCACCTTTAAATCCTATTTAATCAACATTAATTAATTAATTAATTGATCATGCCCTAACTAAATTCTCATTTTGGAATGTTTTCATTCTAAATCTACACCGCTTTTCCCTATGCTTTTTCTAACCTATCTCCACTGCCAACTCACCTACATATCATTCCCAAACACCCTTTCACCCGCCTAATGCTTTAAAGCATTTGGCCAACTCCTAAAAGACAAGGAATGACGCCAAAAAAAAAAACGTCCCATTAGGGAAACTTTCCCACAATGATCGGCGGTGACCCACCGGCTGAACTGATGTCAACCCTATAAATTCAAGTACTTTCTTGTTATTCTCAATCAAGTGCATGTGATTCTCAAGCTCTCCTCAGAGCTCTGCAGACAATATTTTTGTGCCTAAATAGTTCGAAGCTATTACAAACCTCTTTATAGTGTGCATGCGTCAATCAAGATCATCTTTTTGTGAGATTTTCATTATTTTACATAGCTTTAATCAGATTTATCATATTATCTTGTATTTTTTTGTATCTAACCTTTTGCAAGTCTAGATCATCAGACAGAGCTCACAACTTCGTCATCAACTTCTTTCTAAAAATTTGTTCTCAGTAGGTTGATCATCTGGCTTGCCTTCCCTCGCTTTATCCATCCATGTCATAGTTGTTATTGACCTTGTTAGGTCATTGGGCGACTTTACGGCCTCAATGGCCCTCGCCTTCTATTCCAGAGCTATCATCATCCCCTGCATGTGTTTAGCCTTTATTTCAGTTTGTTAATCCCTCATCCAACTCCTTTGTTATAGAAAATCAACCTACTAGACTTAACAGCTCGATAGCCGTCGACCAAGGTCTTGGTTTCAATATTTCCCCATAAACCTTGTTTTTTGTTATTTTTCCTAGTTTCTGTTTCTTCGAGATCTTCTTTGCAAAAATATCCCAAAGATCTTCAAACTCCCGCAGCTTCCTAATTGTTCTCGCATCCTCGCACCATCTCGCATATTTTTCTCACTTTTCCAAATCCAACCTCCCGTGTCGCCGACCCTACCTTTGTATAGTTTGGTCATCGCCGACCTAAACCAGTACATTTATCTTTCAATTATTTAATCAGATCAATATCTAAATCAACTAATATTTCTTTCAAATTTTGTATTCTTTCGGTCTTCTGCATATTTTCAAGATATCCTTTTGTTTAACAACGGGGTTGACATCCATCGAGGAAGTTAACGCTTCTCGGGTCCACTTTTTCGGGCAACCCCCACCCCTAATCATTTAATCAAAATCATCTCTTATTGGCGAGTCTTACAAAGCAAAGCAATAATCCATCATTTAGCACCCATATCGGGCATCACACATCCGAGGTAACATAAACCCTCTAGCCTTTTTGAGTTGTTAATTCCTTTAGTGAGCTAGTGCATTCATTGATAACGAACGAGAAATTTGGAAAACACTAGGTTACTTTTTTAAGCCATCTATAGTCTATACAAGCCCCCACTTCTCATTTTTCATAGGTAAAATGACTAGAGGAAAGACCCATTGACTATCTAATATAGAGTATATGAAACCTCCACAGCAATAAATTTTAAATCGTTTTCACAATTTCTCTTAGTGTAGGATTAATCCTTCACTGAGGTTATCTTACAAGTCTAACATTCTCTATGTAAATGTGATGTGTGAAAATAGAAGGATGGATTCCCTTCATATCATTGTATTCCTAAGAAAAATATTTTGAATGTGTGATTAGTACTAAAAACAACATGGTTTCTTTCTCATTGTTCAAACAAATGTTAATGTTTAATGTTTTACCTAGTAAGATCATGAGCTATTTGGTTCTGGATAGACTAAGTTCATGATGGAAAAATCATGCATAAATACGCTCAATAGACATATGTGAAGTTTTTGCATGTGTAAATCAACCATGGTTTGAAAATATGTTTCACCATAGGGAAGAATGTATGAAAAAGGAAAACAAAAATATGATAGAGATTGTTGTTGGTTATTTGGGATCCAATTGTCATCATGATGATAGGTTATCTGTTGTTCATTGTCTTCCTCATAATATTATTCTAGCTCACTTATGTGTCTCTAGACTGTAATAACTACCAAGGAAGAAATAATTTCTTCCATGTCAGATTCATGAGGTTCATCCACCCATAAATGATGAAGAGAAGTAGAAGGAGGTCATGCATGTGGGTACAAGGATATTCTTTTAGCATTTATCCCATTAGAAATTGTCATGTCCCCTGACCTACAATCTATAAGGGCAATTTTTATAAGCTAAGGTCTTCCCAAGATGAGAGGGTACCCAATATTTTGTGTTCGTGGTTTGAGTATCATGAAATCTACATGGTATTCCTAGGTCTCTATGGCAACTAAAATGTCTTGTATGACCCCTCTCGGCTTAGTAATGGTGACAAACCATTTATTGATCAGTAGAAGTTGGTTGCATGTTTGTCAATGATAGCTCAGTCAACATATTAGTGGTCATTACATTAATGGAAGCTCCAAGGTCTATTAATACATTTGGAATCTGAATGTCCCCTATTGACACTATTATTACTTAGATACCTAGATCCCCATACTTGGGAGGAAGAAGTTTTCCTATAAAGAGGTCAACAATTTTACCATCCACCTGAATGGTCTTTGAATATTGTTTTTCTTCCTGAATTTTTGATGCATAATTATTTAGTATCTCTATTTAGTTTAGGCACATCCTTAAGGGCTTGCAAAAGTGGAATCACAACGGTCAGTATTTCGGTTCTAGACAAGTTCTAATTCGATTATAGTTGTTTCCTTTAGTATTTCAGGGAAGGGAACTGGTTGTTATTTATCAGGTGTTTTGACTTGTGTGGCCTTAGGTTGTGGTTATTTTTTGGGAGAAATTTTCCTGTCTTCCTTCACTTCAAGTAACTCAACAATAGTTAGAGAAGGGGAGTTAAAAGTGTTATTCCTTATTGAAGTTGTACATTATTAAAAATGATCTAATTAAGGTAGATGGCTTATTTCTACATTATAGACATGAGCTCCTATCTATCATTCATATAATTGGTAATAGGTTGAACAAGTAATTGTGGTTGATTTACCTAGTCCATTTGAGTTTACCTGAGTATTGTTGTTGTCGGACCAAACATAAATGTTTCCTGTTAGTTTTGCATACGTCTTTAGCCTTGGAATTGTTGGTTATAATTTTGTAGAGGAATCCATTATGGTTGGAATTTTGGGGGTCCATTATTATTGGAATTGGTTAAGTCGTTGTTGACCATTCCACTCCTGAGGGATATATGGTTCCCGTTATGATCGAGTGGCATATTGGGGTCTTGGAACAAATTGGTTGGGATGTGGATTGGGGAAGAATTTTCCCCTCTATTTTTGGCCCATGTAGATCATTTCTCCTTCTGGTGGTAATTTCTGAAGACATTCTTTGATTGCTAGAATAAAAATACATTGTTCATTAGAATAGTTTAAATCAAAAAGGGAATAAACATTCTTTCGTCTAAAGGATACTCGTGGAGTGCATGTCTTGTCTTTGCATGATCCTGGGGTAGTAGAAGGCCAATGGTTTGGTAGTTCAAGCTTTGCCTTGAGCTCCTTCCAATGAGGTGTTTAAATGTACCAATATATTTGTTTTTAAGTTAGAAAACTCTTCTATAAATTGAATTATGTCATTTTTTCCTTCTTTTGTTTTTTTCTTTCAAATGTCGTCTTGTTCATGAATAATTTCTACAAAGATCCATAATATCTTTGAATTCCAGGTTTGTTTACATCTTCTTTTCCCATATTGTTGAGAACATCTCTTTTCATCATTGAGTTATTTTAAAAATATGTCTTGACCAACTTAGGAGGTCGAGGAAATCTTCAAGGCTTTCATCTTCTTTTTGTTTTAGTTTGAAAAGCTCTTCTCTACAGTCTCAAACCCTATAATAGTCTTGGTATTTTTCTAGGAATTTTGTTTCCATTCCTTCCCAGGAGTTGATAGAGTTGGATGGGAGAGCCATTAACAAATGCATAAATGAGTCTATAAGATTAAAAGGGAGCAATTTCAATTTCTCATTATTAGTTGTATAGTCTTATGTTTGACAAAGGACCTTGAATTTAAAAATAAATTGACATGGGTATTTTGAAGCCATTCCCCTAAAATTAGGCAATATGGATGGGGATATATTTTTCATAGGGTCTTCTTCGTCAAGGTTCAAGACTATAGGATAAGTGAAAGTCCTTCTTACTCCATTTCTGTTATTTTCTAGATCTCCCATGTTTTCCTTATGTTCCTCCCCTGAAAAATAAGTGTTGGTGTTCGAGGGCAGATCTTGGTTTTGGGGGTTTTGCAAATGAATATTCCTTTTGAATCTCTAGGTCTACTCATGTACCAAAATTTAACTATAATGCTACTCCTAAAGTTTTGTCAAAGTGATGTTTCCTTAAACCAAGGGTTGTAAAAGGGCTCATGTTTCGCTTACTTTTAGACTCGAAAGTCACATGTTATCATCACATGTACTTTTGGATCATCTGTGTGAGTAAGGAAAGTTGATTCTGAATGGACACTTTGGATATTCCTAGTAGCTTAGTTTAATGAACTTTTTTTCCTAATAAAGCACCAAAGATTCCCTGGAATGGTGCCAAAAAGTGACTACATGTCATCATTTCCTCACTTTAGTCTAATATTTTTTTCAAATTCAGAAGATTCCAAGTCGTATGTAATAGGATGGGTAAAAATGTCATCTAAACAACACTTATCTAGTAGTAAAAATAAATTGGAAGAAAATCCAATAACTAATATTATCTAGAGTTATCAACATAAAAAAGTAACTAAGTTAATCATTCTAATGTAAACAAAATTGAAGTCAAACACCTAATTTTAAACATATAACACAAGTATATAGAAATATGAAACAAAAGTTTAAACAATTATCTAAAAATGAATGCAATAAAGATTTATTCTAAGAAATACCAACTATCCTCCTCCTTGGGAAAGAGTGGGCCCTTGCTTCTCCCTTGGACTTGAAAATTAACACTTACACACAAATTGCTTCACAAATATTTCTTGGATAATATTGATTGTCAAATTGTTATTACAAAAATCCAACACATTTTTTTGAGTGTATGATGATACATTTATAATCCTTCGCTCAGATTGATGAGTCGCCCAAAGAAATTGGAACTAACTAACTAGATTCTTGGGTGGTTTTATTAACAGTAAAGTAAAACATAAAGAGAACATGGTGTATTAAATAAAACCTCCTGCCGACTATGACTCGTCCTATGAAACAAGTGAGACTATTTATTTATGACTCCATATTCACATTCCTCTTTTCTCCTCATTCCAACTAACTGGATAAAACATAGAGAAAAGAGTATGCATAGAACAAATAATTATAGTGGAGGACTAGATCTTCGACCTTGGTTGCTTCTTCATCCTTGTGGAGTTAAACTGTTATAAGAACATAACATTTTGACCGAGTATTGCTTGAGATCCTTGTTTTCCACGTAGTTGCTTATATCTGCATCCTTCGTTGTTTGTATGATGGTTAGATCCTGTCAATTGAGTTCTGAGAAGAAACCTTTACAGAAATTATGAGCTAGAATAGTTTGTAGTTTTTCCCATACAAAAGTGTAGGCGGTGAATAGTCCCTAGTTTCTATTACATGTTAAATATTGAGGTGATTTAAAAAATTGAAATCTTTATCAAAGGACCGAGATCAAAAAAATAACACAGTAACAAGAAATATCTATCATGCAAAGTACAAACAAGTGTGCAAGATAGGAGATAAGAGTGACTTAGCTTGAATCGGAGATCTAGACTGATCCTGGGCTGGAAAATAGGCTAAGAATCTTGGATCTAGACTATGCATGATTTTTATAATAAACTAGAGTCTGGAACTTCTTCATACATAACTACCCAAAAGAGGATAAGACCACCCCAAGTACTAGTGTTACTGGAAAGTGCTTTGCTTCTGGTCTTTTCAGGGTTTGAACTTAGCTTCTTCCTTTTGTTGTTTTTCACATCCACTTCACTGTAGGTTTCTCATGTCACATTTTTCATACAAAAAAACCCTAACTACTTGTATACAAGGCTCAAAAACATTTAGATGGAATAAATGATGCATATGCTTGAGTCAAACTAACCTCAACGGTCACCCCAATGTGATTGTCACCGAGTGTTGCACTACATTTCAGACTCTATGTAGTTCTTTTGTGTGTGATTTGAATTATTTCCCTTAAAGATAGGTTACCCTAATGTCACCATGCCAAAATAACTTATTATAACTACTTTCCCTCAAGTCAAATGTGTGAAATGGAATTTAGAATAAACCCTCTTATGTAGTGAATGATGTAGCCCAAATGTAATATTTGAATGTTTCTCTTCCCAAATAGTAGATAGTAATTATTAGCCCCAACATTATCTAGCCCCTAATAATAGTAAGTTGTGTATATATATGAATTCCTTGTTTGAATTTCGATACTTAGTGACACCAAAGGTTGACCCAAAGAATTAGAAAAGACCCAAAGTTAAGTGCCAAATGGTAACTTAGAAAAACCAAAGAGGATGGATAAAAGTTCCCAAAAGGGACATTAGTGCCCATGCGGTAGTGTCTCAGTAATGGGTGAAGTGTACTTGTCCCAAAGCCAAGAAATAGAAATAATACTAAGAATGAGGACAAATATCCCTATGACTCAACCAAAAGATGTAAATCCAAGAAGTATAAGACAATATCACAATCAAAATCAATCAAAAGAAAATAAAAGGACTAGGAAAAGGTGTCACCAGTGTCTAATATTCATACTTAGAAATCATGTATACAACAACATACTAGAGGCGTGATGTAATAATAATAAGTGCATAATTTTTGTCTACATTCCCCCTTTATGTTATTTAGATGAAATTCAATAGTATAAAGGATATAAGAAGAACACACCTATAAAGGGCCGAAGGAGTTGTAATAAGGCATGTCGATAAGAAGAATCTAAACATGGTGAACCATGGATCACTTCTTTGATCCATGTGTGTGAGTGTGTTTTTATAGAAGGATTCGTTGGATGAAAACATACTATCAAAGATATAAGAGACTTTGAAACTTGGAGATTGAAGGAGGGATCGAGAGTGATCGATTCTGAATCGGTATGAAAACTGTATGGATTTTAGCATCCCTCATGGTAGAGAAAAGTACCGGGAAAGTGATCAACTTTTCTCCCTATTATGACATTGCCTCAAAATAGGTTATCTTATTTGTAGACAAAAATGAACCAATTCTTACTTGTCTACTAGTCCCGAAAACTCTCAGTAAATTGGGTAAGTATAGGTGATGATGTCTCATTTCCCCACTTCACGATGTGAGGGTGCAAAACCGTGGACAAATGGGACAATGATCAAAATTTGATTGGCTCCCAAGTTAGGTCATCTAGGAGGGATATTGATATTGTTGGAATTAGAATTTGGAAACAACTTATATTGATCGAAACATAATATTCGTTGAATTTGATTGATTTGAAACTATTTTGAGAGTTGAATCACCCCAGATTAGTTCATTTCGGGGGGAAAGTTGTGAGAATCCGAGAAATTACAAGAATCTTAGATAGTTTTGTATTTGGAATAAATTAAACATTGTGATTTCGAGTAGGAATCTTTTAGGATTTGAACATTGCTTTGTGATTGATTGAAAATGGAGTGGTAGTATATGGCATGTTTTTTAGTATTGCATTATAATTTTTTCAAATCATTCTAGGAGGGGTAATAGGATAAACCTAGAATATTTACCCCCTTACAATAAAGGGTGAGAAGCAAGGCGATGAACCATGGAAAGAAGAAAAGTAGAGTGCTCATGTGAATAGAAACTAGAAACATATAGAATTAGTAATAACCAGTGATATACAAGCATAACATGTAACAAAGTAGAGAAAGTGTGGTAGTTAATGTTCAATGTAGTAGACATCAAAGAGATGGTTCTAGGGATAGTGATGACATGAATAAAAAAACCAAGCTCAAGATATGAAGGAAACAACGTCGGTGAATTAGTTATCATAAGAAGCAGTATAATAACTATAGTATTTGTAGTATAATAAGATTTACTATACATAGTAAGATTGGAAAAGTAAATAGTAATTTCAATTGTAAATTAACTCAGTGTAATTTGAGCTCTGGATTATGAGGATGTCAGTAAGCATGAGAGGAAATTATGTTGAGGTTCAAGAGATTTGTAGAGGTTTTCCAACTCGCATAATAGATCATCGAGTGAGTATGGTGTTTTTGAAGTAGTCTAGGAATTGTATAGTGGTTTTTGCAATTTTCAACTTTTTGTGAATTTGTGAATTTTTATCGAAGATGGAGCCAATGGGGCCAATTTTGTCCATTAGATGACACCATCTAGTTATGGGCGTAGTGTCCAAGTTTTGGGTGGTAAAAATGCGTCCGGGGTGTTGATAGCTCTGTCCCAGAGAGATGTAGGAGTATATTTGTGCCTACTTTGCAATGTCAACTTGGGATGGTTATATGTGTCTATGTTGTGTAGAGAGACATACATTTATAGGAGTTCTATGCATGCATAAATTTGGCTACATTTTTGGCACTGGGATGAGTGGGATATATTAGACTATGTCGAGTTACAAGACATCACTAGATTGAATGAGGTGTACCATAATATGCACCTAATTATTCCACTCTACGAGAAATGGTGTGCAGATACATGTACCTTTTGGTTGCCTACAAGAGAGATGACAATGACACTCGAGGATGTGTATAGGATACTTCAATTTCCGGGGCTATGGGATATCAAGTGTAGGTTATGCCCCAAGTGATAAACAACAACATTAGAGAGATATGAGACATTATTTTACGGGTCTCAAGCATAGGCATAGTCATTGTGATTTAATAAAAATAGAATTAAATATAATTGCAGAGTAACTATTGTTCCTAATGATGTGAAAATGATAATATACAATACGATCCAAGCAATAATGTAAAACCCTAAGCAAGAGGGAGAGATAGAGGAACTCGGTTGATTTCTAAATGGACGGGAATTGATCTAGCAAACAGTGTAATCCATGAACATACTTTGCAAATAGGGTCATCATTAGTCAATCTTTTAGTAAAATATGGAACCCGAGAATAATGTCGATAGGGCGCCCAAAGTGTAGGATAGGGCGTTTGGGCACTCGTGACCAGATCTCGGGCACTAGTGACTTTAAAGAGCTCGTAATCTGGTTTCTGCTTATGTCACAAGGGTTTCACATTTGTTTCATGTTGATTTCCTAATGTTCGTGTTATGATTGTTGATGATACATGTAACCTACAAAGAGAAGTTCATCTACACAAGCCCATAAACCACATCAAACCTAAAAAGGAAAATGTGGAATGGGAGTCGAATGACCCCCGACGGTCATCCCGAGAGTGAACTTATGACAATTGCTCGCACTACATCTCAAACTCCGTGTAGTTCTTATGTGTGTGTAGAAATGATGCCCTCAGTGCAAGATGCACTAGACATCGGCTATATTTTCTCTAAAATGCAAATGTGTGGATGGAATAGAATAAACTTCCCCTTCCTATGTAGTGTATGTAGAGTATGTAGTCCCTTATCCCTTGAATGGATGTTAAATGGATGCCTTAAAGTGCTTTTGGTGCCTTTTAATGCAAGCTTAGGTGATGATAGTAATATTTAGTACTTGGTCCCTTATTTTGGACACATAACTATGTATTTATATTATTCCCTTGTTTTAATCTTGTAATTGACAACTATAAGGATGACCCATAAGTGAAAAATATGCTCAAAAGATAAAATAGACCCACAAGGAGTGAGTAAGATTAAAAGGGTCGGGGGCACCCATAGGGGATATATGATGCATAGGCTTTGTTGTCACTCTTGAGCGCTAGTGTCTAAAGCCATAAAAGATAAACAAGTTTAGTTCTGACTGGGTTTTAGGGTGTGTAAGACCAAATAGGAAGTAAGAGAAAGACAATAGGCCAAAGATAGTTATAACCAATAGTTTTCTTGATTAGGAATAATGTAAATGCTAGTATGCTTTTAGGACCAAGAAATGTACCCAAGTGCATGATTTTATGTCTACATATTTATTACCTTGGATGACATAGTGAGATCGGTGTTTCATGGTTGTAGAAGTTTATTATAGTTGTGTTAGCTTTTTGTGTCGTTGTGGATGGAGGAGGTGTTTCCATAACATATAGATGCAGAGATTTGTATGAGAATTAAGAAGCATAGGACCTGATCCACTTGAGTCACTATGTGTTGGCTCACTTGTATAAAGACCTATATAGATTTATAAACGAGAATCATGATGGAGGTATTGGTGCTAATACATTATTATATGTATGGTCCTATGATAATATAACAATACCGAGGTCGGTGAGCGGTCCACATGTATATTTAACACGACTGAGATTTTTACAGCTAGATGGGTTGGACTTAGACAGGGTCATGGGTTTGATACCATGACATATAGATCTATTTTGGACAAGATGGGGCCTGGTGCCATGATTTAGGGACCACTGTAGGGACCATGGTGGTTGGAGTTGAGGACTAGTTTGAGTTATGATACATCCGGCGTAGTATGTGGTTGGAGGACGGGATTCTAAGAGTAGACAATTTCTTCCAATGAGTGTGTGTCACGGTAATTTGGGATAGCCTAGGATGTTCCACCGAGAGACTTATGTATGACATATATTATTTGGGTTGTGCAGAGAGTAGGTATAAGTCCATGGCCTACAAGAGCATAGTTATATCTTATATGTGTAGATGAGGCAGGATGCAAATGTAATATTGATTCAAGTCGATGATGTAAGGTATACACCAACTTATATGCAATGGTGGGCATAACATCAATGAGTTATATTATTTCATGTAGTGGTTAATGCAAAGGGAGAGCCACCAAGTGCATAGGCATGAGGAGGGCCGAAAGGAGGTCAAACTCCTTCTCATGAGGATGATGCGGTGGCAAAAATGATTGCCTGACAACGTAAGTATGATATATTGTGAGTTGCATTTGATGTTGTGATTCATATTGTTATACGTAATATGGTGACAAGGTACTAATATAATTATGGATCTAGCGGTGATGAGTGTTGGGCGTGGTCATTGATATTGTGGTGCATACATTGACATGCAAAGTGCCCCCAAAGGTCTTCGTAGGTAGAGGACTCTTGGAGAGAGTGGATCACATTACCAAAGAGAATGCTCATTTTTTTGATCCCGTGGTCCAAAACCACTTCTCTAGTGTTGCATCTCGGAGCGAGATGAGGCTAAGATGAAGCTAGGATAGGAGAGAGAGGAATCGGGAGGAGATGGCCTAGCATTTAGTATGTTTGATAGATATGTGAGCTCCAAGGCTCAAGCTGCAGATGCGAGATCAGTGGCTAATGCAGCCTCATTACGGATGTAGTTAGAGGAGCAAATGACTCAAGCACGAGGCGGGGTCTAGTGGCAGGTGTCGAGTTCGAGAGCTTTTATAATAGCCTTTAGTAGTAGTGAGGAGGAGGCATGATATATGTTTTAGTGGGCGTTTCCCCTTGATTTTGTATCATGAAAAATTTGAGATATGCATATGTATATATGTGATGAGAACATGTTTGATATGATGATGTGTATGTGTGCCTATCATATAAGTTGTTGATTATCTTATGTGATTTGATATGAGATGTTGTTGACATGATGATGATATAATTGTAAAAATTGATGTGGTAATGTAAGATAGATGTGTTGATAGCATAGAATATAGGATATGATAACATATATGTGATGATATTATATCATGATGATAGTAGAATAGATAGTAGATTGATAATAGGCATGTATGTAAAATGATCAGCTAAATAGGTCATGTAGTAAAAGTACTAACGATGGTAAAGAGAAGAAAGGAAGAATAAACCTCACGAAGTGAGAGAAATAGTGGCATACAACTAGAAAATAGGCATGAAATCATGTAGCACAAAATAACATATAACATCTAGCTAGAAAGAAGGTGACAACTATGCACAAGTGGCTCAACTATACCATTTCACATGCATATGTATCGAATGATAATATTGAAGTGGTTGTATCAATACCAGGAGGATGTGAATCATATAATGACAAGTGTTGCTTCTTCAGGACCCACTTAGGTATAGAGTGTATGATAAGTGGGGGAAGCTTCTCATGCCTAGTTGAAACTGAGAGAAGAGGAGATAAAATAACCTTAGGAAGACAAGAGGTAGTCATAGTAATAGATGTTGGTGTGTGGTGTCAAAAAATTAGTGGATGTGATCTATTAGCATGGCGTCCGTAAAAGTAATGACACCCTTTTCCTCAAGCAATTGAAGCCTATCATGGAGTGCATAATAATCATTATCTCTATGACCATTAATCCTATGGACATTATAGAATGACTGGTTATGATTACGCGCACCTAATGAGGAGGTGTTAGAAAATTAGTATTCATAGTGTGAACATATGGTTTGAATATTAGTATTATTTAATATTTAAATAATATGTGGGGATGCACAACTCATGAGATAGGAGTGTGAGAGTATCTTGGGATTGAGAGTAAGACTAGGGAATAAAGGAGAGATATGGGGATAAAATGATAAGACTTGACTCCATGATTTTAGGAGCAAGAAATTGTATAAAATGCCCTCTCATATTCAATAGAAATTGCTCCATTCTACTTTCATTTTGTCTCGTATTTTCTATACTTTCCATTTCATGAATTAATCTGATTTATTGTTGTTGAATTTATTATGTAAATCTAGAGATTTAGCATCGAGGAGGATGATGCTCATTAGAAGGTAATTTAATCAACCTCATCAAGAAAGGTATGCAAAATATCACGAGGCCTAACAAAATGTGAAAAGTATAATGGCTCCCTCTTAGGAGGGGGAGTGGAACATGGTGGAGGTCTACGAAAATGTGGTGGATGATCATTAGTATGTCTAGTAGGAGATGGAGAATGTGAAGGGGGTGCAATATGAGGATGTAGTAAGTGGATAAGTGGTAGAAGAACTAGGAGCATGAGAAATAATATGTTCATAAGCATCTCTTGTTCTAAAGCTATAACCTTAAAGAAAAGAAGTGTAAAATATTCACATGTATCATACAATAATTTTTCTTTCAAAGGAAGAATCAAGCCATGACAAAAGATATATTGCATTTCTAGATCAATAGGATGATAAAGTAAATGATGCATGCATGATTTAAAATGTAAGATATAATCATTAATAGGTTCATTATTTCCTTGATGCAAATAAGGAAAACACTCAAATGTAACTTTAGGACCATTATTAGAAATAAAACATCTAAGAAATGCTTCTTCCATATCAAGATAAGTACTAATAGATCCACTAGGAAAATGATGAAACCAATGAGAAGAAATATCAATAAGACTACTAGGAAATGCTTTGAGAAGTAATCTATCATTAGAATGTGAAGCCATAACTAATATAAAAGCCTTAAGATGCATATAAGGATTACTCGTTCCATCAAAAAGTGTAAAAGTAGGCAAAGTAAAACCATTAGGAAAAGTTGAATTGTAAATCTTTTAGGAATAAGATTGCCATAAAGTGAATTGTTATCATTTCTAGCATAATAGGCCCTACTCTCAAGGGTAAGGGTATGGATCTTATTTTGTAAATCACCTACAACATGCATAAGAGAAAGGAATTCTTGTGGAGAAATGACATAAACATTAATGGGTTGAATATTTCCATTATAAGTAGCCATAGGGACATTAATGGGACAAAGTCAACTTTTAGATCAACAAGTGGAAAACTAGGAATAGGAATATGGGAAGAAGAATTAATAGGAAAAGAAGTTTGCACACTTTTATCAAAAATATCAGTAGGAGAAAGAATACAAACAACATGCATATTATCCTTATGATCATCATTATGTACACTATCTTTGGAAACATCAAGAGTAGAAACACATGCATCATTAACTTTTGCAGATTTTAACACATTATGAGAAGAAAAATGAGTACTAACATCATTAGGAATCACACAAGAGGTGGAGGAAGAAAGATATGAATTTTAAGGCACAATATTTAATGAAGAAGTACTTGGTTGAGAAGAATAAGGGGGCTGAAATATCATTAACAACAATAATAGGATCAACTTTAATGATTTGTGCATACATAAGTGAAGGAGAAGAAGGAGTAGGGTGAGGACCATTTATGATAACATCTACAATATCAAAATAAGTATGGGTATCACAAGCATCATTAACAAGACCTTCCTCATCTGAAAAATTAACCAAATCCTCAACACATGTATCATTTGTAGCAACATCATTATCAGATTCACAAGAACTAGTGGCCTTAATGGGGGTAAGAGTACAACATTGGGACCAGGGTTGTAAATATTTCTAAAGACCCAAGGATTTTGGGATGACATGTAGTAGTAATATGTGACTTGTGATAGAAGGTCACTTCCTCTCCAATATTTGCAAAAGAGGCTAGAGATTAGTCATAAGAATAGGTTCATACTTGGGAAAAGGAGGTTTAGGATGAAAGTTTCACAACACTTTTTGATAAGCCATGAGAAATACACAAAATGAAGGATCCTAGGGAAGATTAGGGTTCAATCAATAAATGGGTTCAAGTCAGTTCACCAAATGATTTAAAGAAATTTAAATCTTTATCAGAGGACTGAGATCAAATGGATAAAATTGTAATAAGACGGATCTAACATACAAAGTACAAGCAAGTATGCAAGATAGGGGATAAGAGTGACTTAGCTTGAATCGAGATATATGGATTGATCCCGGGATAGGAGACAAAATAAGGAGGATGGATCTTGACTACGTAGGCTCTGTATGAGAAACTAGAGTCTATAACTTCTTCGAACATAACCACCCAAAGGAGAACATGACTACCTTGGGCACTTAGTGTCCTAACAAGTGTTATGCTTATGATCTTTTCATGGTCTGAACTTATCTTCTTCCTTTTGTTATTTGTCGCATCCACTTCACCGTAGGGTTCATGTGTCACACATTTTTCTATAAAAAAACTCTAAAGACTTGTACAAGGCTCAATTGTTAGGATTTTGGAGTTGAATTGCTTCACAGTTAGCATGATTTACACCTTGTTGGTTTACTCGAATCGATGTCGAAGGGTAATCGAGGGTAACCGCATCGGGCGTAGTAACCGTGTCGGTCAATATTAGGGTAACCATATCTGTCAAGGTAATTGTTCTTTGGTCGCTTAATCATCAACAATTACTGTGTGTGAAAGTTTATATTTAACTCACGGGAATTAGATCTAAATTTATTATAAAGTTGATCTAAAGGTTGTAAATGCATAACTAAGGTGCCTTAAGTTGTGTCTAAGCTTATATAAGCTAGAAAACTAGGGTTAGAACATAAGGATAGAATAATGTTAATTCTCCTTGGTTGAAGATGATGAAGAAGAAAAAGGTTGCATGAAGATAGAGCTTCAATGGAGAGAAGCTTTGACATAGGAAATATCAAGTACATCTAAATCATGAGAAGGTGGTTATGTATTCTTTTGTATTTCCTTTGTATTGTCTTATCTAATTGTAATGGCTTACATAGTATGCAAAGCACACATAGAGCTTCTTCTTGTAGATCCATATGTTGGTGAGATCTTGTATTGTAGATCCATGAGATCATGATGTATTGTTGATCCATGTAGATCTAGTCTTATATTGTTAGATCCACATGTTGTTGTGAGATCTTGTATTTATAGATCCATGAGATCATATTGTATTGGCGATCCATGTAGATCTAGATATTGTAGAGGAGGTTGTCTTCATGTTTGCACAAGTTGATGCAGTGATGGAGAGATAAACTTACTTCTTGGTGCACATATATGGTTACACATTGGTAGACCCATGTGAGAGGTCTTGTTTGCTAGATCCACAGAGAACTTGTAGCGAGTTCGAGATGCGGTAGTTCTGGTTATGTGAGATATGCTAGTGGTGTTTAGAGGAATGGATGTAGTGCACTCATGGAGATCCATTTAGAGATTTGGAGGAGAGGAGATACTCTTGGAGAGATGCATTGTACTCATTGTATTGAAGAGTTTGGTTTGTACTCTTGTTATATTATATATATGAGATCTCTATCTTTGGTGGATGTAGCCCACATTGGGTGAACCATGGTACATGTTGTGTTATGTGTGTGTACTTTGTTTTGATTTGGATTATTCTAGTTTATACTTCCACTACTTTGTAGATTTTGGGGAATTTTTTAGATCATGTGTGCATGATTGGGTTTGTTATTGAATCATAGCACTATTCTCGCAGTCCTAAATTCCCAACAATTGGTATTAAAGCCGAGGTTTGTTTCTTATCGATACCAAAACTAGTATCGTTCTTGGTTGTTTCATAGCAATGTTTTGCTTCAGTATATTGTTAGTGGTTTACTAACATGTGTATGAGAGCAGGGTTTGTTTTGGATGATGTGAAAATTACATAAAAGATTTAAATCTCAAGTGGAAGCTAGAAATGATGAGGTTTCTTAGAGAATACGGTGGTCGACGTCGGTTAGGTGGCAAATTGGTAGCATTGTTTGGTAAGGTGACTATGGTTGGTTACTGGGGTGACCATGGTCGGTTATTGGGTAACCTAGTTTTAAACAAAAAAATCACATATCTGAAGAATTAAGAAGATGCATGGAATGTGTCTTATTTGTTGAGGTGTCCCTGGTTCTTGGAGGCACAAGCATGTTGGTCAGATTGCAGATCTCGGGTTATAGAGGTATGGTTTTATCTTGGTATTGCAGTGCTTGTATGTTTTGGTTGCACATGCATGGTTTGGGATTACAGATCTGAGTATGAGATAGAGGAGCAATTATGCATCCTTTGGTGTAGTTAGATGCATGGGCTTCATTAGAGAAGTAGAATATAATAGCACAGAATGAAGACGGGGTTCCATTAGAGAAGCATGTTCTTCAGTTGAAGATGTAGTTGAGTATCTTGGTGTTGGTAAGGTGATGTATTTCATCTTGGTGTAGTTTTATTGCATGTATTATTGTTGTTAAGTTTTTGTGCAAGATTTGGGTGCTTCTTGAAATGACTGGCTCAACACAACTATCGGACTTTGGTCGGAGTAGGCTGGTTTGGTGACCTACGCCAATTTTGGCATTGTGTTCGATTCAACAACACGATGTCGGTCAGGGAACCGACATCGGTCCCGAGGGGTAACCGATATCGGTCAACAAACCATGGTCGATCTCTGTGACAATGAGTTTGCACATAGGTTTCTTACAGTAGAAGAGGGCATGGATGGTTCAGTGTCTTGTTTTGGAGGATCAGGTTTCTTGCACAGTGTGTATAGGCAAAAATAATGTAGATCACTTCAATGTTTGGATCAGAAAGAGGATGGAGTTGGCTCGGTTAGTCTAGTGAGACTTTGAGTCAAGTATCTTTATATGATTCATGTTTTATTTCTTTCATTTGGAACAACTGATATTATGTTTGGATTGTGTGTGCAAATAAAATTTACACCATGGATATTTGGTGAGCTTGACTTTTATTTCCGAGATATGTTGGAATCTTGAGGACAAGGATATCTAGTCTAAGGATGAGATCCTCAATGAAAAGTCATGTTTAGACACAGTTGTAGTAATGAAAGATGTTGAGTACACATGGATGAAAAGAAGGTGATTCACCTACTTCACAAGAAGTCCAAACTTCTTAATGTATAAGAAGTATTCTTTGATAAAAGGGAATCAATTTATATGTTCTTTTATCATTTTATTTCTCACTTGACATATTAGCTCTTGAGCTTGGTGTTAAAAGAAGTGCGGGGGGGAGTTCAAGTTAAGTGGGAGCTTTTGGTTGTTGGCATTACAGGAGTTGGACATATATACACATGTATAGTGCGAGAAGATTGCTACTATTCGAGAGTGGCGGGAGGCCTGAGTTGGTTTTGAAATCAAGAAATGACTTTCTGCAAGTATTTTGAGTTTATTACCTTGTGATGTCACTTTTGTTTTATTTTGTGGTGGTTGGATATTCCTTAAGGAAGGTAGTTGATGATTGATTGAATCATTTTAGATGGTAGAGCAATTTTTCAGATTTTGAAGGGTGAAAAAGGAAAAAAATCTACTGAATTCTGAGAGACCGGTGTTCACGGATTAACCGTGGTCCTATGTTATCTAGTAACCGTGGTCGGTCAAAGTTGAAATCGGAGTCGTTGGTTAGGAAATCGTGGTCTTATTTTGTCATAGGTTTGACAAAGACATTATCTTTTATTTACCATTTTTAGATGGTGCCCTTGTTTTGCTTTCATCTTGGTTGATTGTGCAGAGTATGTTGATGACATGTTTGTTGGTATTTGTACTTGGTATTAGTGGCATGGTTTAGCATGGATGTTTGTTATTGACATTGATGAGCATAGGATTCATATTCAGCTTTGGAGTTAGTCAAATGCAAACTTGGAGCATCTTGAAGATCAAATGGAGATATGATGGATGTACATGGGATGAGTTTTACAGAACTGAGGATAGATTCAATTTTGTAAGTCTATGATGATGCAAATGTTTGTTTTGCACATGAATACCTTGAGCATGTGTAGAGGATGTTTGTATTTCCTCTTGATTACCATGTTACTCCATGGGAGATGTTATCTACAAATGATTTTCTTGGACATGCTAGTTGTTTATGTAGGGTTGGATTTGCAGATTGTAGTGTTTGAATTCTTTGAGTTATGCAAGTTTGTGGATTGATCACCGAATGCTTACAGGTAGAACTCATTTGGGTTGTCTTTACCAGGATCTTGTTTTGCTTTTGATATTCCAATTTTACTTGTCTTGGTCAATATTGTTGGTTTCGCATGGAGACATGGATAGATGGATGGAGAACATGGTTGGTTTTACAAGTATGGCTATGGATTTACAATAGAGGCTCGGTACTTTAGTTTGAGTGGGAGCTCTTCCAAGTAGTTACTTTATGGGTTTTTATAGGATTAATGGCTTGATCACATTAGAGACTTGGAGTTATGATTTAGTTGGAACTTGATGAATGGATAGCTTGATGTATCATGGATCGGAGTAACTTCGTGTAGATATGGTAACTCACAGTGTTTGTTATCTTCTTGGTTTTAGAAGATGGTTTAATCTTCTTGATTTCATTTAAGAGAATTGTTGATAAAATGAAGGAAAATCATATATCTTAAAAATTAAGAAGATGCATGAAACGTGTCACTTTGGCTTTGAGGTGTCCCCGATTCTTGGAGGCACAAGCATGTTGGTCGATTGTAGATCCAAAGTTATAGATGCATGGTTTTATCTTGGTATTAGCTGGTTTGTATGTTTTAGGTTAGCACATGTATGGTTTGGGATTGCATTCACGTATGAGATAGAGGAGCGATTATGCATCCTTTAGTGCACAACATATTAATATATGATGGGGCTTCGTTAGAGAAATTGAATTAGTAGCACATAATGAAGACGAGGTTTCCATCAAAGAAGCATGTTCTTGATTGCTTCATGCGATATGAGTATCCTTGTGTTGGTAAGGTGATGTATTTCATCTTGGTGTCCACTACATGTATGTATTATTGTTAAAAACAAATTTGCAAGATTTGGGTGCTTCTTGAAATTAATGTCTCAACAAACTATTGACTTTTATCGGAGTAGGCACCCATTTGGTGACCTATACCAATTTGTGATTGTGTTCGATCCAAGAGAGCACCAGCTTGGTGTTGATCAAGGAACCAACATCGGTCACTCGAGATATATAAATGGATCGATCAATGATGGTTGTCTCTGTGATAATGAGCTCCCACAGGTTTCTTAGAATAACTAGGGCATGGATGGTTCATGTCCTGTTTTGGAGGATGAGGTTTCTTGCACATTGTGTATAGGTAGAAAACAATGCAGATCACTTCAATGTTTGGATCAGAAAGAGGATGGAGTTGGCTCGGTTAGTCCAGTGAGACTTTGAGTTAGGTATCTCTATATGATTCATGTTTTATTTCTTTCATTTGGAGAAACTAATATTATGTTTGGATTGTGTGCACAAATAAAATTTGCACCATGGATATTTGGTGAGCTTGAATTTTATTTCCGAGGATATGTTGGAATCTTGAGGACAAGGATGTCTAGTCTAAGGATGGGATCCTCAATGAAAAGTCATGTTTAGACATAATTTTAGTAACTCATTGTTAAGTACACACGGATGGAAAAAATTGAAGGTGGTTGACCTACTTCACAAGAAGTCCAAACTTCTTCTGATGGAAAGTATTCTTTGATAAAAGGGAATCGATTTTATAGTTCTTTCATTTGGTTTTATTTCTCATTGACATATTAGCTTTTGAGCTTGGTGTTAGAAGTAGTGTAGGGTTCGAGTTCCATGTTAAGTGGGAGAAATCCATGGTTTTGGCATTGCGGGTTGGACATATATGCACATGTAGAGTGAGAGAAGATTGCTACGATTCAGAGTGGCGGAGGCACGAGTTGGCTTTGGAGGGCAAATCATGGATTTGTAGGTATTTTGAGTTTATTGCTTTGTGATGTCACTTCTAGTTTATTTTTTGGTGCCTGGATATTCCTTAGGGAAGGCAGTTGATGGTTGATTCAGATGGTTTTATATGATAGAGAAATTTTTGGTGTTTGAAGGGTGAAAAAGGAGAAAATCTGCTAGTTACAAAGATCGGTGTTGATTAGGATAATAATAATGGTCATTCATCCTGGTAACCATGGTCAGTCAGGTAGTGATCGAGGCCTTTAGGAAACCATGGTCATTTTGGTCACATGTTTGACTTGTAGTGTTTATTTACCATTTTTAGATGGTTCCCTTGTTTTGCTTTCATCTTGGTTGATTGTGCAAAGTATGTTGATGACATGTTTTTACTGGTATTTGCACTTGGTATTAGTGGCATGGTTTAGCATGGATGTTTGTTATTGACATTGATGAGCACATGATTCATATTCAGCTTTGGAGTTATTCGGTGGCAGACTTGGAGCTTCTGAGAGCCTGGAGATATGGATGGATGTACATGGTGAGTTTGTACATGTGGATAGATTTAGTTTTGTGAGTCTATGATGATGCAAATGTTTGATTGCACATGGATGCCTTGAGCATGAGTAGGGGATGTTTTATTTCCTCTTGATTACTATGTTACTCCATGGGAGATGTTATCTATAGATGATTGTCTTGGACATGTTAGTTGTTTATGCAGGGTTGGATTTGCAGATTGCAGTGTTTGGATTCTTTGAGTTATGCAGGTTTGTGGATTGATCACCCACTGTTGCAGGTAGAACTCATTTGGGTTGTCTTTACCTAGGATCTTGTTTTTCTTTCGCATATTCTAGTTTGACTTGTCTTGGTCAGTTGCATTGGTGGTTGCATGGAGACATGGATAGATGGATGGAGAACATGGTTGGTTTTACAGGTATGGCTATGGATGTGATAGAGGCTCAGATATTTTAGTTTGAGTGGGAGCTCTTGCAGGTGTATGTTATTCATGGTGGCTTGATTACATGAGAGGCTTGGAGTTATGATTTAGTGGGAGCTTGATGTATGGATAACTCATGTATCATGGATCAGGAGTAGCTTCGTGTAGGTATATGGTAAGTCATGGGTTTGTTATCTTCTTGGTTTTAGAAGATGGTTTAATCTTCTTGATTTCATTTGAGAGAATTGTTGATATAAAGAATAGATGGTCTTCACGTATGTAGAGGATGGTGATGTACAGGTACAAGTACAAGTTCAACAATTTATCTCCAAGTGGGAGATTGTTAGGATTGTGGAGCTAAATTGCTTCATAGTTAGCATGATTTACACCTTGTTGGTTTCTCAGTAAACTTGAACATGCTAGTGAGGAGGGTAACCGACACTAGTCAAGGTAATCGGTGCTAGTCAAAGATCGTGGTAATCATCACGTGTCAAGTTAACCTTCACCGGTTACCTATGCATGAAAGTTTATATTTAACTCACGGAATTAGATCTAAATTTTTATAAAGTTGATCTAAAGGTTGTAAATGCATAACTAAGGTGCCCTAAGTTTGTCTAAGCTTATATAAGCTAGAAAACTAGGGTTAGAACATAAGGATAGAGGAAGAATGTTAATTCTCCTTGGTTGAAGATGAAGAAGAAGAAAAAGAAGAAAAAGGTTGCATGAAGACAAAGCTTCAATGGAGAGAAGTTGGAAATAGAAGGAAATAACAGGTACATCTAAATGGTGAGAAGGTGGTTATGTCTTCTTCTGTATTTCCTTTGTATTGTCTTGTCTAATTGTAATGGCTTACATAGTATGCAAAGCACATATAGTTTCTTCTTGTAGATCCACATGTTGGTGAGATCTTGTATTGTAGATCCATGAGATCATGATGTATTGTTGATCCATGTAGATCTAGTCTTATATTGTTAGATCCACAGGTTGTTGTGAGATCTTGTATTCATAGATCCATGAGATCATGTTGTATTGTTGATCCATGTAGATCTAGATATTATAGAGGAGGTTGTCTTCATGTTTGCACAGGTTGATGTAGTGATGGAGAGACAGACTTACTTCTTGGTGCACAGTTATGGTTGCACATATGGTAGACCCATGTGAGAGGTCTTATTACAGATCCACAGAGAACTTGGTAGCAGTTCAGAGATGCAGTAGTTCCTAGTTATGTGAGATTTGTTGGTGGTGTTTGAGGCATAAATGTAGTGCACTCATGGAGATCCGTTTAGAGATCTGGAGGAGAGGAGATACTCTTGGAGAGATGCATTATACTCTTGTATCGAAGAGTTGGTTTGTACTCTTGTTATATTATATATGAGATCTCTATCTTTGGTGGACATAGCCCACATTAGGTGAACCACATTACATGTTGTGTTATGTGTGTGTACTTTGTTTTGATTTGGATTATTCTAGTTTATACTTCCACTGCTTTAGATTTTGGGGAATTGTTTACATCTTATGTGCATGATTGGGTTTGTTATTGAATCATAACACTATTCTGCAGTCCCAAATTCCCAACATTAATAAAACATGAGATGGAATAAATAATGCATATGCTTGAGTCGACTAACCTCGACGGTCACCCCAATGTGATGTGATTGCACTGATCACTACACTACATTTCAGACTCTATGTATTTCTTGTGTGTTTGATTTGAATTGTGTCCCTTGAAGCTCGGTTGCCCTTGTGCCAATCGCTCCAAGATAGCGGCTATAACTAATTTTCCCTCAAGATGAATATGTGAGATGGAATTCAAAATAAACCCTCTTATGTAGTGAATGATGCAGCTCAAATGCAATCTTTTAATGTTGCTCTAGCCCAAATAGTAGATAGTAAGTATTAACCTCAAGATTGTCCAACTCCTAATAATAATGAGTAAGTTGTGTATATATATGACTTCATTGTTTGAATTTTGACACTTAGTGACACTAAAGGCCGACCTAAAGAATTATAAAAGACCCAAATTTAAGTGTTAAACGGTAACTTAAAAAAACTAAAGAGGATCACAAAAGTGCCTTGAATAGAAGACACTAACACCCAAAGCGGTAGTTTCTATAATGGGTGATACTAACCCATATCCAAGAAATAAAAACAAGACCAAGAATGGGGACATGGATCCCTGTGACTCGACCAAAAGATGTAAATCCAAGAAATATAAGACAATATCACAATCAAAATCAATCAAAAGACAATAAAAGGACTAGGAAAATGTGTCACTTTATTGTTTAATCTTCATACTTAGAAATCATGTATATAACAATATACTTGATGTGTGATGTAATAGTATGATGTGCATGATTTTGTGTCTACACGATGTTAAGAGAATATTGGAGTGTAGCATGAACATCCCAAAAATGTTGAAATCCATTAGCAATACCCCATCTAATGTTTCAACCTATTGTTTGACAAAACAACAAACTTATTCAATAGAAACACAATAACGAGCGAACCCCTTTTTTATGGCATGGCAACATTGAGAAAAGGGGGTTCGTATGTGAAGGGGGTGTTCACCCAAACACCCCTCAATTTATTGTGGTGAAGTTTTGTTTCTCACATTTTTGGTATATTATAGAGGTTTTATTGGTTCTTTTAAGTTGTATGACTGAAATTATTGCAAGTCTTTCCACTTTAGTAGTTTCAACTTACAAATTTGCACTTGGATCTATAAGTTGATACTACTAAAGTGGAAGGAAATAATGTAATATAGATCTATAAAATGAAACTACTAAAGTGGAAATAGAATCACGAAATAAAAACATTTTGCATTAGAGTATAAAAGAAGAAATTGGAAAACTAGCAAGAGATCATTTAGTTTTCATCATGAATGAGAACTTCTTTACATTACAAAAGAAAAATTGAATGAAAAAAATAATCACTCCTAACATTTTATTTCAATCATGCACCTCTTTACATTTTTAGCTTACAAATGTATGAGATTTATATAAAACTTATAGCTTCTCTGATTGAGGAGTTATTATTAGATTTATATTATCTTGCAACTCTTTACACTTTACTAGTTTCTGCTTATAGATCCTACTGCAAGGATATTGTGTCAAATGAAAACATACCCCATCTCCAACATTTTGTTTTAAATTTAGAAACTCTATCTAGATTCATTTTTTATATCCCAATGTAAACTCTCTTTGTTGCATTTATAATTGAGAAGCAAGTTATTAAATTCTAATTGATGTGATTTTTATATATGTTGTAGAGTATAGTGATGAGTACAATAATGTTTGAATGTGCACATATATGGCAATGGGTGATATTGGAGAATGGAGATACCAAAGTGGAAACAATTTTCAAGTGAAGTTTTTATAACTTTATTAAGTCGACGATCTTTAATATAACCCTTTTATGTATGGTTTCATGTGATGGGTTTTAGTTAAATTGAAATTTATGGTACTTGTTAAAAACATTGTATAATGAAACATAAACATAAACAATGCATTAAAAATATACAATGAGGGGATTTTATATTGCATAATTGTCTATTCCGATCATCTACACAAATATTTTAACTTAAGTTTTAGTAAACCTTAGAACATAAACCTAAAACATCCAAGCTAGAAATAGTGAACAATGCACTTTATTCCTCTTGATTTGAAGATGGTTGTTAGTTGTCGGAATTTACAACCATGTTCACTGAAGATGGACTCCTATAAAAATTGTTACATGTGGTGGAAGCAATTGGGAAAATCGCATTTACCGTATCTTTTAAAATATGATATCCTTTCGCTACATGGGTTATTTTGTTGCTTAAACATCTCTCCAATTCCTTTTGGGGCTTCTCAAATTATCTTTCCCTTATCATGTGCTCCTTTTTCTCACTTTCTTGCATTTACTTAAACTTTTTTTGCTCCTTCCTCCTCTGCATTTTTATTTCATTTTCGAATTTCAATTGTTCCCTTTTCTTTCTCAATGTTCCTCACGACTTTTCTCTCTTCGATTTTTTGTCTCTTCCTCACCTTATTTTCTTATATCTTCTTATTGCAAAATTTTTACTCTAAAACTACTTGCCTATAAAAGTGAGAATATGAGATTGTTTACCTAACCTTAGTGCATTATTGCCTTTTTTTTACAACCCTTTCAACTAGTAATTTAGTAGTTTTAACTTACAATTCGGTGCAAAGCATTGGGATTCGTAAGTTAAAATTCCTAAAGTGGAAAGACATGCAAGCGTTTCAATCACACAACTTAAAAGAACCAACAAATCCTCTATAATATACTAACAACAAATAAGAATGAAAATGAAATGAGTGCAAAATTAATAAGAAATAGAAAGCTTCCAAGATATTATGACATCTACAAGTATTTAAAGTAAACTTTAAACTATAGTTGTAATATTATAGTATTAGAAAGATTCTAATGTATCAGGGCATTCACAATATTTATAATAAACATTAAATCGTATTTACAATATTAAGAACAATACATAGCTTCCATTGAGTATGCCATTTACATTAAACCTTAAATAGTATTTCGCAATATTAGTATTACATATTTTCTAGTGCATTATTTCATTTACAATATTTACAATAAAATTTAAATCATACTTACAATAATATAACATTATAAAGCTTTTTACTACAAATTGAGTACAAAACAAAAAATTAGGGTGTTTATATGCAATGATTTATTTTGAATATTTCTTTGTTGAACTTCAACTCCAAATCCTAATAATGTATTATGAAATGTAAAAAATGTTGTAGTTGACATGCTTTTATAGATAACCGATTTACAACATGCGCTCTTGCATTCTATCGCCATCATGTGTCACTATCAAATTGTTCATTTATTCAAATAATTGAGGCTTACAAATTTTCAAAATTTAAATGCAAAATTCATGAAACGAGGACTCGCATTTAAAATAATATGGAGTAAATACACTAAATGTGGGCTGATGTTTGTACTCTGAGTTCGAGAATATATTTGTATTTCTAAAACGACATCATGTGGCGTGTTAAAATGTATATGAAAAGTTGATTTTTAAAACTTGTTTTGAAATTTGATAGGTAAAAAATGATTTTGTAAAGATATTGATATTCTCACAAAGATATAAACTTTTGAAAATTATCAACATTACTATATTATGTTGCACATTTTTGATAAATGTATGGTATACGATAATTATATCAAAAAGTTAATAATTATACTTAAAAAGTCTTAATATTAATTTTTTTCCTAACTCAACGTCTTGGGCTATTGGTGAGTTACAAGGAGTTTGTAATCATCAACCCAAGTTCCATTCCCATTAAGTTCATTGGATGCTTTCAATAAGTGGCCATGGGGACACCTTGAGTTAGGGGTAAAACTTCACTATATGGACCAAGTGGGACATAAGTGGGCACTCAATGCTTGATCACTCGATGGATATTAAGGACCCAAGCCCACCCCCATGTACCACATAGAGAAATTGCTCCTCCAACCACTCCAGCTTTATAGCTCGTATATTAAAACATTTAACACCAAAGTTTAGAACTCAAGGCCTTGGGGCTATTGTGAGTTATAAGTAGTTTTTAATCATCACCCAAGTTCCATTCCCATTGAGTCCATTAGATGCTTTCAATAAGTAGCCATGTGGAAACCTTGAGGTAGGGTCGAACGCCTCCATATGGACCAAGTGGAACATACGGGAACTTCAATGCGGATCGCTCGATCGACATTAAGGACCCAAGCCCAACCTCATGTCCCACTTAGAGAAAGTGCTCCTCCACCACTCCAGCTTCATAGCTATGGTATAATAAAATCGATTATCATCCAACGCTTGTGTTAGGAAAATGATTGGGAAATATAATCAACAAATTATAGATCTAAAAATAAATGCCAAAGATTATAGATTATGATGTACAATTAAATTAAACACATATTTAGCTTATTCAAGACAACATATTACATAATTAAATAATATGAGATGAAAGAAAATAACAGAAATAAAAATGAGACAAAGAACACCAAATTTAAGTGGGGAAACCCAAAGGAAAAAACCTTGAATAAAACACTATTTGTATTAAGAATTTCAACATATTTTAACCCAACACTTCCACTTCACTCCTCGGTCTCATAGAGATAACTTGCAGACTCCATGTCTCATAGTTATCTAGTTTGCTTACATAAAATATTGATCATATATCCTTATCATGGATAGATCATTAAGTTCTAATCCCATGAGGGATCATCCTATATATAGGATGGGTGAACGGTCATACCGTCTCACTCTTATTTAGTTGTGAAAGACCGACCTAAGTTTATAAATAAACTTTTAATAAAAGGGTCGTAAGTGGTGGTCCACCAAATGGTATCCCCACTTGACATTATTAACCCCAACACTCCCCTTAATGTTAATGGGAAAACAAAACAAGACATGCCAAATTTACCTTTTTCTACAAAAGGATTTACAGATCCATGAATCAACAACAATGAATCTAAGTTAGTATGCAAACAAGGGAAATCATACAAATCTTCCCATAAAAATAAACAAGGAAAATCCTATAGATCTTCCCATAAAATAAATTCTTAGGATCAATGCTTTATATATGAAGACTTATATCGATTATGGAGCCTTTTATAAACCAAGGCATACCCATAACTAATGTTTCGTTGGGATTTACAAGTAACTTCACATAGTGTGACATATTTACTTATTACAAAATGGAGGAATTATTAGAAGTTTACAACAGTCATTAAGAGGTGGCATTTTCATGCACACTCCCCCTCAATGGCAACTCTAATAGGCCCAACAAGGCACAAAACTTGTAAAACTTCCCAACACACAATGGCTTGGTGAAGATATATGCAACTAGATCTTTGATTTTGAGTTGATTCTTTATCAAGATCAATTCAGCCTTGACATGAAGAGGAATACTTCCTTTATCTTCCATGTGTATCACTTTATCAAGAGCAATTTGGCCTTCACATAGAAGAGGAATACTTCCTTTAGCTTCCATGTGTATCACTTTCAACAACCTCTTTAGCCACATGGATTTTTTTTGCTTCAGTGATGACACCTACATCAAAACTTGAACACAAATCCATATGTATATCCAACACAACATCAACATGGTTAGAGTCATAATATTCATATAGATATAAATCATATGATTTCCAACTGTAGAGGTTAAACACAAGTTGCATAACTAACATAATAGTATGCTTAACAACTAACCATGTTATATTACAAATATGTTGAATTTTTTTCAACATATTACACTTGTAAAATATATATTAGATGCAATCAGTATTGGACATCTCCAATACAAACACAAAGGTGTCCCCAAGTGTTATTTGATATGCATATAATAATATTTTAGTAATCACATGAAATGTTTTATTAAAAAACATATATACCTCCAATATCTTTATTCTAAGCCTTTAACTAATGAGATAAGACTTGATAGATAATCATATTTGAATAGATAATCAAATCATATAGGAATAATCACATTATTCATTGAAAAGACATGATCCACTAACTGTGGATACTTCCCAAGGATTTATTTGCTTCAAAAAATGACCATGTAAGCAAAATTTAAGCTTAGACATGTCATATATGATTAGATTTGCATGCCAAAAATAATAATATGGCAATTAAAACATTGTCTTATCTTCTCTTGATTCTAAGAATTATATTCTTGTTACTACTAAGAGATCATCAATATATAAGACATGATTGTTTTCATATTTTACAAATGAATCATTATCAGCAAAAATAGTTAGAGAAACCAAGCTCATGAAAGAAACTACCAAGCTTCTAGGAGCTTTCTTAAGACCATACAAATATTTATGTTCCATACATGAATCCTAGTCTGAGTCAAGGATTGAAAGATCTCCCCCTCAATGTCTACTCCCATCATATCAGAAGGAAACTGAAAAAAACTTGCAGAACAATTTCAGTTTTAGGATACTCAAAAGAGGGAAGAGAGGTAGATTAACAAAAAATGCACATATTCATTAACTATCTTTGCAACCTTATGAACTTGGTTCAACTTTCATGATCTCGACTTCGTCTTTGGAAGACCAACAACAAGATTCATTCTGACATTCCATACAAGCTTTTGAAATTTACATGATCAAGTCTTTCATGCCAAAGTCAATATCATTCACTAAAGAGGAAAAAAACAAGACTCTACACAAAACCATTAAGATTATACAAGCCATTTTTTTGAATACTAAAAGCAATAATATTATTGAACTTATCTTTTAAACATACCACTTCTCTATGCAATCAAAACAACTTTATAATTTTCTTTAGTTAGCTAAGAGCAAGACAAAATATTATTTTTCAACAGAGGAACATACAAGACATTCTTAATTACACAATTTGACAATTTAACATTCCCACAACTTTTAGATCTAATGATGGAGTTATCTCCTAGATAGACATTCCCCTCAAATTTAACTACATCTGAGAGGATACCAGGAGTACAAGTAATGTGCCTAGAGGCACCACTATCAAAAA
This sequence comes from Taxus wallichiana var. yunnanensis, assembly GCA_018340775.1. Taxonomy (NCBI): domain Eukaryota; kingdom Viridiplantae; phylum Streptophyta; class Pinopsida; order Cupressales; family Taxaceae; genus Taxus; species Taxus wallichiana. The sequence continues at coordinate 499,263,001 of CM031244.1, forward strand.
TCCATTCATTGTCATTTGAAGTTGAAAGGGCAATATACATGGCATAGATCGCTTTCAACAACATTACCATGATTTTGCTTATGGTCTTTCTTTTTTTGACTATTAGGCTTTATTTCTAGACTTAATTATTTTTTACTTTTACTCTACAATTAGACTCTTTATGCCCAAATTTTCCATTCTTGTTGCAAAATTCTATTAAATTTGACTTTAAAGTTTTGACTGTTTTTAACAAAATTAGTCTTAGGATTGGATTTGAATCTTGATATGATATTAGACTTCTGATTAGGATTACTATTTTTCTTATTATGAGTATACTTATGATTCTCGAGGAATAATGCTTAAGAAGCAACCTCTTTTGAATCAAAATTCTCTATTACACGCTCTTCTTGAATTAACAGAGAAGACAAAGTGTCTAAATCATGCAGATCATTCTCATTTTGATACTTAGAGTTAAGAATAGAGATATAATTTCTAAAATTTTCATGAATATTTATCTAAATAATGAAGTACAAAAGCTTATTTTAAAACAATTCACGCTATAAATGTCGTCTAATTGAGCTTTAATGTTCTTAATTTTTGCTAAATAATTAACTATTTTCTCATCCTCTTCATGGGAGTTGTAAACAACTCTAAAACTAGCTTAATTATCTCTTGATAGACAACCGCTTTCATGTATAGTCTCTAATTACTTTTAGGCATCAACATGCGAGTCCATATGACCTATTTGCATCAAAAGTTCATCTTTTATGCTTTGCAAAAGGATGGACAGAGCTTATTGTGATCTCAAATAGAAGGAGCTAAGGTTTTTGTCAACAATACACATGATTAAACACATAAATATAATCTTCACTATATATTATATCATATGAACAATACAATTATATAGGAGAACTTCTCCTATAATCAAGGAGGTGGCTACAACCACTCCTCCATAAATATCTGTAAACTCACGTACACAACAAACTCCTAATATACATTATTGTTACATAACAATAATGTCACCAAATTACATTATAATATTACTGTTATATTATCAACCGTGGAGCACTAAATAAATATTTCCTAACATTCCCCCCCTTAGTGCGAACATGGTAGAAAAACATCCACACGCTCCTCTGCAGTATGCTCACCCCTGTGGCATGTCCAACTCTATGACTCATGACCTTGATCCAAAAGAAAGGCTCTCTCCTTCCATGGTTTTAAACAAGCTTACCACAAACCTTGACGTGAATGTGTCCCATCAACTCGTCCACTTCGTGGTTTTCTGGATCCTCCCACAAACCCTTTCAAGATCCATGAACTGACTTACTCTGGTGCTACTGTTCACCACTATGCTTATACATCAGGGAATTATGTAGGAAACACAACTTGCATATTACAAAACCACATAATAGAAGAAATACTGAAAATATTTCACATTACTTCCTATAAGAATCGTAATATTCTTAATCGTAGTCTCTCATCATTGATCACCACTCGATCTCAAACAACATAGAAAATCGCCACCGCCACCGAAGCTTTCCTTGACTAAGTCGTTTTGGGTGCAGAATGGGAATGGAACATTGGTATGTATGCCCCCCCACAATGTGAAATTCCACTCAAATAGATACCGAGAAGCAAAATGCATCAAGAACATACTCCCGAATGGATCTTGCTAGTTAGGTCTTCACTGCACATGGTCACTAAAAATCATCTATTTTCTGATGCAAACAACTTTTAATCTATAAATCAATATCTAAAACCATTTCTGGGTTTTGTTCTACCTGAAGTTAGCTTTCCATAACATTTTGAATCACCCAATTTCATTAAGAAACGCAAAAGATATCGTCATTTTAATAAACCTGTGTCAAGCTTCAACCAGCAAACTTTCTATATGCCTTTATCTGCAAAATTTCCATTTCTTCCTGAAATCCCCATCCACCTCTCTGGAAAAACCACGCTCGATATCAAATGTCAACAATACATAGATTAAACACGAAATATAATCTTCACTATATATTATATCATATGAACAATACAATTATATAGGAGAACTTCTCCTATAATCAAGAGGTGGCTACAACCACTCCTCCATAAATATCTATAAACTCACGTACACAACAAACTCCTAATATACATTATCATTACATAACAATAATGTCACCAAATTACATTATAATATTATCGCTATATTATCAACCGTGGAGCACTAAATAAATATTTCCTAACAGCTTTGGGGTCATTGTCTACCAAAGGGGTCATTTTTCTACACTCACCACCGATTCCATAGCTTCTTGGCCATGAACAAGCTTTTAATCGAACTCTCCAAATGTTATAATTCGTTCCATTCAATAACTGAGACTTATCTAATGAAAAACTAGCAGAACTAGCCATTTTTAATGCTCAAACGGTAATGACAATGAATACAACTAAAAAGTGTGAATTAAGGAAGCCAAATGGAGGCAAAAAATAGCTACAAATCTTCTTATTAGTTATATGAATGCAAACAACTTGAAATTAATAAAAATAACTAGCTTTGATCGAGTTTAAGATCAATTTAACAGAGCTTAGTCGGTGTTGAGCTACATTCCAATTAATAGATTAATTAACCAATTAATTAATTAAGAGCTTAAAGAGATCTTAAAAAATACGTTAGATCCTTTGACATATGCGAAGTCTTTAAAAATTAAAGTCAATGCCTTTTCGGGTCCATAACAATATTATAGAACTGCGACAAAAAACCTACAAAACACGCAACAAAGGATATAAAATTGACACCGTGAAAAGCTAAGAACACGCATCACTTTTCAATTAGCCCGCACTTTGTAGTGCAACTGATAAGATTAAGACAATTAATAGAAAAATAGACATCAAACCCAAAAAAATACGTGTCGCTAATTAATTGGTTCACTTTTTCGCACTCTGACAGAATACAAACAATATGCGAAAGCAAAGTCTTAGTTAAACAATTCCACTTGTCTAAAATCTAATGAATAAAAACTAGACATTTGGTGGCTTTCCACAAAACTTTAAATAGATTGCCTCATGTGGAATTAAAGTCTGGATAATATGTCAAACTTTAAAATAAAGTTCGGGTTTGAAAATCAAACGATAGATGTCACAATCTTAGTGGCTAAGCCAAAGCAAAGACTGACACCCCGAAAGATAAAGTCTGACACTTGCAAAGACTAACACAACAAAAAATTAATATATGTGTCCAAATAAAATTGGTTCGCACTTTACAGTGCTACCAAAATGACTTAAGGCAATATTAACCACATGTGGAGCCTTCTTAATGGCTCACTTTTTTGCAAAATTGACAAAGACTAACAAATGCAAAAAGGTGACTAATTCTTATTGGATAACCACTACCACAAATAAAGGGAACTAAAAATTGTGAAATGCAAAGATACTTGGAGCAATTCTATTAGCTCAACCTTCACATATGTCAGAAGCAAGCAAACAAAAGACTGACAATGTGAAATACGAGAGCTACTGGAGCAATCTTATTGGCTCGAATTTCACAAAGACAAAAACAAGCTATCAAAAGACTGACATCGCGAAGTATTAAGTGACTTGGGGCTTTCTTATTGGATCGATTTCACAAATGACAAAGGAAAGCTAACCCAAGTTTGACAACACAAAAAAGCGTGTAAAGCCGTTATTGGCTCACGTTTCGCGACTAATAATCAGATAAACAAAAAAATGACAACACGAAGCAAGATGGAGCCTTTTGATTGGATCAAGCTTCATAAAAATGAAAAGGTCAAATAAAAAAGATCGATAATACGGCTTAGATGACACAAAAATGATCGATCAAGCTTCATAATAGTAATAACTTCTCGCAGAAAAAATGAAAAGATCTATTAAAACCTAACACAACAAAGCCACTTTGCACTTAATGATTAGATCGGGCTTCACATAAATAAATGTAGCAAAAGAATAAAGATTTTAATGTCTGGATAAATTTAAACGCTCCAAAATAACTAAATCTAAAGAGATCTTTCGAATCCACGGTACAAAAATCAAATCTTTAACGGCTATAACCAACGAAAACTTAAAATAAGCTTGTAGAAGACGGATTTAAGCCGAAGACGACTAAAACCAGAGGCAAAATGTAGATATAAGCCAACAAATTATCAAACACGATCTAAACAACCATTTAACCAATATTTTCAAAAAATATTTGGGTGGGAAATGGAATTTTAAACCTGATTAGCTTGAAGATGACTGCAAAACAATTAGGGCTTCACAGATCCAGTAAATAAACTTCAAGCTTCTTCACTCTAGAAAATTAAAAGCTTCCAAATGATCTTGCACACACATAATCACCAGCTTTGATACCATGTTAGGAAAATGATTGGGAATTATAATTAAAAAATTATAGATCCACAAATAAATGTTAAAGATTATAGATTATGATGTACAATTAAATTAAACACAAATTTATCTTATTCAAGATAACAAATTACAAAATTAAATAATATGAGCTGAAAATAAATAACAAGAAATAAAAATGATACTGAGAACACTAGATTTAAGTAGGGAAACTTGAAGGAAAAAAACCCCACTAGTAAAGCACTTCTCAGTATTGAGAATTTCAACATATTTTAATCCAACACTTCCACTTTGTTCCTCGGTCTCACAAAGATAACTTGCAGACCTATGTCTCGCAGATTATCCGTTTCGCTTACATAAAATCTTGAGCATATATCCTTATCGTGGATAGATCATTCAGCCCAATCTCACGAGGATCATCATCACACACACACACACACACATATATATATATGGGTGATCACCATATACCTTCTCACTCTTATTTCACCGTGAAAGACCAACCTAAATTTATAAATAAACTTTTAATAAAATGGTCGTAAGTGGTTGTCCACCAAATGGTATCCCCACTTGGCATTATTAACTTAACAATTTGAACTCAAGGTCTTGAGCTATTGGTGAGTTACAAGTAGTTTGTAATCATCAACCCAAGTTCCATTCCCATTGAGTTCATTGGACACTTTCAATAGGTGGTCATGGGGACACCTTGAGGTAGGGTTGAACTTCTCCATATGGACCAAACAGAACATAGCGGATCACTCAAATGGACATTAAGGACCCAAGCCCACCCCCATGTCCCACTTAGAGAAAGTGCTCCTCCAACCACTCCAATTCATAGCTCTGGTATATTAAAAGCATTTAACACTAAATTTTTATGCTAATGAGGTGGGGTGAGTTGGTTGGGTCATTTGAATGTTTCATAGACCACCATTGTTCGACTCCCGTTGAGGCATTGAGGATATGGGGTCGTTATCGCTCAAGTAGATGAAAAACGAACCTAAGGAAAAGGGACCCTTCAACCCTTGTTTACCAATCAAATTTTATTTTATTTTTTCATAACAAAAACACTAAAATATTAATAACAAATTATTTGATTAATTAAAATATGGATTTGAGACCTATATTCTAAGTTAAATGTAAGTAGGTACAAAATGTAATAAATGATGTAAATCAAAATACTCGATGCTAAATATATTTTTTAGATTTAAATGAAATAAAATAATGAAAATGAGAGGGATATGGTACTAACATGAAAATGACTTACCTCGTTGTGTGCTGGACTTGAACAAACTGATGTGCGGGCATGACAATGTGAAGGTGCTACCAAGAAATTGCAACAATTGAAGATCCGAATGGATTGGGGTGCCTGGGAGAGGATTGGGCGCCTATGGGTGCCTGTCCGTAATCCAAGGGCGCTCCAGTCTCGCAAAAGCTCAAAATCAATATGACATTGTCATGTCTTTGCGCAGGATTTTTATCTTTGCTGCATGGTTGCTGCAGATAGCTTCGCTTATGTCGTCAGAAAATGGCGATGTGAAGATCTACCTACAAAACCCCATACAAAACATCAAATCCCTAAAAAGAAAGATGCATATGAAAGGGTCAAACTAACCTTAGTTTGCCACAATGGTGGACTTACAACTAAGTGTTGCACTACATTCCATACCCAATGTAGTTATGTGTGCTTGTGTGTGCAATTGTGTGCCTAGGGTGCCTTAACGTCAATGACACAGAAGTAGGGGGCAATAACTAGATGTAAAAATGTAAATGGTGGATGGAATAGAATGAATACAACCCTTTCCCCTATGCTTGTGTGATGTAGATGTAAATGATGCCCAAATGCAGTCCTTTGCCTTAGTAGATAGCTAGCTCTTGATAAGTATAGTGAGTATGCTATGTTTATATAGGGATCTTTTGCTCAAATTTCAACACTAATGACCCGACATGCCAACTAGCACCTAGGGAATGAGAGGGAAAATGACAAAGACCGACCTCAAATAAGTAAATTAGACCCAAGTGTTACAGGGGACTAGTGGCGCCTAAAATGACGGATCGGGGCTCCCATGGGTGCCCCAATACTACCTAGCGCCTGGTAATAGACTAGAGATGACAAATGACTAAATAACGACACTTGATACTCCCTGAGAGACAACCAAAACCGTGTAAACAACTGACAACCGTGCAACACAATGACGATGACGATGACGACCTACTAACTCGACAACAAGACTAGAGGATAAGTCATTAGTGAATGCTTTTACTACGCGAGATCTATATATAAAATAACATACTTGACGGTGTATAAATGTAATAATAAGTACGTAATTTTGTGACTACGTTATTAAAATATAAAACGAATAATAATTGAAATTTGAAGTTTCACTAGGGAGAGGACCCTATAACCGTGCACCTAACTTTAGGGGCACGCAAGTATATGTAGGTATGTCGGTTGCGTAAAAAAATTATAGCATCGTGTAGCGTATGATCGTGCCATATTGACATTTTCGTTTCACGTGTTAATTTGGAGGGAAAAGTAGTTTTTGAATTGATTTAATATGAAGAAAATCAATATAAAGCATTTGAAAGAGGGACCAATGACCGAGCGCCCTATGTGTCACATTCTCATTAACTCTTAAAAAGTGTAATTAACCAAAAAGTGAACAACTATTGGTGTTTTTGTCAACAACCTATGGTGAAAAGAGATGTACATGTTTTGGTACCCGCTCGGTTATAGGGTCCTCTCCCGTAACCCCTACCAAAAATTGGTGCCCTTACCCCTACCTAGATGGTCATGCGATGGTGAAGCGACTCGGTCAACGAAAAGATAAAAATCAACTGCAAATCTCGAGTAAAGATCGAATCTGAAGGCAACAATCCTCCAATGACGTCACTCTGAATTAAAAATGAAAATGTCCTCCTTCGATCGAGGACTTCTAGGTCAATGGTATGATCTGCCATGGCTCTTCCTCCCCTTCCCTCCTCTCGATTAAGCAAAAGATCTGACAAAAATGGCCACAGATGATGCTGCCATTTTATCAGAAGCTCCTCACATAACCAGTAAGAGAGTTGCACATATTAGGGCAAATAACATCATGTTTTGTTGCCTGGTCCTTTATTTCAACGGATCGACCTCAATTTTTGCCGTCATTGTTTTCTATTAGGCTGGAATTTTTAAAACAGTGTAAATGGTGTGTAGGCAATGAGGGGAAGCGGAAGGAAAATTGGTGGCAGGGAAGTGCAGTTTTCGGATTAGCAGGGGTGAGCAATATGTGCGGCTCGTTCATTACGAATCCTGTGAATGTCGTCAAAATTCGAATGCAGCTTGATGGAGCCCTCTCCTCCACCCAGGTTAGCCTTTCTTCTATCGATAGATACACACTGCACTATTTTTTAGCCGTAATTTTTCATTTTCTATCATAAAATCCTAGACCATGCCACTTCTCTGTGCAGGTAAAAAGATTCTTTTTTAATCGCATTTACTCCAAATAGAATGGCATTTTACTTGTAGTAGAAATTGTTAACATGACCTTTAACAATTCCTGTCTCGATGGAGTTGTTACCCTTTTGTTGTAGTAATTGTTATCATGACCTTTGACACCACCTTGTATCGATGGAGTTGCTTCCTTTTTTGCAATCTCTATAGGAGAGATGCATGTCTTGAACTCCTTATTCTTCCTTTAATGCTGTCTATTTTATAACTGTGTAATGTAGAAACTGAAAATTTCTTAAAAATAGTAAATGAAGGGTTCTAAATGGGAACGGAAAGGTCACCCACATAGAGATTGCATGTATTCTCCACCTTAGAGGATGATGTTACTATTTCAACAATGCCAGCAGTCGGGGTCAAATCTCCTAGCTAATTGATCAAAATTGGAAACTGTAATATGTGTTAGAGAGATCATCAAACGAACTAGTTTAGGTGCCCTACAATTATGCCTCCAACAACTATGTAGGGCACTAATTTTAGGGTCCAAATTCTGTATCGAAGGGCCCCAAATATATATCAAAAACTGAAACATAGATTTTTGAATTTTTTTTAGAATTCTTGTCCAAGCGGTTGATCCTAATCAATTAGTGAACTAAAAGAAAATGGAGAGCAAGATCACTTGGCTTTCACAATAGAGGGACATGAAGATCTTGGAACTAACATCCATGCTCATGTGTCCCAAGATAGAGAAACCTATGCCCATGCAAGCAAGCAAAGAACATGGCATTTGAATAAGAGTCTAAATAATTCACAATCAATGAACAAATAAAATCTAGAAAGAAGGAATTGGAACGAATACACTTGGTTTTGTTGAAAACTGTGGATACGCCCTTATGAAATCCAAGTTTTGGAATATTTGTTAAATTTGGGTATATCCCGTGATGGGAACAAGTTGTGTGCAATCTGTACAACTCGGGAAAAACACCATGTGATTTCCCTATTTGTGGGAGTGAAATAGTAGTGACTTGTGTCTTGAGTTTAGAGATAAAATACGTGGAATATTTGCCCCCGTTTTTAGGTGTTGAATAAACCTATGAATCACATATCTCAAAAGAAATGGATTATTTGCATCATGTGTAGTAAGGAAATAAAAGTATTGGTGTCTCCGTAGTAAGAAATTATCGAACAAGCATGTATGTCATAAGCGAGTTGCCCCATATGGCCAATACAAGCACAAGTGTAATATGTCCATCAGTGGGTGAAATATTAGCAATAAAAGTATCATGCCCTTATGGGTGAGATGTAATCAATGCAAGCATAGGAATATCATGACCCTCGTGGATGTAGGGTAAGGAATGAGAGCCAAATGTGGCGTGCCCCAAGTTCGTGAATATATTTGGTGTAATCATAGGAATATAATGCCTCTAATAGGTGAGGGATGGTCAATGTCAACACATGAGTACCATGCCCCTTATTTGAAGAATGTAGATAGTGCAGTCATAAGAATAAATTGCCTCCTATGGGAAGGGTATAAGCAATGTAATCACGAAGGCAATATGCCCATACATGGGCAAATATAAACAATATAGTACCAATCAGGGAAGACATGTCAATTTAAGGCACAAGTAAAGGATCCTTTCCTCCAATAGATGGATGATATGAATCATGGTGACATAGATAAATAATAAACAAAGTTTTCCATGATATGGATCACAACATCATAAGATATAACAAACACTAATGGAGATAATCAAACATGAAGCACTCATCTCGGAGATACCAACCATGGATCAAGAACATTAGACAATGAATGCGCACTAGCCGTGGTAGAAGCACGTAGAGATGCACACTAGCCGTGTAGAAACACGTAAAGCAATGAATATGCATCAAACACAAAACAATGATATGAAGCATGCTAAAGACACATCAAACACAAAACAAGCACATCAAGACACCAAATATGGAGCAAACACACCGAAGAAATGCCAACGATAGGGGAGTACATGCTAATTATAGAAAATAGTGAATACACATCAAGCATGGAGTATTTGTAGTGCGCACGCTCAAGACGCACCAAGCACGATGCAAACATGTCATCTATGTGCCTAATCATGAAGAAAACACTACAATTATGGAGATAACAAACACAACGAAGATATACAATATAACTAAAGACTTGTGTTACTAGGAAACACCTAATGGCCCTTCTTACCACATACATATGTATCCGCAACGAACAAGTACATTTACGGTCTTGAAACGACTCAAATGTTGTGTAGTCCCGGCTTCCTACCAAAATGGTACCACAACTCAGGGTGTTTACGCCCGCTTCCTATAGAAAAAAGTTAGTAAAAAATGGAAAAATAGCCAATACATATATAAAATAAACGTTTAATTTTAAGTTTACATTAGACATTTACTTTCTTATACTTTAAGTTATATTTTATGTATATACTTCTAGGATGTTTGAGAGTGGTTTTAGAAATCAAGGAGCTATAATACAAATTTTAGGTTTTGGAGGGTCATAATAGATTTTAGACAACCAAATTTCAAGGTTTCAAACTTATCTATATATCAGATTTCAGGAGACATCATAGGAGGTATGAAGGTAGTATGAAGGAATAGATAGGTATAACTGAAAATCATATAGACATCTCTCCTAAAATACCACAAGTTGACCCTACCCCTTTCCTAGTACACTCCTTAGGACGTGCACTTAGAGAGATTGATGCACCAATGAGTCTTGCAAGAGAGATCATTAGTAATTGAAAAATATAGGTGTAAACCTATATAAACACACTACATCCAATGGCAAAACACACACTCTCATTTATGTCACATGATTCATGAACATGTGAAATTTTAAGCATGTTGAATGTTTTGAACTTTTATGAATACAAAATATTTTAAGTGTTTTATCTTTATTTACTAAAGATGTGTTATGCATTTTTTTAATATATTATTTTTTAATAATATATTGTACAAAGTTTTTTTGTTGTTTTGTACCCAAGGGTTTTTGAAAATCAACATTTCCGCATTTCATACCTGTGTTCGTTTCCTGGCAACGTAGTTGAAGACACACTAGGCACATGGAATACGTACTAGGCACATATGAATATCCTACATAAGATTATCAAAAGGCAACTATGTGCTCATAAAACATATAGGAGGAAGAGTAGTTGGATCATACAGTCATACGTCACTATAATTGGAAGATTTTGTTCCATGAGAAATCGTACGCATTACACGATTGTTTGGATAAATCAATGAGTTTAAACCATTGGTAACAATAGGAGATTGACAAATGACCATATGACAAGGCATACCTTTATACGTACCTTGTTGTGAGACATTCATTATATGTGCAATTTCTTAAATGTGATTCATTGCAGACTTTTTAAAGTGGATATTAGGCTGTATTTTCTTGAGAATTTATTAGAAAAAGTTTTTACCATGACTATTGTTAGGATGAATTCAAACACTCAAATACATGTTATTCACACAACAAGGTATATTCATAGTATATTACTAGTTTTAGCATGTGTTATGTCCACACTTAGAATCATTGTGTAACTAGTCATAATTGTTATAACCAATTCCTTGTTTGATCGGAAGATCATTTGGGATAATGGGCTTTATTATATTTTGTTCTTTTTTCGCCAAGTCCTTTACCACTATAATCCATCTTTTGCACATACTTGATTTCAAATCCATATTCTTATAAGGTGGTTTGAACAAGGGCTGAGGCTTTGCTTTGCTTATTTATGTTATAACAATCATCTGTCCTTGGTTGTTCTCCATTATCTTTACTAGTGATTGTCTTTGCACTCGTTGAAACAAAAGTTGGCATTCCATTTGCTTGAGGGGTTATATGACGAGCTCCAACATCAATCACACTCATACCATCTCTACATTCGTCTGGGCTTATTGGTGTAAAGATTAGTTCGATAATTACTTGTCTAGATCTTATCAACTCGGTAATCATTCTTTTCAATATCTTCACGATCCTTACTATATTCACCCAACTCAAAGGTTGTCATTTGATCCATCGGTATAATTCCTTGAGGTGCCATTATAGTTGGTTGACTCTTGTTCAAGTGAGGCACAAGTATCCCGAGGATTAACCGTCTTGCAAAATCTAAATGTCACATCATTGGTGGGACATGTATGAATAAGTATCTATGTAATTTGGATGGGACGATTCCCATATCATGAATCTAAGGTCTCCAAAGTAAAATATTGTAGCTTACATCATTAGGTATAACTTGACATTCATAGCTATAGTTTTTGCTCCAAGTTGTACATTCGATGTAATTGCTCAAAGGGCCTTTCTTGGTCAATTTTCAGAACCCTTAATGGTCTTATCTACTTTAGCAAGAGCTTGTCTTCCAATGCCTAGTTAGAAGAGAAAGGGCTCATTACAATTGTTTAACTTCAAACCATTGTCAACAGCTACTCTCTTGATCCTTTCATTGTTGATCAGAACTTGAATGGGCATGGGAAAATGTTGATTAATCATGCGAAGGCACTTCATCGCTTCAAGGTAATAATTTTCTCACTTCTTGTCATAAATCCAACGATAAAAGGAAAGGGAGAAGATTGAGTATCACTTGGCAACTAAGTTGCCACATTCAAATTTCCGCTTTGAATTCGTGGAAGATAAAATTCCTAAAAACATTGTTATAAAAAAATCAACCATAAAATTTGTGATTAAATTCGAATAAAAGAAAATATACATTAAAATGTATATATTTAAAAAAACCATATATAATAATCATAAATTATTAAAATGTAAAAATACTCATTGAAAAATGGCATATATTATATAAATTATAAATTTAAACATAAACTAAAAATAATAAAAAAACTATATACTTACAAAATAGTCATGACTCGAAATAAAAATCTAAATTTTTTTTGAAAGCTTGGTGCAACGTCTCGCAAGTCCATAGGCCTTGCAGTTTTGGAACTTCACAACAACTTCACATAGCTTCCATTGCACGACTTCTTCACATATTGACTACCACCCTTCATTACTACGATTCTATAGACAAGCTAGAATCCACAAGCATAGTCAAACTTCAACCTCAAACTTCAAACACGAGTCTCAAGAGCCGATAGTGTTCATTCCTCTTAGCCTCACGAGCTTACACAACAGCTAGGGAAAAATGAAAAGAGAGACTAGTTCAAGTGGATCAAATTGCGATTTTCTACGAAATTCTGGTGACAAAGTGGAATTTGGCAAATTTCACATTTTTAGCATTAAAATCGCAAACTTAGCTTGGCAATGTGGTTTCCTTTAGGGATTTGTAAAGAATATCCTTATACACAAATCGAATTCGGTAAGGAACTCAAGGATAAATATCTTAGCATGAGCATTTTGCAATTGATCCATGATATCATAATCTTTTACTACACAAGACCTAGGCTTGGAAGCTTGAGGTAAATTAGGAGAGATGTTTGTGTTATTCCCACCTTGAGATCGAGGAAGATTAGGAGGGACCTCTAGCCCTCCTTTGCATGTTATCAGTACACCTCATAAGGAGTTATCATACATTGGGAAACACTAGATATATCTCTACAAGGCACTAGGGCTTCCCTATCATTGGTAAGGGTAGCAAGACATAAACATGAAACATTATCACTATTATATACAACCCTAACATGTCCCAAAAATTAACCTAACGCTCTATGATACGCCTTTGGAAACAACAATCTAACTATGCATACAAACAATTTGTAAAAAGATAACAACTTACTACACAATAATATACATATGATTAGAATATGCCATGGAAATGTAAATATTGAAAATCACACCATAAGAAGTCAACATACAGTCAGAAACACAGGATATCTCTACAAGGCATCGAGGCTTCCCTATCAATAGTAAGGCTAGCAAAACATAAATTGATGTAGTCATGGTTAGGAAGGAAAATGAACGACAATCTTAGACCAGACAGTCCTCAGTTACACACTCGCACAAATATATGCAGCATTAAGAACCTATAAATTGTTCTTGAATTCCTTGAATAAGAGCATTACAACTATGCAGACATTACACTTTTCTAATCAATTAAAAACTCTTAATTACATAAGGGTTACAATCTTGTCCACAACTTGAAGTGGTTCTATGTCATAGGCTTATGCGTGAAGTTACACATGCTCTTCCCAAGTCTCTGTTTGCTAGCTACTTGAGAAATACTATCTATTAGGAAATAGCGATAATGCTTCCTACTGCGAGTCAACCTCGGTTGAGTCCTTTGTTCTTTTCTCAAAGCATCTTAGGTTTCACGAACCACTCAGCTCCTACTTCTCTCCCAAACTGCTACCTTTAGTAGAGCTATCTAGGTGTTATCTTAGCCTTTTCTCTTGGAGCAAATGAATTCCTCCCTTTCTCAGCTCCTAGCTCTCGACATTGTACTTGTTGAACCACTCGAGCTACTTTCTCCCAGCCCCACCCTCTCTCTCCGTTTCTCTAAAGGGAATCCATTCCTTAAATCCATATGCTTATCAGGGAGGCGTTATTGAAAAATGCTTCGTCATCCAAGTGTAAGATGCAATATCTTCCTTCCCTTTGTTGGCGATAGTGCCAAAGTTAAATAGGGGTGTTATCAACCAACCCCAAGTGAACACATAAAGCAACGCTCAAGTACTTGGTAGATGCAAGGTCAATGTTGGTGGGCGGGGCTCTTGGCAAAAATTTCTATCATGAGCTATTGATAGGCTGCCACACATTCTCGAAAATCACTAGTTTTGTGCAAAAAGACCATGGCGCGAGAATCTATTGAACCTCACAAACTTCTTGCAAACATGTAACCCTGAAAACAAAGCATGTTGAATTTTATAGGACTTTAGGCACTTTACAAACATCAAACGACTTCATGAGACCTTGCTGTCTCGAGGACGTGTGCAATCTCACACACAAAGTAAATCACGAAACTCAAAGATTTTCTTGATTCCAAGTCAAAACTAGCAAGGCTTCTCATGCCTCACAAGAGTTTGTAGTGTGTAACATTGCGCAAACGTGTTTTCCAAAGAACAAAAATTTGTAAACACTTATTTCACTAACTCTACTTGTTTTTGGTTTATGCGGGATTGCTTGTGAACTTGAATGCTTCGCATCATAAAAATGAAACGTTATCACTATTACATACAACCCTAACATGTCCCAAAAAGTAATCTAAGACTCTATAATATGCCATTGGAAACAATTATGCATACAAACAATATGTACAATTATAACAACATATTGCACAATAATATATACATGAGAAGAATATTGCATGGAAATGTAAACATCAAAAGCACGCCATAATGGAATCACATCTAGGAATATTCCTATCCATAAACATAGCTAAAGTACATATAGAATCACAAGATTTACGATAGTTTCTACAATGAATGATTAGGGCTACAATAGATATGATTCTACTTTTCAAATATACTTGGGCTACTCTCTCCTAGCTCCTCCCTCTCTTTCCCTCCTTTCCGAAAGAAATCCATTCCTTAAATCTACATGCTTACTTTCGATGCATTAATGCAAAATACTTCAACATCCAAGGATAAGATGTGGTACCTTCCTTCCCTTTGTTAGTGACAATGTGTCCATGTTAGGTAGGGTGTTATCATCCAACCACAAGTGAACACATGGAAACATTTAGGCACTTGGTAGATGTAAGTTAAACATAGGCGGACAAGGCTCTTGGTAGAAATGCCCATCATGAGGTCTTGACTGACCGCCACACCTCCGAGAATCTCCACAATTGCGTAGAAAGAACATTGACGAGAATCTATTATGAACCTCGCAGCTCCTCGCGAACAAAAACCTCGGAAACAAAGTATGTTGAATTTACAAGACCTCGGACACTTCATGAATATCAGATGGTTTCATGAGACATCGCAGTCTCGTGAGGACACATGCAATCTCATAGACAAAGTAAAATGATGTAAAACCCACAAAGTTTCCTTATTCCAAGTGCTTTGTTGAAACTTGCAAGATTTATCACGGCTTCACAAGAGTTTGCAAAGTGTGAACTGGGTAGAGCGTGTGAACACTTATTTCACTATCTCTACTAGTTTTGGTTGATGCAGAATTGCTTGTGAACCCGGATGCTCTTGCATCATAAAATTGAAACATTATCTTACATACAACTCTAACTTGTCCCAAAAAGTAATCTAAGACTCTATGATATGCCATTGGAAACAACTATGCATACAAACAATCTGTACAAAGATAACAACATGCCGCACAATAATATACCCACAATACGGATATGCCATGAAAATGTAAACATTAAAAATCACTCCATAATGGAATCATATCTAGGAATATTCCTATCCATAACAATAGCTAAAATACACATAGAATAATAAGATTTACTATGATTAGGGCTATAATAGATATGACTCTAAGCAAAATATAGGAAGAAACATAAAATAATTATGGCTAAAAGTTATCAAACATGGAAGAAGACAAGCCCTAGAACAATTAGATCTATCATCGAAGAAGTAAGAACTAACCTTAGAAGGATACAAACATGCACAACAATGTGGGTTCAATATAATGCGATTCACCCAAATGTTTGTGGAAGCGGTTTTACATTAACAATGCAATATATCTAACCACATACATTGCAATTTAGATCTACATAGATGTAAGGTAGTAAAACCATACCTAATTGCATAAAATAATGTTCTTGAATTAATAAATATTGACAATTGGGGTTTTACAAAAATATCTTATTTGTTGCAATTATGGAGATCATCGTCAAAAACAAAAAGTGCATGCAAGTCCAAACAACAAGGTGAAGAAGATCCACAAAAATCAGTGAGCAAATAAAGAATCCTGGCCATAACTGTTTTACTCCCCTAGTCGGTGCCATGGCAGTGCGGATCTACCGATTGTTAACTAGGGCCGATCTGATCGCACTACCTTATTTGTTTGCTTTAGGGCTCCAAAACCTCGGTCCGCTTCTCCATAATTCTACGTAGATCTTTGGGAAATTGATCTCCTTCCTTGAACCCTAATGTGGCAAAAACACAATTAAAAAATGGGTGATGTTTTGAGTGGCTTGTGTTATCCCTCCATTATTATTAGGCCCCTTGATGGGAGCAATTCTTTGAAGACAACACACCAACTATAATGCAAAATACAAGTCAACAGACAGTCTAGTGTAATGCAAATACCCAACTCCAATCACTTTCAATGACTTAATCAATGCAACACAATAAATGCTAGATGCTCTTCATACCTTCTTAGATTCTTGAGTGCTACTCTAAATGCTTATAATTGGTTTCACATGGGGATGCTTCTATATCAGTAAATCATTTGTTTCTATATTCATCTTCCAATATCCAAGGTCTACCAAATAACATTTTAAATGATTCATTGCTAGTCACTATATCATGCAAACTTTGAACCTTCTCTAGTCCAACTCGAGTAGTGCATCTTGGAGGGTCAAAAGTGTCCATACAAAAGGGAACCAAAACCGTTCTAGTACGGTTATGGGGAGCCATAATTGTATTAGTTTAGTAATGGGGAACCAAAACTGTACTACTATAGTTCTGGAGAAAGTTCTAGAACATCAAGATTTCACGAGGAAGAGAGAAATCGTGAGGGGATAGAAAACTAGAGAAGAAAGAGAAGAACAGGGGAGAACATGTTTGAAGACAAATAAAAAAGGGAGCACATACCAATAAGAGCCTAGTATCCAAGGTCTATCAAATAACATGTTGAATGATTCATCACTAGTCACTATATGGTTTGAGCTTTGACCTTTTTGGTCTAATTTGAGTAGGCATGATTATGAATCTTGGATGCTCTTTTTGTGTGACATCATGTCCCATGATAATTGTTTTTGTGTAAGCTAAATCTTCTTCACAAAATCCAAGGCTATAGAAAATCTAATTGCTCCACGGATTCAAGTTTGAGTCATTATCTTTCATAGCTCCATTCCATTCTTTGATTTTATTTATATAATGAACAAGGGACCATTGTTTAAACTAGCGATTGTAGTGTCACTCTCATCAAACACAATTTGGATTAAGGCTTTTGTTTCCTTAGTTGCTTCATCTGCGCCATTAAATTCATCTACTGAATGTGAGTTAAAATTAAATCAGACCTTGTTATAGTTCCTATTTTGCTTATCAATTGTGTTGACATTTGCACTATTATCTCACTCCTTCGTATGATTTGGGAAAGGATTTGTGAAAATTTTCAAATGTTGATTGGAGGAGTTATGGATCTATTGACAACATTGTTTTCTCTTCTATTTTGATCTGGTTGCTCTCATTGAGGTCTTGGATCTTATGCTTCAATGCTATGCATCTATTTGATACATGTCCCTCGACTCCAATGATAGTCACAAAATGCATTTTGATCATAATTTCTTGGGGAAGGTCTTGAAGGATCAAGCTCTTTTACTTGAGATAATCAAATCATATTAGATTGAAGTACTTATTAGCAAGTCATGTGGACTCTAGCTTCAGCCGAGTTAATTGTTCTTTCTCTCTTCAAGGGATTGAGAAGACTTTCTGAAATGGTTTTTATATGGCATTGACTACATTCTTATGATCATTCTTGGTTGGGGATCCACTATCATTGCTTCTATTTTTGAATTTTGACTAATTTGGAAATTTAGAAGCATCGGAAGAAGACACATTGGATGATTATTTATGAATGTTGGCATTGAAGAGCTTAATTTTGAATTTCCTAATGATGTGGCAAAGCTCATCAAAAGAAGGATAAAAGAACACAACTATTTATTTAATAACCAAAAGCAAGTTATCAACAAAGAGGCTTTGAATTTCACTATCGTGTGGATCTTAACTCATCTTAGTAACCACAATCTAAACCTAAGCACATAATCACTAATGGGTTCATTAGCTCCTCCTTAAAATTGAGCTTAGTGAATGTGACCTTCATGCCAATATTAATTTGAAAATGAGCTACGAAATCATCCACGAGGATTTTAAAACAAGGAAATTACCCACATGGAAGGGAATAAAATCAATCAAGAGAACAATTATTAAAATTGTAGGGAAAAACTTGTTTAATAACCTATCATCATGAACAAATCCTTAACATGAAGCACAAAAGGACATAATATGATATGATGGATCTCCTCTTCTGTTAAATAATTCCAACTTTTGAGTGATAAAACCACTTGGAAGTGGATGAGAACAATTTTTTTATGTCAAAGGATTTAGAAGAAGGTCATTTGAGATAACTCTTTTTGTATGTTTGTTCAACCCCAAAGAAATAATATCAATTTGATCATGCATGCCATTAAGGGTATGTGTCATAAGAACCCTTTTGGGATGTGAAGGGGACAAAGTAAGTGGAGGTAGAGAGGTGAATAATTGTTATCAAGAAAGATTATCTTGGTATTAAGCAATGGTATGATTTAGAAATATTGAAGATTTTGGAGAGTTTGAGACGACGATAACAAATTTTGTGAGTTTCGGGAAGACATTAGAGGATGAATATTGAGAAGAAAATGAAAGGATTTGAGAAGAATTTAGAAGGTTTTGAGAATTAATTGGAGGAGGTTGAGAAGAATTTAGAGGAATTTGAGAAGAAAGTAGAGAAGAAATGAGTGGATCTTGAGATGAATAGGGAATGACTAAACCAACACAAGCAATACCTTTCAAAGCATTCATTATTGTTAGGATCTCTTGAGGGTTATCGATCATATATTTTCTAAGTTTGGCACTAATAGGTTCTTTTGGAGAATCTATGGATGGTTGGCTGTCATTACTATTGGCTTGGGCAGTCAAAGCTTCATTTTGATTAAAACCACTGTTAGACATATCAGTCTCATTATTTGCCAAAGAAACTCTAATTATAGAAACATTATTCACACCATTGATATCTATTTAATATTTCAAATCTAATTTCGATATTGCAAGAGGGTTTTGAACAATATGGAGACTTTTTGACTAAGTCTAGCTCTTCTTCAAATAGAAATTTCAAATCTATGCAATGTTTGTGTCATAAATCAAACATGAACAAACACACCTTACAAGCATTCTAGGGTTTTAACATTTAAAAAAATTGGAATAACCCAGGGTTTGAGATCTAGCATATGAAGCATAAAATATTACTAATAAGTTCGATTCAAAAGCATGCAATAAAATTAACCCCAGGAATTATTAATAAATTGAGATCCCCACAATATGAGACAATGTTTAATTCTAGGGGATGTAAGACAATGTGGATTCACCAAAATATTCTGTAAATAAATGAATTACATTAAATTAATCATTAATAACCATGCTAAATACTTTGAGATACAGATAGCAATATCTAATTAATATCCAAATCGACTAGTTTTAGAAAATCCATAAGTTTTGGAAGGTGTATCTTGAATATTGCTTTGCTTGAACTTGAAAACACGCTGCCAAACCTGCCTGATATCTTGCACAAAAATCTGGGTCCAATCTACAACTGATGTTGGGACTCCCCCAATGCTCCTGACAGGTATCAGGACCGCCCGACACTCCTAACAAGTAATTGTCAGCTGAAATCTTATTTGATGAGTGTGTACGCCTCTTCTGTTCTTTCATTTCCTTGCTTGTGTTCGCTCAAAGTGTGACCGGGATATCTCAAAAAGAGTGGACCTGTAGTGTGGGTTCGCCAAAATGTAATGTAAATAAATGAATTATGCTCAAATTAAATGTTAATAATCATACTTAGTGAAATGCAGATAACAATGTCTAATTAATATTCAAATCGACCAGTTTTAGTAAATACATAGAGTTAGGAAAGTGTATCTTGAGTATGATGTTTTTAAAGATGTGTTATCTGAATCCCAACCTGAACTTTAAAACATGCTGCCAAACTGTCGGTTACTTCGCATAAAAATATGGATCTGATCTACAATTGATGTTGGGACCATAGTATTAAAACTCACGATTTATCGCCCGATTATCGCGATAAATCGTTTAGGGCAAAGAAAATGATTTATCTTTCTGAAAATCGCAATTTGTGGACTGCCGATAAATCGGCGATTTCCGACGATAAAAACCCTAAAAAATCGTTGAAACTCGCTGTGAAAACCATGGAAAATCGTGCCACGTAGGTTTAAATGCAAAAAAACAAATCGAAGCATTTCGTGCCTTTTTTCTCCTGCGCGAGTCGTATTTCCTTCTGCGACTAATTCGTGGCTCGTTTCGTGTCTGGTTTGGAATATTTCATGGTGGTTTCATGGCAGGTTCCGTGGCGGTTTGCAACCAGGTTTTGTGGCAGTTTAGGTATAACTAATTCGCATATACTATACACTATACAGTTTGCAACCAGTTCGTATACAATATACACTAATACGTATATACTATAAAATGTATACCTTATAATAGTAATTCGTATAGACTATAAAATGTATACCTTATAATAGTAATTCGTATATACTATAAAATGTATACACTAATTCGTATAATCTATAAAATGTATAGAATCTGGATTAATTTGTTTTGTATACCTTATAATAGCAATAAATTTATACATTTTGATTTAACAATGATATATAAACGTTAAAATTTTATTAACGATTATAAACGTTAAAATTTTATTAACGATTATAAAATTTTATCAACAATGTTTTTACATTTAATTTAAGTTTATTTTATGAATTTAAATGTTTTTAAAAGTAGCGATAAAGTTGCCGATTAATGCTGATAAATTGCTGATTCCCGATTTCCGAGTCAAAATTTGGCCTGCCGATTAATCGCTGATAACGATTTTTTGAACTATGGTTGGGACTGTCCCTGACGCTCTTGATAATTATTGGGACTGCCCCGATGCTCTTGACAAGTATCGGGACCACCCCCAACACTCTAACATGTGACTGTCAAATGGAATCTCATATGATGAGTGTGTTTGCCTCCTTTTGTTCTTTTGTTTCCTTGCTCATGTTTGCTCGGTGCAACCTGCAATAGCTGAAAATTGATAAGGAAAATTTTGGGGGCCTACATTAGGGTTAGTGACTAGTGTGGACTAACTAGCCGCTCATTTGTTAGGCCCCACAATGCTAACAAAGATATCGGTTATGGAAAGTAGAACAAAAGTATACCTCACCCGTATTTTCTGGATCTTGTGATAAAGATGTGCTTGATAGTTGTTAGATGGATTAAATGAGCAATCTCACTTGCCTTTATATAGAAGATTGAATTCAACATAGGACATTATTGGTGCACACACTAACCTCCAATGGATAAGAATGGGAAAGGGAGACAAAGGGGACTGAGAGGGCCCGGCCTTAAAGGGGTCCAAGCAAGGTGACCACGACCAACTTGGGCTCTCCTGATTGGTGTTGGTACCGATCTGTGCGCTCCTGATACGAGAACAATTAGGCATGGAAATTAGGTGGGAACCGAACGAGGATGCGGAGAAGACAAGAGGAAGCGATTGGGAGTCGTCAATGCACATCAATAACACTTAATTTTTACTAGTGATCGACATATAGGCAAGTGCATCAAACACAAATAAAATAGCACTTAATAATTGTCACAAGGTGATTTTGATGTACAATTATCTACACAAGAAACTTCAATATGCAATTCTTATCACTATCACCATAGTGATAAATCACAAAAAGTAACTGAAAACATTGACCCAAATATGTTTTTCACACAATTTCCTCGTGAAACTCTTTTCTTACGACTTTGAGCGAACTTTACGGCATAGCTTATGGGTCTTAAGATATGCGAGGAGTTTAAAATGCAAATCTTTCCACGTTATATTATTTTTGAAATTCCATTGATATAATTTTTTTTTTTCAAAATATATTAAAGAACATTAACGCAATATAAAATTCCATCATGAATATATAAATAATATTAATATTATTTCATTTTGAATTATTATTATTATTTTTGTAGACAACCACACAAGTGTTCTATTATGGATTTGAGCTACATTCTTTGAAATTTATGTTCGTGTAGTGCATTGCTGTTTACTAAGCAAAGAATAATATGAATGTACAGGAGCGTAGATATAGGGACTTGTCTCAGGGTTTTTTTCAGATTGGCAGGGAAGAAGGATTAAGAGGGTTATGGAGAGGCACAGGAGCTGCATTAATGCGAGAGGCGTCATACTCTAGCATTCGTATGGGAGCCTATGAACCTTTTAAGAGGGTAAGCAATAAGAATTTAATCTATAACTGTGAAAAACTCAATATCTACACTAAAATAAATTATAGTGTGAGTTTTGATGTCCGTTTGGACTATTTATCTTGCCTGAAAGCTCGATCTTTTTTTTAAAAGTTTGAATTCATATGTGGCATAAATAATTATTGGCTCACACATGTTCCCTACAATGGGATTTGTTCCACATGAATATACGTTTTATCTGTAATTCTTGATAAAACCCATATTAATTTGATTTAATTGACTAGAACCTGTGTGGATGTCGCTTTAATTCAGACATGGTGATGGCATAGTCGCAGGGGAAGCTTTGTTTTTTGCTTTTCTCTTACATTGCACAAAGATGGAAAGTTTATATTTATAAGATGGTACACACACTAGAAGCTTTGACAACTTGAAGCAAGCTTTAAGGTGCAAGTCCTAGGTTGATGTGTTCGGGAGAGGAGCTAGTTGCCGTGCACCATATGTAGATGGGTCTGTTGTACTTATTTAAAGCCACTTCAGACAGCCAAATTTTCATCGTAGATCTGATAGTATGTGCTGAATCTAAATATTTCACTTCAGACCATAGTTTGCATACTCGTACTCAGCAAATACTGCAGACCAAAAAAATTTGACTCGCAATACTTGGCAACTTAAAAATACACAAATTTCTTTAAAAAACATACATTTTAAGCAACATATGAAATGGCCAAAAACTCGCCAAAACTCGGCAAAAACTCGCGAGTCAAAAATGGCGAGTATTTCTGGAGATTACTCGTTTGGAATTTTTGGCGAGTACTCGCCGGGTTTTCTAACTATGCTTCAGACATTTAAATTATGTGGAAAATATTTTTTAAGATATTACATGATGACGTTTTAAATACAAGGAAAAGAAGTTGGTCCATATCTTCTACATTAAGTCACGCTCTTTGTGTGTACCTATTTATCATCATATGATTTGCTATTTTTAATGTGACTTGTTGTGATGACTACTTTTTATTCAAAATTTAACTTTGAAAGTGACATATACTAGCTTTTATTTAATCATGAAATGGTCATTTATTTTTCAACTACCTTCACAACTATCCATGCTCACCTATTGGTCTCTCTCCCTTAGCATCCTCCTCTCCCAAGTACTAATATTGCTTAGAGGTGCTTGCTTGTCTTCTGTTTATAAAACATTAATTAAAATGTTCTTTTCTTTGCATCCACACTCTTTATGGTTTAACCCTTAGTTACATAATGCCTTGATGTTGCATTGGAAATAAAGCTCGAGGGCTTGTAGGGCCATTTCATCATCTTTGCTAGCAATACGATTTTTATCCCTTTTAACAGAGATTTTAAAACTGTCATCTTTTGACTAGAATGCTAAGCCACTTATACATTATTGACATCACCCATTTTTTCGTGCCACATCCAATGGTTGTAGACTTCCTTGCCACATCCCATGCCAAGTGTGAGTTTTTCAATCAATATGGATATCATATGGGTGAAGCTGATGGCAGCAATATGATTAAGAGGGACTTCTGGAGCTAATTAGATGTCAAAATCTAGTGCCACACATACAGCTCTAAATGTATCCTTTTTATATATAATCGGTGTTCATTAGGGTCCAATAACACGTCTCTAGTTTGTAAGTGATCCATGTGGCAGATCAAGTAGGAGATACTACACACTGCTATCGTTCAGTGTATACTGGGCCATTATTATTTTTCTGGTATGGAATATTTTGTTTATGTGCCATTTTGTGTACCCTATTTAGTGATGATAGGTGACAACAGGTGAATATTTAGTGGCAGGATGAGAATGCTTCCCAATGTAATACCATGGGTGGAAGACCACCATTGTTTTAGGTCTAGGATGTCTATTTTAAAAGTATTTATCCCCCATTTTATGATCCTTTCATAATCAATACAAACCTATGTGGTTATCAGTATCACATTTCTTGCAGGAAAATTGAATTTTTGACCTAGGACGTGTAGGTGGAGTGCAATACAATTTTCATCAAATGTCCAGCATCAAACAC
This sequence comes from Taxus wallichiana var. yunnanensis, assembly GCA_018340775.1. Lineage (NCBI taxonomy): Eukaryota > Viridiplantae > Streptophyta > Pinopsida > Cupressales > Taxaceae > Taxus > Taxus wallichiana. The sequence goes on from CM031244.1 coordinate 499,287,897, forward strand.
AACCCATAACCTACATTTGCACGAATCTTGGCTAGCAAATAAAAATTTGGAAAATAAGATGTTTGAGGTCAAAATGTCCAAAGATGATGTGCTTGCAGGCCATTAAATGTCATCTGTGATAGACTAAACACACTATGATACCATGGTGTAGCATCCCAATGTCCAAATGGACACAAAAACACTAATTTAAAAAAAAAACTGAAAATAGAACCTAATGACATCGATAAGAGAGAAATTATATTAATGTCCACAAATGACCAAAAATAGGTCAATGGAACTTGCCTGCCAAAATTGTATTGCACTCCACCTACACGAAATTGAGCTATTGTATCACATACTTTGGTATTATAGTGCGATCATCTTAAATCTTCAAAGTTCTGCCTGCTATCACGTATTCCATTGTATGAACTAAATCTCAAGCAGTATACTTTCATGCTTACATCCTGGTTTCAGGAGATTGAAAGAAGGATTGAAATATCTGTAAGAGTAGAATCTACAACCGAAAATTCAATGTATATGGATAATTTGTTGTAACATAGATGCAATTTTCTTTATTCTGGTTTTAAAATTGATGCAATCACGGTTAGGGAGTCGAGCTAACAACAACCTTAGACTATGCAGCCTAAATTTATACACTCGAAAGAATGTCCACCCAGATTCACGCGGTGATGGAACATCATAGAACTTCTCTTTATTGATTTCAAAACAAAATCACAATGCTCGCAGACACACTTCTAGCCTATGACAGACTCCAACCTACATAGATATTACACTATACATCCTCAAGGGGTCATGACTCACTCCTACAGAATTGTATGCAGTTGTGCACACGCTCCTAGCAAGTTACTCCTTTGGAGCTACTCAAGCATCCTCCAGGAAGAACAATGAAGACTTCTTGCTGCGGGCTAACTCTTTAATCTCTTTTTGGTTCAAGCTTAGCTTGAGCTAACCTCTTTGTTCTTGTTAGCTATCCTCTATGAAAGGAGATCATTCCCTTTAATGGTATGCCCACTCAGGAAGCAGTTTGGCAGAGAAACATCTCTGTCGAGACGTGGCAGCTCCCTTTAATGAATCTCCACTACTCCTTAGTTATGCTCAAGTAGTCAGGGCATTACTATTTGGCCTTCAAGTGACATGTTGCACATCATTGTAAAACCTATTAGCTGCATGGAATGCTTACTAGGATGCTACATGGAATTCCACTAAACTTTGCAGAAAATTTTGGATTTGGTGGACATGTAGCTCCAAAGATGACACTTGCACATAAGAACGCAAAGCTTTGCAGAAACAAGAATTGCATATGCTTGGAGGTCCGTCACAGAGGTTTACAATCAAATGGTATGTTGTGTGATTTAAGGAATCCCTGGGACACCCATAGCCCCTTTTAGTGTTGCAAAATGGATTGAAATCGTAGGATTTTGCAAGATTCTGTTGTTGCACCCACTTTGTAGGGCTCGTAGGGTATCACAGGGAAAAATGGCTGCAACCACTTATCGATCCTACTCCTAACTGTTTTTGGTTAATGTGAGATTGTTTGTGAACTTGGATGCTCCTGCATCACACACCCTGGGTAAGTGAAATGAACCATGAACATGAACATTCAGTGAGTTCTTCAATAGATTTCCTACGCTTTGTAACTTCGGATGTGCTCATCCATGTTGCATCTTCATCTGCTGTGTTCTTCCACTTCACTGAGTACTCGTGGCACTCCTTCCCTCTAGTCTTCTTGATGACTATGGTATCGATCACCATCTTGATCTCCTCTCTTACCAATTCAGGTAATTGTTCTCTCCAATCCACAATTGGAGAATCCAAATTTACTTTCTCATCACTTGTTTGCCTCTCACAGTAAGGGTACAAGCCTGCTCTGTTGAAGATGAGTAAAATATCGACCCTATATGGTAACTCTATCTTGTATGCATTTGCTGCAATCTTCCTTAGAAACATTGCATGGACCAATTTTGTAACATTTCAACTTATCATAGGTTCCTCTAGGAAAACCTCTCCTTCCTCAGATGCGCTACCATGTCACCTACCTCACATTCCAGTTTGCTGCTTCTGCGATCAATATGCTGCTTGTAATTTGCAATACTCTCTTCTAACTATTTCCTCACTTGATGGTGTATGTCATGCACATACCGTGCAAAGCTTTTTACTTATCCACTTCTTCCATCCACATCACCAATGTCTCGCAGTTCTATGACACTCATGGGCTGTGCCCATATACAATATGAAATGATGTTCTTTCAGTCCTCTTGTTAAAATTAATTGCTTTAAGAAAATTCAGTTTGCGCAAGATTTAGTCCCACAATTTTGGCTTCTCTCCCACTAAACATCACAAGTTAACAAGATTCTTGTTGACTACCTTTGTTTGACTATTTATTTAGGGATGATACATTGAACTGAATCGTAGCTTGGTATTCAACTTCCTCCATAACATCCTCCATGAGTGACTAGTGACTCCTCTACTATACTTCTCCTTGACCAATCTCTCTTGCATAGATCCTCAGGGTATGCACAATTGTTGTTCTCATAGAAACTATCCTTCTTACAGGAATATTCTAACCACGATTTTGTTGGCGAAATAATTTGTCGCAAGGGAAAATTAGTGGTTTTCACCAATGGTCATGGGACTAGGTCCTCCTCTTGGGAATGGGGAGGCTCCCATTTATTGAATGCGGGAAAAGTAAAATCATGGGTGGTCATTAGGCCGGGATCACACAGGAATACTCCACTAAACATGTGGCAAATTGTTTGTATGGAATACAAGGGAGGAATTTGCTTGAGAGAGGTAAAGGGGAGGTAAGAAAATAGGGAGAGGGTTAAGGTTGTGAGTAGGCACTTAAAATTTCACAAACATTAACCAGAGTAGGTCCACATTCAACAGAAGGAAAACAACTATGTAAGCAATAGTAAAATTAACAAATTAAAGACACAAAGTTCTATTGATTTATTCCTCAAAGACACAATTCTTTCTTGGTTGATCAAGATTTCAAAGCTTGCATAGTGGGAAAGTAGGAAGTAGAAGAAAATAGACAAGGAGATAGAAGAAAATAGCTTCTTGCTTGTAGTAAGAAAAAAGCTATCAACCCTTTGGAATGGAGAAACCAATATATAGCTTACGTGTCTCATCTCCCCCCAGTGACTTTTCACATTCCTACCACTTGTGACCTTTCATATTCCTATAGGAATAAAGATGAGTCCTTTTCTTATTAATGAAAAATAACTCTTACAATGCAAATTAAAAGGTCACTTAAGTGAATAAGACGAAAAACCAAAAAGTACATTCCCAACGAAGAATTAGAATGTAGAGAGAGGGAAGAAGAGAGTGATCAATCTGAGGATGAAGAAGCTTCTCGATGATGAAGAGCTTGCTCTTGGTGAACTCTGTGGAAATGCTCCAAGGATGAAATCCTTGCCTTTGACCTCTTTGTTGAACTGAGCCACTGCGAGTGCAACCTTCTCCTCTTATGAGATACTCTTTCTCACCAAGGAGTGAGAATCAAGACAACTCATCTCGGATATCAATATGGGAAACACTATCCCAATGGGTTATTTCTTTCTCGATCTCAACCTTTGCCATCTTCACCTTGGAAATAGTGGTGAGAGCAAAATTGAATAGAGAGAGGATCTTAGGTGATAGTACTTTCCTTTTTCAATGATCTTCTCCACCCATCCATCCATCATTGGCTCAAAACTGAGTATTTGATCTTCATGATGACGAAGACTAGTGAAATGGATATGAATGGATTTGACCAAAATCCTAGCACTTACTATTTTTAAGAAAATGGTCCTACCCCGGATATCAATTTTTAGAAAGTGGTCTTCTGAATGTCGGAATGAGATGAGAGTGGTCTCAAAAGTTTCGTTTTCATTCCGGGATGCTTTGCTCCAAATTTTAGACAATTCTCTCGTCTGGATCAATGGGGAAGTGCAAATTTCATCAAGAGGGCAGAATATTGAGAGAAAACTCAGTCCTCCATATCTCCAAAAATAATCCACTTCATCATGCAAGAAATATCTCAAATGAAAGCTGATTTTATGAGGATCATCTGCTCCAAATTTCAGGCAATTTGACTCGTTGATCACAAAAAATGCAAATTTCATCGAAGAGGGCAGAATATTGAGAGAAAACTCAGTCCTCCATATCTCCAAAAATACTCCACTTCATCATGCAAGAAAAAATCAAATGAAAGCTGATTTTTGAGGATCATCTACTCTAAATTTCAGGCAATTTGGCTCATGATCACCGGAAAAAATGCAAAGACATTTTCAGCTGTTTTGGGCAAAAATGGAGTTCTTGGCTGGAAAATTATTTCTCAAATAGAAAATAAATCATGCCATGATAGCCCCCAAGTGATAGATCATCTGAAAGGCATTTTCAAATGGAGCACGGAGTCAGGGGTTTAATGGCTTCCATGGAGGCAAAACATGAAGTTTCAATGGAGTTTCATGTTACACTTCATCTATTTTCATGTTGAGGTGCTCTTTTGGGGGAAAACTAATTATAAAATGACCAAGTGTTGGAGTTTTAACCCTTTTTTATTTTTAGCACTTTAACTCACCATTAACCCAACATGACCTTAACTCGGTCACGGGTTAGAGGGTGAGTTAGAGGTTAGAAAATGCACCCATGACAATAGGGGATAATGGGGACACTAAGTTGCACTTTGCATGAGATCGTGACAAGTGTCACCATGTGAGAGCAAGAGAGAGATGGAGGGGCTAAAAACAAGCTCTCGGAGGTCGAGATGAGGTCCTCCATGTGTTCTGGCTAACTCCATGCGCTGGGCACACTTTTGTGTCCCTACTGTCCCCTTGGATGTTGGGACAAAGGGACAAGGGACAACAAGCTCAAAAAAATGCGCCATGGGTGGAGTTTCTCATGAGGGGCCAAGTTGGTCTTAACACAAGTTTGCAACTTTTCCTAGCAACTTGGGTTGTCACTTAAGTGATGAAAACATTCTTCCACAAGGGGGCACACTTTTGTGTCCCCACTATCCCCTTGCACCAAGGGACAAGGGACAACAAGAGTGAAAAAGTGCGCCAAGGGGTCATGATTTTGAGTTGTAAAGTGGCCTAGGGAGCAAGTTATCAAGTTTTAAGTGACACAACTTAACTTCTTAATAGGAAGGCACACTTTTGTGTCCTCACCGCCTCTTGCACTAAGGGACAAGGGACAAATGAGGGTGAAAAGTGCGCTCAAGCTTATAAAACATGTTGATGTCACCCTGCCAACGTGAGAATGAACATGGAAGTTGCTTTTTCCGCCTCAGAGCATATTTTGGAGTTCGAGGCCAAACCTTATATGATTTTGAATCCAAATCACTTGTTGAGTTCATTCCAACCTATGTCACAAGGTTCGCCGAATTTTTACCTAAAAATTCAAAATTTGGCGATTAAAATTCAAAAATAAAAATTCGCCAAGTTTGTTGGAGTTCGTTGAGTGTTTTTTGCGATGTGCGGGTCGTGATAACAAGGAGGTAGTCATGTCTCACGTTCGCGGGAAGGGTTTCTTTTTTCCTATACGTCTCGTCATCACAAACTATATAGAAAAAACGACGCAAAACAATTCGCCATACAGGGGATTTGAGCATGACATGGCATGATCGGGAGGAGCTCACACCGCAACCAACATCATCCCCGTGAAAACGATTCAAAAACGAGTTCATCGATACTCCACGTAAAGGAGCTTTTTCATCACTAATTTGTTTTTGTTTTGTTTTTATTCTTTGATTATTCTAATTTTATTTTAGATAATAGTTAGATCTTTTTAAAGTTTAGTTTTTATTTGATTTTTTATATATCTTTTCTAAATACGTATTTAATATGTATTAATATTTTATCTTTTTTTTATTTTGAAATTTATTTGCTTTTAATTTTTTTATTTATATTTATATTATATTATTTATTTATATATATATATAATTATTTTATATTTATTTATATATAAATATATATTTATTATTTTATTTTTGGTCGAATTTAATGGCATTTTTTTCAAACTTTATCTATTGGGCGAACTTAAAACCGAATTTTATCCTCGTTGAACTTGAAATTGAACTCGAACCTTGTGACTTAGATTCCAACCATTTTCAAGAGCTGATTCTACTTGCAATTTGATTTTCAGGCCTAGTCACTCTTTTAACACAAAGAGGCAACGACAATGACCCAAACTATCATGGAAAGTTGTGGGGCCAAGGATCAAAATTGATATATCCACCATGTAGTGGACTCCAAGAGATTTCCATTGACTATTTGTTTAGCTTCCAACTCCTTCTGGAACTCCCGGAATTTATGGAACAAGGTCACTTTCTCTTCGTTGAAGCTTACATTCCATGTGCCCGACCCGGTTTTGTTTAAATGGATCCCGACACCACATGCCTCCACAAATCTCCTTTAAATTGCCATGGATCACTCCATCGCTTCTCCCGCACAACTTTCATATGGGCTTGAGCCCTTCTAGTTAGCTTCAAGGATATTCTTTTGTTGCAACATGACTAAAAATAGCCATTACGGTGCTTCCAGGAAACACTATTCCACCTTAGAGCTTAGTAGCTTCATAAATCAACTTAGATATACTTCCCTGCACATGAAACACACTTGAAAACCATGTTACCACGCTCTCTCAGCCGAATGAGGATGACACCGACTCAAAGGAACCAAATGATTTGAAAGCCCGATCGAGGATGGGCTCACAATGACCGAAAAGAGGATTTCAAGTGGGGGGTTGGTTGTCATGGCCAAAATTTTAAATTTTGCATGCTAGACATTTAGCATGACAACAATCGTATTGTTTGTACTCGTAGGATTCTTGCATGCTTTACAAACATCTCTCGAAATCCTCATCTTCTTCATACAATTCTTTCATGGAATCAAATCCCACTACTTCAGCTGACATCTTTAGTAAGCCACCTTCTACTTAATGCATTCACAACCGTATCGACTTACCATTTCTATGCTTCAAAACTAAATGAGTAATCAGTACAAAAATTCAACCCATTTCATATGCCTCTCGGTTTAACTTAACTTGTCTAATGACAAATCAGTAGTGCTTGATGATTCATGTATACCACAAACGCATCGGGAAATGATAATGTCTCGCACTTGTTGAAAGCTTGCTCTATGGCATAAAACTCTTGATCATAAATCAATATCTCCGCGTGGCTTGATTCAATTTCTCAAGCTAAAGAAAGCAATGGGCTTACCTTATTTACTCAACACAACTCCAATTACAAGTCTACTCGGAATCACCATCAACCTAAAACACCTTGTCGAAATCGGGAAATTCCAAGACTAGATGTTCAGCTTACCTTCTTCTTCAAACTCTAGAACCTATCCTATGGTTTTGTTGTCCGATGAACTCTTTTTATCTTCTTTCATTGTCTCGAGTGATGGGTGCACATATCCCACCAAAATTCTTGATGAACTACTTATAAAAACTTGCGAGGCCATGGAAGCTTCAAGCTTCAAACATGCTACTCGGTGATGGCCACACTAGGATGGCTCTCACCTTCTCAGGATCCATTTGCAATCAATTTTGGGATAACACAAAACCCACATAAACCAACTCTATCTTCATAAAGTTGCACTTCTTCAAGTTGATTGCCAAATCCTATCAGAGTCTTCTGCAATACTTGGCATATAAGCATTAAGTGCTCTCTCCCTTTGTCCTATCAAGATCAAAAAGTCATCCAAGTATACAATGTCAAGCCTCCCCAAGAATGGCTTTAGTAGTTCATTTACGAGTCTCATGAATGTATTTAGTGCGTTTATTAGCTCAAAAGATATGACAAGTCATTCATATAAACCATCCTTTGTTTTGAACATAGTCTTCCATTCATCCCCTTCTTGATTTTGATCGTTATCCCACAATATTCACTCTTCAAATCAATCTTTGTGAAGTACTTAGGTCATCCATCGTAGGCAATGGAAATATGTACTTGATAATAAGCTTATTGATGGCTCTAGAATCGGCACATCCTCTACTCAATGCTCTTTCTTCGGTGCTAACACCATTGGCTTTGCATAAGGGCTTAAGCTTTCCTCGATCAACCCTTTTGTACTTGTCTCATAATTTCCTTATTCTCCAGTGTGTCTCCTATACGCCCTTGTTTGGAAAACTAGATCCTCGGATCAAATCTAGGTGATAACCGATACTCCTCACTGGGGTAATCCATCCGTATATCATCGGGAAATGATATTCTTATACTCACTAAAAAAATCCTTCACCTCTCCAAGAAAATCGTCAGCTTTTCTCGTGATTCCAACTTGTAGTTGTTTGGGAACGAAATCATAACATGCCTTCTCCTTTTTCGCATCCCTCAAGAACTAATTTATTAAAATCAACATATTTTCAAACCGTTGTCCACTCCTCCTTTGTCCTTCAATGGGCTTAGTTTATACTTCCTATTGTCCTTCGTAAGGGTGTAGGTGTTTGCTCTACCATCGTGCAATGCTTTTCTATCAAATTGCCAAAACCTTCCTAACGACACATGACAAATGTCCATTGACATGATATCACGCAATACTTCATCCTTATATACACCGATCTGAAAATTACTAAACATTGTTCATTCACCAAAATTTGGTGTCCCTTTAGCAACCAAGACGCCTTATATGGATTTGGGTGCGCGATCCTCTTCAACCCCAACTTATACCATCTTATATGGCACAAGATTGTTTATGCTACCACTATCAATGATAACCTTGCAACACTTACCTTCGAACTTGCATGTGGTTCTGAATATATTCTTCCTATGCATCGGCTCATTCTCCTTTTTTGCAGGTTTTAACAATACTCTCTTCATCATGAGAGCTTCTCCATGGTCTTGTTCCTATGTGCAATCCGGTGATACAACACTCTACTCATCAACTTATGTAATATGATTCTTAGCCTCATTTCTTCTTCCTTTGTCTTGCTGAGCTTGCACGCATTCAAATGCACTATGCCCTGTATCTCCACATTTTAAGCATGTAATGAATCCTCTACCTCTTTCATGTTTAGAGTATCCTCTTCCTCTAGAAGGATATTCTCCGCCTCACGGTGCACTATTCTGGCTTTGAGAAGTACTTTCTTCTCCTTCATGCGTATGCTGTCCTCTACCAGTATGGGGTTGGTCCTCTTCCTCTCTCAAACTTTCCTTTGCCTCTTGTGTTGCTTTGTTGCCTTTTAGACAATGAATGTATTTGGTGTGTTTGTCAGGTCAAAAGGTATGACAAGCCATTCATACAAACCGTCCTTTGTTTTGAACACAATCTTCCATTCATCCCCTTCTTTGATCTTTATCCCGATCCTGTGGTATCCACTCTTTAGATCTATCTTTGTGAAGTCCTTAGGCTATCCATCATAGGCAATGGAAATATGTACTTGATAGTAATCCTATTGATGGCTTTGAAATCAATGCACATTCTCTATTCTCAGCACCCTTTTTTAGGTGCTAACACCTTTGGCTCTGCACAGGGGCTGAAGCTTTCCCTAATCAGCCTTTGTGTACTTATCTCATAGTTTCCTCTTTCTCTAGGGCGTCATCCTATACGCTGCCTTGTTAGGAAAACTAGATCCTTAGATCAAATCTAGGTGATAACTGGTACTCCTCACAGAGGGTAATCCATCCGGTATATCATTGGAAATGATATCTTTATACTCACTCAACAAATCCTTCACCTCTCCAAGCAAATAAGTTGCTTCTTATGCGATCTCAACTTGTAGTTGTTTAGGAACGAAAGCATAACATGTCTTTTTCTTATTTGCCTCCTCAAGAACTACTATATTAAAATCAGCATATTTTTCAAACTGTTGTCCTCTCCTCCTTTGTCCTTAAATGGGCTCGGTATGCACCAGTGTAAAAACTTACTAAATATTGTTCATCCCCTTCTTTGATCTTGATCCCGATCCTATGGTATCCACTCTTTAGATCTATCTTTGTGAAGTCCTTAGGCTATCCATCTTAGTCGATGGAAATATGTACTTGATAGTAATCCTATTGATGGCTTTGGAATCAATGCACATTCTCTATTCTCAGCACCCTTTTTAGGTGCTAACACCATTGGCTCTGCACAGGGGCTGAAGCTTTCCCTAATCAACCTTCGTGTACTTATCTCATAATTTCCTCATTCTCTAGGGGCGTCATCCTATACGCTGCCTTGTTTGGAAAACTAGATTCTTAGATCAATCTAGGTGATAACTGGTACTCCTCACAGAGGGTAATCCATCCGGTATATCATTGGAAATGATATCTTTATATTCACTCAACAAATCCTTCACCTCTCCAAGCAAATAAGTTGCTTCTTATGCGATCTCAAGTTCTAGTTGTTTAGGAATGAAAGCATAACATGCCTTTTTCTTATTTGCCTCCTCAAGAACTACTATATTAAAATCAGCATATTTTTCAAACTATTGTCCTCTCCTCCTTTGTCCTTAAATGGGCTTGGTATGCACCAATCTAAAACTTACTAAATATTGTTCATTCACCAAAATTTCATGTCCCTTTAGCAACCAAGACGCCTTATATGGGTTTGGGTGTGCAACCTCTTCAACCCCAACTTATCTACCATCTCATATGACACAAGATTATTTGTGCTACCACTATCAATAGATAACCTTGCAAGTTGCAACGCTTATGTTCGAACCTGCATGTGGTTCTGAATAGATTCTTCCTCTCTGCACCGGCTCATTCTCCTTTTGTAGGCTTCAATAACAGTCTCTTCATCGTGACCTTCTCCATGCTCTTGTTCTTATGTGTGGTCTGGTGACACAACACTCTACTCATCAACTTATGCAATATGATCCTTAGCTTCATTTCTTCTTTCTTTGTCTTGTTGTGCTTATGAGCATTCAAATGCTCTATGCCTTGTATCTCCACATTTGAAGCACATAATGAATCCTATGCCTCTTCCTTGTTTGGAGTATCCTCTTCCTCTAGAATGATATCCTCTGCCTCTTGGTGTGTTATTTGGCTTTGAGAAGTACTTTCTTCTCCTTTATGCATATGCTGTCCTCTACCACTATGGGGGTTTGTCCTCTTTCTCTTGCAAACTTTCCCTTTCCTTTGGTCTTGTTTTGTTGCCCTCTAGACAACTCCTTTGCCTTCACCTTTAAAGCGTACTAATAAGCTTGTCATGTGGAACGCACCCTCATCATCACAAACTCATCTTATATGGAAACTCGTAGACCATTTATGTACCTTGAGATCTTTTCATCATCATATTCCACATGACTATCTCAGATGGTGAGCCTATAGAATTGTTATGTGCAACCCTTTACACTTGTCTCCTTTTGTCTTAGGGTTTGTAGTTTCTTGAATAAACTTAACTAATAATTATAAGGCAAAAATTTACCCTTTGACTTTGCAATCATCCTATCCCAAGACTTGATTTTGTCTTGACCCCTACCAACTCACTCGCCTAAACATGATCCTTCCATAGGATAAACATGAACTTCACCCTCTTGGGGTCTTCCACTGCTATGCCCTTAATCCTATATCTTACATTGGATGTGTATGGACAACTTGTGGCTATCATAACTTCTTATCATGATGTATCTCTTTCATATGTGTTATATTATCATTAGTGGGTCGGCCTTGGTGATGGCCATAACATAGGAATAGTATATATAGAAGTTAGTAGGTAGTAGTTGATCATCATATTGAGCACTTGAGTCTTATTGTGTGGTTTGGAGGTTGCCCCCTCGAAGTGGCTAAGCTATTCTACTTGCATATTGTGATCATTTCTCTACAATTGGATGTTCTTTGTGTTCTATTGCTGCTGATATTCAGATCTATCTAAGTAATTTCATTACATCCACTTGTTCATACTCAAATGTATTTCTCCAACTCAATGATCTAGTGAATGAGTTCTTCAGACACAAACACCGGAATAACTAGGGGTGTCCAAATCTTGGTTTACCTTCCATTCTCGGCAATAGCCTTGATGAATCTATCTTCTAGTTCATCCATCACCTCTTCCATCTAGATGTCAGATGCTTCTTGTTCTTCGTCTTGACTGATATCGAGCAATTCCTTGTCATTGCACAACTTCCATAGTCTCCAACCGGGCTTGGATTCCTCTAAATATCTTTTCTAAGTCTGCAACTCTAGGTGCTCTCCCCATCTTCCATACGTTGCACCTTCTCTGTTCTTTTTAATAACAACATCAGTGACACCTTCTACCCAACACTCTCTCCTTGGAAGGTGCCACCACTGTTTTCTACCTGCACTAACAAATGTGGAAAACACACTTTCTTATCACATTTGAAGGATACAACCCACTTTGATACCAAATGATACAATCACAGTTAGGAGTCGAGATAACCTTAGACCGTGCAGCCTAAACTTATACACTTAAAAGGATGTCCACACAGGTTCGTGTGGTGATGGAACATCACTAAACTTTTCATTGATTTAAAAAAAAATCACAATGCTTGCAGACAAACTTACTAGATGTAGCCGCAGTTAGGGAATCCAATTAAGGACAGCCTTAGACCACACAACGTTTTGAACCAACACAACTCTTCACTGACTCAACAGCCCTACACAAGGAAGCAATTGAGATAAAAACACTTTAGTTGATTTCAATGAGGAAATAAAAGCCACACAACATAAAATCAATCACAAATAGATACAATTCTTGCACAATCTCAGAGGTGATACAATGACAACAAACCTTTTCGATCTAAGTAGATCAATCTACAACTATCTAAAACCTACCTTCCAACAACCCAACACTAATCAAGCTTTAGAAGAGAAGAACCTCACTAAACTTCCCCTCCAAAGGTAAGGGTGAGTTCTTGTAGAAGCAAGTTAACACCTACGTACAATATATCGCTCTCAGCTACATTCTATCCTGATGACATTTACTAAAGCTCCCTACAATATTAATGTCAGAATCCACCACGTAAGATGAGGCCAAAATGTTCCTTAATGGATCACAAGTATAACACAACTCAAAGAACACAAGTTTGCTCAATGAACTTAATATTTGTGTTTAGTGAATCTTCGTTGGCTCCTTCAAGTTATATTCCTATGCAACGAACCTGCTCTGATACTAAATGATGCAATCACGGTTAGGGAGTTGAGCTAACAACCTTAGACTGTGAAGCCTAAACTTATACACTCAAAACCTGATGTCCACACAGGTTTGTGTAGTGATGGAACATCACCAAACTTTTTATTGATTTCAAATCAAAATCACAATGCTTGCAAACAAACTTATTAGATGTAGCCACAGTTAGGGAATCCAATTAAGGACAGCCTTAGAGTTAGACCATGCAACGCTTTTGAAACAACACTACTCTTCACTTACTCAACAGCCCTTCACACAGAAGCAATTGAAATAAAAACACTTTTGTTGATTTCAATGAGGAAACAAAAGCTACACAAACATAAAACTGATCACAAACAACTACAATCCTTACACAATCTGTGAGGAGATACAATGACAACAAACCTATTCGATCTGAGTAGATCAATCTACAAAACTATCTAAAACTTACCTTCCAACAATCCAACTCTAATCGAACTCTAGAAGAGAAGAACTTCACTAAAATCCTCCCTCCAATGTAAGGGTGAGTTCTTGTAGAAGCAAGTTGCCACCTTACAGTATTTGCTCTCAGCTACATTCTACCCATATGACATTTACTAAAGTCCCCTACAATATTAAATGTCACAGTACACCATGAGAGATAAGGCCAAAATGTTCCTTAATGCATCACAAGTATAACACAACTTGAAGAACACAAGTTGGCTCAACAAACTTAATATTGTGTTTAGTGAATCTTCATCTGCCCATTCAAGTTATATTTCCAATGCAACAAACCAACTGAAGTGAAATTCTTGTGCTCCCTTACTATTTTGCACGTACATAATGCTTTTGTGCCCATAAGTCTCTGCACAAAGTGTCAAGATGAAACCTCATGTGTTTGCTCAAATAACCTCCAATGATTTGCCGTTTCAATGGTAGCTTTGTGCCATCAAAATGAACCTCTGTACATAACACGAGCCTCTGATTTTGAAACATGCATTATTGCATACCAAGTAAGGGTAACAAAGTATTCGAGTGTCTGGAGTTTCTTGGTCCTGCACTAAATGCTCAAGTCTTACATCGACTTCTAATAGCCAGTTCTACTATCAAGAAGATACCACAAAACTTTTGAATTCTTTTGATGGTACCACAAAATAAAACAAGTGTAAAAACAAGCAAAACTACTCTTAATTGTTTTGGTCGACACACTTTACTTGTGAACCTAAATGCTCCTACATTATACATCTTGGGTAAGAAAATGTTGCACGAGCTCTTGCTCATGAAAGCTTTGTTATTGGTGTTCCATGTCTAGTTGCTTCAGCCATGCTGATCCTTGTCACATCTTCAATTTCTCTGCCTTTCCACTTAACCAAATATTCCTTGTAGTCTTTGTTGTACGTTGTCTCGATTCTAGTATCAATCACTCTTTCTATTTCCTTGCACATCTTCTTTGGCACTTGTGGTCTCCAATCAATTGAATATGAATCTGTAGTTGTACTTTCTCCACTGCCTTGTTATTCAAAATAAGGATACGAATCCACCACATTAAAAAATGTTTGAACTGTCTACACCCTTTGGCAATCCAATCTCACATGCATTGGATGCAAATTTTCTCAGCACTTTGCACACCCCTATCTTTTTCCATTTCAACTTATCATATGTCCTTCTTAGAAATCTTTCTTTACTCAAATGAACTAAGACCATGTCTCCAATTTGAAATTCAACTTCCCTTTGTTTCATATCTGCACGTTGTTAGTACTGTGTTACTCTTCTACAATTGTTTTCACGCTTGTTGGTGCACTTCATGAATATATTCTCTGAAGTCTTTGACTTCTGCACTCTTTCCTTGCTCATCTCTAATGCTACACAGCTCCACAACACCTCTTGGACTACTTCCATATACGATCTAAAATGGCATCCTTTACTTCTATTCACTCTTTGAATTTTTATAAGCAATCTCAACTTGTGTCAATATTTAATCCCATGTTCCTGGCTTATTTCCAACTAAATATCTTAATAGATTACCTAAACTTGTATTGACTACCTTTGTCTATCCATCTATTTGCAGATGGTATGCTAAATTGATCTGCAACCTTGTATTCAACTTTTTCCATGATGCCCTCTAGAAATATCCAACAAATTTAAAATCTCTGTACAAAACTATGCTGCACTGAAAACCATACAACATCATAATCTCCTTGAAAAATAAATTAGCAATGTGTGTTGCATTACTTGTCTTCTTACATGCTATAAAGTGTGCCTTCTTGGAAAATATATTCACCACAATGAAATGGATTCAAAACCTTTCTATGTCCTAGGCAAACCTAAAACAAAATTTATACATATATCTTCCTACGGTTTATTTTGGATTTTGCGCACTCATTTTAAGCCAAAAATAATTCTCAGCCAACTCCGCTAATGTCCAAAATCATTTGCTAGACTTCCACTGAGTTTTACCTTACCCAAATTCTCACACATTGACTCTCTAGGTATGTACAACGGTTTACCCTTGAATAAAATAATCTAACTAGGGTGTTCTGTAAAAATACCAGCTCTGCACATGCATGCCGTGCTTCTTTTAAAATTTCATCATCTTTGTATTACTCCATAGAATCATATTTTGTGACCTTTATTTACATCTTAGTCAACACGAGATTCCCTCTACTCAATGCATCAACAACACTATTAGACTTACTAATTTTGTGCTTTAATACAAATGAGTAACTCTATAGAAATTCTACCCACTTCATGTGTCTCTGATTCAATTTTCCTTGACTATTGATAAATTATAGTGCTTGATGATCTGTATACAAAACAAACTCCTTAGGCAATAGATAATGTCTCCACTTCTTGAGTGCTTAATCATATATCATATATTCAATTTCTCACTGAAATAAGCTATTAGTGTTCCTTCTCGACTTAACTTTATGCCACTCACATCGCAATCGACTTGAAATACCTTTGAGAAATCTGGCAATGCCAACATTGGTTGCTCAATCACTTTCCTCTTTAACTGCTGAAAACTTTCTTCTGTGTTTGTTGTCCAAGTAAACTACATTTTATGAATTTTTAGATTCATTTTGCTGGTAGTCATACTAGTAAATATTTTTGGATATACTGTGTAAAGATTTTTAAGTCTGACATTTCAAGAACAATGCTGGACCATCATCAGGTAGAAGAGGAAGCATAACTCCATTTTATCTCCTCGCATCACCTCTGTGATAGATGCACATGTACCTCTGAAGTTTCAAATGAACTTCTTGTAAAAACTCGCCATGCCATGAAAACTTTGTGCTTCAAATGTGCTCCTAGGTGACGGCCAATCAAGTATTGCTCTCTTTTTCTGGATCCATTTTCAAGTACACAAGTTTTTATTTCATAAAACTACAGTTCTTCACATTTATCAACAACTTCTCTCACAACTGCTGCAACGCTGGTCTCAAGTGCATCAAATGCTCTTCCTTCGACATGCTAAAAATCAGAATGTTATCAAGATAAAAGAGTGATCTCATCAGTTTTACAAATTGATCCAGTATAGAAGAGTACACCCCTGCGACAATACTGAGCTTTACAATGAATAGCCCAAAGACTTTCTAACAAATACGCTTCATGTATTAACAACTTCATTACACAAAACCTGAACCAGAATCAGTCCTTATTGTGATTAAGTTTATTCAACCTATCAACCTTGAACCTTTTGGTTTTTTCTTATGATGCTTTGCTATGCACAACAATAATAATTTAGACAGTTTAAAATAGTAATTACTCAAATACTTGGATCATGAATGAAAGATAATGAAGATAGAAACACTGCTTCCTGAATGGTATGAATGAGATGCACATGCAATCTCTAACAGTAGGCGTGCTTTAAGTAGTGAAGTATTAGGGTGCTACTGCACCCAAATACTTCTCAATACAACGATAAATATCCTCAGATGGATAAAATAATTATAATTGATTGAAAATTTGAAGTGTCATTGTCTAGTTAACCTTGTTTAAGAACCAAATGCGTCTGACGTATGATGGTGTGCACCTTGGAACTTAATAGCACTGTCATTCGAGGCACTTTATCCTATTAATTTCCTAGAGGTAATATGATTATCATTTTGTACTAAAGAATTTGCTCTCCTATATGCAGTACGGCCTTCCCACCAATGCTTGTGTGATAACATCTTTATTATATCTTGGATTTCTATGAAAGGATGATAGTGAACCAGAAATGGTCATTTTGAACAGGCTTTAGGTGGTGATGATCCAGCACACACTCCGCTTTGGATTAAGGTTAGTGCTGGTTCAGCTGTAGGCTGTGTTGGAAGTGCAGTAGCCAACCCAACAGATGTTGTGATTGTTCGAATGCAAGCATCCAGTCATGCAAGAGGTGTTATGGGTGGTGAGAAAGGAAATCTCTTCACCTTTCGAATATTTCAATTCTGCTTGCATACATTTGATGCTTACAAGTTTCTGTCAACATCCCCTGTTTATAAGACAACAAACAAAACCAAATTGCATAAGATTACACGGTGTCTTCTTATATGAGATTCGCCATAGTGATATAGAGATGTAATAATCCCATGTTTTGTATGCAAATCAAATATAATTGAACCTCATGAAGCCTAATGTTGAGTGAAATCAGCTAGAGGTTAAAAATGAAGGTATCCAAGTCATTGTATGAGGAAAATTGTCGATATTACATCATGTGTTGTTCATGTTCAAGCTTATCTTTGCCAATTGTCACACTTTTCCTATCTCTGCTTGCTAATGGGAAAACAAAATTCCTTATGTGTAGAGTTCATATATGATGCATGTCAGGTAAAAGATACGCAAAAGCATGCCAAGGCTTTCTTATCTATTCTAATCCATTTTGTGATTATAGATGGAGAAAGAGTCATTACATACTGAAGTGTTTGACATTTCTTTTTGACCTTTTCAAGATAATCAGCCAGACTTTTCTAATTTATTGAATGCTTCTGTGTTCAAAGAAAGTTTTAATAACCCGTGTTCAGAGGACTTTCTGTGAAATATAGAATACACGAAGGAAAAACTCATAGTTTTACTTTCTTCAGGTGGTGGATTTCTCTCATATTTTGTATGGACACTGGTATTGTATGTCTTTAATTCATTTGTGGATTAGTAGAGACCCTGTCAGCCTTGCAAACCCCAATACCTGTTCAGGTCTTTGGAAACCACAATCTTTGTAGCTTAACCTCCAGGCTTGCATTTTCATGTGTACCTTGCCACTGCCTTATGCATGCTTCCATGTTGTGGAATTTCATGATGTCTTATATAGTTCCAAGGGTGGATTCATCATCCATACATATGGATCAAACACAGGAAGATATATGGGCCACAAGGCTCATTTGTTGTCCCTCTCTGGAATTTGTCCCGTCATACACACAATTACATGGCCAAAGTTATGTACACATTTAGTAAACATCATTGAATTATGCACTATGTAGCTCAAAAATGTATATGCATATGAGCTGTCCATTGATATTGTCATTCATAGTCATAGGGAGTATGTGGGGCCATAGATTCACGGAAATAGGGGAAAGATATATGAAAATGCAGACCATTTACTCCCTGGGAGTTATTGGCAACCGCACTTACCAAAATCTATATGCATCCTCTCAGTTGCCATCCTAAAAATGGCCATTCACGACTTATGAAATGGGTTTATATCTATAAATTTTAAATTTAAGTATAAATAATGATAAATCTAGCCATATGTGATGCATTTAATCAAATTTGAAATTATAAATGACCACATAAACGTACTCATCTAATAGTTTCTGGTAGGATTAATTCTCGAGTACAAAAAATAAGCCTCAACTCTTGTAATCACTTTGTATGCAAACTAATTTGTTTGTTAAAATTTATTTCTATGGTTTTGCATATAGTCTATTTTTCATAATCGCGGCCAACTAAAAGAATATGCTAGATTCCTAGTGCCTAGATGCTATTATATCCTTGGATGTGCAAATTATTTGATGGAAACATAGGAATCTAAAATTAACCGTGATGAAGAGGCCTATCTTGTAAAATAAATTTGGTAGGGTACAGATGTTTTTTGTTTAGTTTTGCTTTCTTGCGTATATTTGTAAGACTAATATAGGAAGATAAGGCCATAATGGGATAATAGCAATGAGATCTTTGAATTGTTTGCTCTTAATCCACATTGTTCAGATTGCAAAGTTTTTAATAAATACTATTTTTTGAGAATGCTTTTCTTTTGATGATGAAGTGATCATCGCATAAATCTCATTGTTAATTTTCAATGCATTAAATGTATTTTATATGCATTCTACTAGTAAGAATTATTAAACCTTACTGCTTCTCCAGTTTGGATATAATTTAGTGATTTTTTCTTCTTACAAAGGATCCACTACAGAATGGAGATATACTGGTCCATTTCACGCCCTTGCTTCAATTGTAAAGAATGAGGGCATTCGTGGTCTTTATCGAGGAATTAGTCCAAACATCCAACGAGCAGGAATTTTGAATGCTGCACAAACACCAAGTTATGACCATGCAAAACATATTCTTCTGAATGCCGGTATACTACAAGAAGGTGTTCCATGCCACCTTGTATCATCAATGATAGCAGGTTTTGTGACAGCTATTGTAATATCACCTATTGACCTTATCAAGACAAGGTATTCTTTAATTTCTCATTATGATTTCCATTGAACTGTTTTTCTTTATATCGAAAACAAAATATATACTTCCAAATCATGTAGACTGGCTTATAAATGAAATATAAACTGCATATACAGTTTATTGCTGCAAATATGGTGATGAATCTGAACTTGATCATATTAGAGTTGCCTGATTGTAAAAGCTAATTACTTGTCCCAACCAATTTAAATCAGTCTCTGCATGTAAACCAATCACTCAATAAAGCACCACACTGTATTTATAAGATTCGTCAAGTTCCCTGTAAATGTAATGTAATCTATTATTTGTTGTCTCAAAATACCTACTATTGCCTTTAGTTGTACATTTTCTATTTATAACATTGATTCTGATATACATTTTGATTCTGGCCAGGATAATGCAACAACCAGTGGATGTTGATGGGAAAGGAACCATTTATTCCTCTTCTTTTGATTGCTTCAAAAACAATTAGATCGGAGGGAGTATTAAGTTTATACAACGGATTTGTCCCTGTTTGGATGAGAATTTTCCTCACACGATTGTGACATTCTTCATCTTTGAGCAGCTTAGGAAAGCGCTTGGTATTGCACCTGTGTGAATTTCCGTTTGAGTGATTGCACGGGCTTAAAAATTTGAAATTAATATGATATATTGTCAGGCATTTGTTTGCGTTGTGGAAAAATGTTGACAGATGGACCTTTTTATCCTCAACTGTGAGAAAATGTTTAGCATATTATGGCATTTAAGATTCAATGGACAATCTATATACGAGAGAGTCAAACACTTTTCTAAAAGGTGGCATTATGATTTACAAATTGTAATTTTTGAACAGAATGTTTTTATGATTATGTAGAAAAGAAACATTGTGTTTAATTATACGAGTGATATAGATTAAATACTAGTTACATTTGGCATCTCATTTTGTGCTTTGTTGTAAATAGTGCAAATAGGTTGTTGCCAATACATTAGCTATGGAGGTATTATGTTCCTAAAAAGGCAATGATTGCCTTTAGTTTTATATAATCATGTACACTTTGATGTCATCAAGGCTTTTTGGATCCCACTAGTTTATTAATGCTGAAATTAAATTTGCTAATTATCAACTATCACCTTTAATCCAAATCGGGGTTTAGTTTGTATACTCACTTCAATCATGAAACTATGTACAACAATACTATTTTTCTTGTGCTCAAAAAGATTTCTGCATAATTTAAAGAAAAAGGTGCTCTCAATAGTTTTACAAAACCAAACAAATAATTTAAAACTTATTTTATCGACAAAATTTATGATGTGGAATCTCGCAGCATCTAGGAACATGACGAGGTTCTTGGTTTTCTGGAGCAATAAGAAAAAGCCAACTATTACTAGAGTGAAAGAAGTGATATCCACTAAGATGGCTGCCAAGAAGGATTTGACAAAGCTTTAAAAACCATTTTCCGTCTAACAATGATGAGTCAACAAACTTAATGCATACAACTTTTTATACACAATGAGAGCAAATGAAGGGGGATCTCAACACACGACCAAGAAGTAATTTCATTTCCAAGCTAGAGATGTGCAAATGTGATTACAATGACCCCCTTCATGGGCACAACCAACAATAATTCTTTGACCTACAAATCCAATGGTCACAATGAGTGCAAGTGGATTAACCACACCAATGTGTGGTGTCAATGGATATGGAAGTGCAAGGGGTCTCATTCTTATAAGGGTTGCTCTTAAGGAATTGATGGTTCGCATTGGTAGGATTTGAAACAATAATTCATTTTGGGAATTGGTGAAACTTTATCAAAAAGGTTGGGTAACTGGATCCTTCCAACAATTTGAAGCACTAAACTTCTATGGGGATGACATTTTCGACTAAATTTTTTTGGACATGTTCTTTGGTGGGCTAGGAAACATCATTTATCATCATGTTCACCTTTAGAGCCTCCAAATTTTGAGATAGCTATCAATATGGTTTTAGTGGTTGAGGAAATTAACACGGTTTCTAGGAAAACTACTACAACTTATGGGAGCAACCTACAAGATGATGCATAGAACAAAGCGGTGGATTTTCTTACGAATGCTAAAAATGATAAAACCAGCAATTGCACACCAAGCAATTAAAAAAATTCAATTATTCATAAAACAAACCCATGTTCTCACATCCACGAACAAATGAATAAATAGACTGAAAACAATATTATCTTCACTTTAGAAATAGGTTGGATAACTTCACTTTAGAAATAGGTTGGATAAACTATGTTGGGAGACAAGGATATCTCCACAAATCAAGGAGAAAACAAATCCTTAACAACTCAATTGTATACTTGAGTGTAAATAACTCGCACAAAAATACATAGAAAGGACAACTAAGCTTACAACTCCCGAACAAAACTTATTGGTGTGAATGGAAAAAACAAAACTAGTTAGGTAATACCCTTAAACCAGTTCATGTGTTCACACTTGCAACAACACCCTCCCTTAAGCGAATGCCTTAGAGTGAAGAACATCAAGAAGGGGCCCCGACAACTATGCTAAATAGGGTACCCAATACAACAAAGAAGAAGGAAGGACTTATACTAGATCCTCCCAAGTACAACATCTTTAACTCCTAACAATTCTTGTAACTGGGAAAAAAAAAACGAGGAGAGGGCAGAGGTTTTGTAAAAACGTAAGCAATTTGAGCAGTGGTGGGAACAAACTCCAAATGAACTACATCATCTTGAATCATCTTACGAATAAAGTGCATGTGAATGTCAATGTGTTCGATCCTCTAATGTTCAATTGGATTTCGAGTAATTTCAATGGCACTCTGATTATTACACAAGATCACAGTAGGAGAATTCTATGAGAAGCCAAATTCATCACATATCTATCGAAGCCAAAGAGTTTCCTGACCAAACTTGACTCAAATTTTGTATTCTGCCTTAGTAGAAGAAAGAGCCATAAGAATTTGGTTTTTACAAGCCCAAGCAATTGGACCCGAACCAAGCCGAAACAAGAAGCCGAGTAGATCGTCGTGTGTCACAACATCCACCCCAATCTAAATCTACGAACCCCTCAATAGTAGAAGAACCCTATGGTGAATAATGAATGCCATAAATCAAAGTCCCCTGAATATAGTGCAAAATACACCGAAGTTGTTTTTCAATGACTCTCAAGAGGTTCATGTAAAAACCAAGAAATAAGGTTAACAACAAAAGTTATATCGGGACAAGTATGTGTCGATACAATAAACTACCTCTGTCTAAATAAAGAAGGATCAACCAACTTAGTTTTACAATCAACAGTCAATTCAATACCTGATTGATATGGAGTAGGTGAAGGCTTACAAGTGGTCATGTTGAACTTTTGAACCAAACTTGTAGCATATGTTGCCCAATGGAAATACTCTCCAAAGATTGATAAACTTAGAGACCAAGAAAGTAGTGCAATAGACCCAAATTTGTCATATCAAAAGTTTCCTTCAACCTTTGTTGTATGTCCTAAACCAAGGAATCAAAATTGCTAATAAGGTTTAGATCATCAACATACAATACCAAGATCAATAAGTCCTCTCTACTTTTCACAACATAAACATTGTGATGTATCTCACAACGATGAAAGCCAACATTCAACAAAAAATCCATTTTCTCATACTAAGTTCGTGGAGCTTGTTTGAGACCATAAAGAGACCGATGAAGCTTGCAAACCAAGGACTTATCTTGCACAAAACTCGGAGGTTGGTCCATATAAATCTCCTCATGGAGATCACCATGCAGGAATGCACTCTTCACGTTCATTCGATACATTGGCCATTTGTGAGATGTTGTGAGGGAAATAACAAGGCATACAAAATCCATTTTCAACACAAGAGCAAACGTTTTAGAGTAATCCAATCTTTCAACTTGAGAAATCCCTTAGAGACAAGACGAACCTTGTATTTATTAATAGAACCATCAACTACATATTTGGTCTTATAAACCCATTTACATCTCACAATTTTTCTTCCCTTAGGAAGAGGTACTAATTCCCAAGTATGATTCTTCAATGAGAGAAGAATACTCATCCTACACATCTTCATCCCATTTGGATTTGCCACTAGCCTTAGAAAAAGTAATCGGATAAGATGAAATACCTTGACTCATTGGATCCATTCCATACAACATAGAGTGAGTGTGACAAAATCAACATTACCGTAAGTTTGAGCTTTGGTGTGACGTGAATCACTTGAATTACCAACAAACTCAGAGTGGATTGAAGCCATTTGGGCATTTGTTGAGCAAAGGTGGCATGAGGAGAAGTTGGCAAATGAGGCTCTGCATCAAGATCAACATCAAAACCAAAAACATGTCCTCTAAATCAAGTATAGGTGAAGGAAGAGGAAAAGAAGCAACAACATTTACAGGATGTCACATTCATTAATATGAACATCTCTTATGTAAAAACTCATGGGTAATAGGATCTAAAAGACAAAGATGTCTTCACATGTTCATAATGTCCAAGAAATATAAGCTCAATGCTCTCTTTATCTATGTATTTCCTCTTTTCGCTAGAACAAAGGCCCATGCTCGCTTCCGAAAACTCGAAAACTAGATACATCGGGTTTCTCACCTAACCATGCTTCCTTAAGCGTGACACCTTGAACTTTGTTGTGAGGAATTCTATTTTAAATGTAGTTGGCACAATTGCACATCCATTGTTTCAACCCAAAACTTTGGTGGTAAGTTCTTTTCCTTGAGTGTCCTATTTTTATGCTCTACAACACCATTTTGTTGACGGTGTAAGACATTGTTTATCGATGCATAATTCCATGACGAGTACAAAAATCCCTAAATGCATTACTACTACATCATTTTTATATTTAAATAAATAAACCCAAGTTCTTCTAGTGAAATCATCAATGAACATTAGCACATACTTAACACCAAAAATGACCATACGAAAAAGTCAATATGTTGTTATGTACTAATTCAAGAGAAGCCTTAGCTCAAGTGGCCTACCCATTTGGAAAGGGATCCTGATGTTGCTTTCTAAGCATGCAACTTGGACAAATGCCATCATTATAAGAAACTTTTGGAAGGCCAAGACCCATGTTCTCAGTGACGAAATATGTCATGATATTTGTAGTTGAGGTGACCAAACCTCTCATGCCATAGTTTACTCACAAGAATTAGAGTGAACAATTATAGATCATGTAGAAGTGTTAACTTTCTTAAAGAAATGCAATCTAGAAGATGGGTCCACCACTCTTATAACTACAATATCATTAGGATAATTCAATTCCCTAATTACAACACCTTTTGGTGAGAATTCAACAATTTTCCCATCATCGAATGAAAATTTTGATAAATAGACAACAAATTTGAAGAAAATTTGGGAGCATAGAGGACACCTTGCATGAGACCATTTGGCATATTAATAGTACGAGCTCCCAAAACATCAACAAAAGTAGAGTTGCCCATCATAATCTGTGAAGTGTTGCAAACAAATCCGAACTCAACAAAACTTTAGAATGAGTTGGATGACATGTGACATCAAAATAAAAATCCACTTATATTTTAACGGAGAGAAGTCCCAAGTAGATAGAGATTTCCTTTTACCAATGTTGGAAGATGACGATGGAGGTGGAACTGAAAGTTTTGTTGTTTCAAATTCTTTACAAGTGCTTCTATTTTCACAAAACATTTAGACTCGAGATGTTTTGTCTTGCTACAATACATACATGGATCATATGCCTTCTTCTTTAAAGGTTTTTTCTCTTTTCAGAACTAGAAGGTTAAGGAGAATCAATGGTTTTAGGAGTTTCAGGCAACATGAGAAGATTTTGTAAATTCTACAGTGTTTAGATCTTGACTTCTACTCGCCTTCCACTTATCCTTAGAAACATTTGCTATCAATGCCTAATTAGAGTTTGGTGAGGCATCATGTGACACTAGATATGTTTGTTCATGAAATAACCTATCACGAAACAACTCAAATGAAAACATTTGAAATTGATCTTCAATGACATCCATTGTGGAAAAGAAAGAAGAAGTAAATACAGTAAAATGACCTTTCAACTTTGATAGAATCAAGAAAACACATTCATCATCTTTTTTCTCTCGACCACCAACTTTCAACTGACTCCTAAGTTCCTTAAATTTGTCAGAAATTCTTCAATGGAAGGAATTTGACGGAGGATAGGAGGTCAATTCCATTTCCAATCGTAATAATTTTAAAATCATGTATCTTCCCAAATAAACTTTTAAATTTCTCCCATACCTCTTTTAGAGTCTTGGTAGTAGAAATGTGGAACTGGAGCTAAAACATTCAATGAAATGAGTCCCAAGGCTTCATCTTGCTTGCACGAATATCCCTACTTGTCTTTTTCACTTGTGAATGCAGGTACAAAATCTTAAAAAATGCGCCAGAGACCCCGGGATTTGAGCAAATATTTAATTTTCACTTTCCAAGCATGAAAGTTTGTCGAATTTAAATATTCGAACAAACAAATATCTATTATGTTTGTGGGAATAACCGAGGAGGTTGCACTTTTGGACATCTTAACTAGCAAAAATACAATCCCCCTCAAAACAACAATGATGCAAATTAAATCTTGTCGAAAAAATAGACTCCTATTTTTATAAAAACTATATTCCTCCATTAAAGATTCTTAAAAAAGAAACAACTTCAAAGAAAATTCTCTCTTTTTAAAATTTTTTTACCCCCCTTTAAAAATAAATTCTACAATTTTTAATAAAATACCTCCAAAATATTATGCCTCCTCCAAGAGATGAGGTCTAAGGTTGTGAATAAGGTCAATGGGTGCCGGTGCGAGGCTATTCTCCCCACACAATGCACCATCATACATAAAAGAACCATAAAACGTATCATATAGACATGCATGGGTGGGACACGTGTGTCACAAGTCAAATCACAAGTTTAATGTTTTTTTAATATATCCAGAAAATGAAATGGTGGTATGTGCTAGGATGTTTTTTGAATATATCCGGTTGAAATAAAATGGTCAGCATGTGATCTCGTGCTACATGGGTCAGGTAGGAATATAGGCTAATAACAAGGAGGTTACGAGTTCGCCTTGGATTAGAGGCATCTTTACATAGTGTCAACCCTTGACCATGCTATCAAAGCACCATTTCCTTGCCAAGATGCCCTAAGCCTTTTATCTTTTACGTAAATTGGGGAAAGATAAAGAAAATTAAAAAAAAACTCATGTGGAGCAAGTGAGGCACTAAGGTTTAAACCCTAAATTTAATCGATGTACCTTGAATAAATATTTCCTCCTCTACACAAACCAAGGCACATGTTATGCTTCACATCAGCAAGAAAACTGTGTGTCACACCATAAAAACCAACACCTTTTCCGCATGAAGCATAAGTTAAGTGGTGCAAATTCAAGCTTCTCTACAACTCATGATGTAAACCTCCAACAAAAAGTAGATTCAACACTCAAATGAGATCCCTATGATACCATATGAGAACAACCTACAATATCGAGTAGAGAACAAAGCGGTGGATTTGCACACAAATGCATTCAATTATTCATTAAAACCCCATGTTCCCACATGCACCTTAAGAGTAGGTGGGACAACCTAGGTATGTTGGGAGATAAATATATCTCCACAAATCAAAGAGAAAGCAAATCCTTAACAACTCCTCTAATGTAAACGTGAGTACAAACAACTTACATAAAAATAGGTGGAAAGGATATCTAAGCCATAACTCCCAAATGGAGTTTATTGGTGCAACATAAAAAAATAAAACTAGCTAGGTGATACCCCAACCAATTTATGTGTTCTCACTTACAACAACACAACTACCTTAAGAGAAGCAAAATTTAATAATCTTAGTCCCATCATATATCATTGATCCCTCAACAACTTGGATAAAGGAAGAGGACAGGTTATCCTTGGTTTATTAGCTCAACCCAAATTGTTGAAGTGGAAGGGTTTCATCGGAAATAAAAAGTTATGTCGATCGAATTGGTAGCACACATAATTTCATTGACAAAAATTAGGAGATTACCTTGAACGTGGTGTTGGTATGGGCACATATTTCCAAGTCATCGTTGATGGGACTACCATTGGTTTCTCTAGAAATAGTATAATGTTCAAACTCATGATCTACCATTTAAGATTGTGAGAGAAGGATTCTTATGAACCACTACTTATGAAAAATGGGTCATGAAGATTAACCAAATGGTACTATACAACTTATTTTGAAAAATGTTATCACATAACTATAGATTTATAAAGACTATGTTTGCAATTTCTATGGGAGGTGTAGATGTCGATGAGCAGCTTTAGTGGTTGGAAATACATGCAAAGTTATAAATTTGTTGCCCCATGTTTACAATTCCTAGGGGAATTGTAGTTGTGGTATGAGGAGTTTGTTGGTTAGAAATGTGGGCATGATTACAATGAATCTCCAAGTGTTTTTCATCATTTTCAAAATTGATGAGAAGGAATATAAGCTAAAGGGCCTTCGAGATCCATCCTAACAAGTAGTTAGTACCTCGACGTGGAAAATATGTTTGGGGGACCAAGTGAGTCATATGCACAATTGTTCTCTCTAAAAGCATAACCACATTGTTCGGCTACTCAATATTTGCAAGCAATACTTGATGAACATGACATTATTTTTCAAGATGTTCCTAATGACATTCCATTAGTTTGAAAGTATGAACGTGTTATCCAACTCATTCTAAGAATTCAAACTCCCAACATAAAGGAATATCACCACCCTTACACCGAAGAGTGTGAATTCAAGCATATGTACCAAGAAATGCAAGATGCGAGGATCATTCATCCTAGTCAAAGTGTGTATTCTTCGTTGGTGACCATGGTTGCCAATGTAGTCCAAATGACACTTATACCTAATTGATCAATCTTCAAGGTCATAATGCTAGGTGTGTGATGTAAGGGGTTACGATGTGATGCATAATTTTTAGGATAATATTCATCCTTGAAGGCTTCCAAGCAATTTTCCCATGTTGGTCTAGATCTTCCTATTGTTTGGTCTTCTCCTAGAGTATGGGCTTGGCATCACTTCCCCGATCTTCTCTTTGTCAAAATATGATCCATAGAAAAATAGAAATATGATTGATCTTATTACATCTACATTTATTTTCTCTCAAACATAGGAACATATGGATTTACATGAAACCACGACAAAATTTATCTTTGGACTAAATTGATGGAACCACCCATTCAAGGAATTCAATGAACTTGCTAAAGACAAATTTCTTTTGTTCTTAAAGAACCTTTGCAATCTCATTTTATATCAACACATGGAGTTCACATTGGGCTTTATTATCTCTCATCACCTAAACTTTACTAAAATGAGATGGTCGATATTCTAAGGGATATTATGGGTTGATGTAGAGCTTCAAATACTCTAGCCTCGTTTTATGGGTCATACAAGATGAATCGCATACCAATGATCCAAATCTAGGGGCTTTATGGGACACCACTGGATGATAGCAATAATGTTTAGTGAAACAAGATTAAAAAAATAGAACTAGACAAAAATTATATTAATCTACACACATTTTACATGACATACTCCCAAGGGATAGTGTGGTTTCTTATCTACCACATATCTACTTGTAACCTAATGTTACATATGTGTATACATATATTACAAATTTGTGAAGACATAAAGAACCATTATGGAAGTCAAACCACTTGGGTTTCCATGTATGATTCTACACTTTGTCTCGATCATTATATGGCTCGGTTGTCAGTACATGGTGTACCACTTAGCATGGTACAAAGTGTCCACGTGCCTCGGTGAGTTTTGAGGTGTTTTGTGTAAGAACTAATGAGTTGAGTAATATGTCTATAAGTGGTTCAAAATGTTACTTGATATAATGAGTTTTGAGTGTTGTACGATGTTGCTTGGTACAATGAGGAGTTATGAGTGTTATGTGGTGTTGCCTGGTATGAGGAGTTGTGAGTGTTATACGGTACTACAAGTTGTGAAATGTTACGAGGTGTTACAAGTGTTACACGATATTGCACGGTGGTGTGAGTGATGCATGGTTCTATGAGGTGTTGTAAGTGTGGTAGTTTGAGATATGTGACATGTTTTTCGTGTTCACACAAGGCACATGATCCAATGGGATATGTGTAGATGCTTGAATGTAGATGTTGCGTGGCATATCCCATAACACTACATTGGAGATACATGATACAAGGTAATACAAGGTGATTCTCAATGTGTGGATGTTCTATGAAATTCTTCGTGACATTGCATAGTAGGAACCTAATGCAAGATATTGCAAGGTGATAGACAACTAACCAAGGTACTCACAAAAAAATTCAATGTTTCATGTATCGTGTGGTCTCTTAGGCAACAAGTCCATGGAGGGGATAGTGCTTCTATTTTTATGTTGTAAGTGGTCCTCACCTTCCTAATGAGTACCGGTTTGGAAGACTAGATGTTGTCACATATCTCTTCTAATGAAAGCATCCTGACAATCACTCAAAGTCATGTAACTTATCTTGACCATAGATACCCTAAACAAAGTTGTGATAGAGTGGATTAAAACTATTTAGATAAATTCGAACTATCTTATTATCTTTGACTTCATCATTAATTGCACCAATCTAATCTCTAAGCTCTACTAGCTTCATCAGATAGCTTGCCATTGTAGTTTCTTTGCTCATGTGGGTAGTGTTGAGCTTGTTCCTTAGAAGCATCACCTTGGATACATTCACACTCTAGTAAAAGGTTCCCAAGGCATCATACATTTCCTTGGCAATCTTCTTAATGACGATAGGAGGGATCAGATGGTCCTTCACCAAATCTAATAGGCTTTGCTTCACCTTCATTACCTTCTTGCAATACTCTGGATCTATGGGAGGCATAACTATCTTTTCCGTAAGGTACCAATTTTGTTTCTTCCAAGATATTCTTTAAGCTTAACTTCCGAACGCATAGTTATAGGATCCCTCCTAGTGACTCTCTCACATACTAGGAGTAGCCATTGCTGCAACTATTTGAACTAGCTTCAAACTATGATCACTAGATCAATTAGGGTTTCACACCCCAAAACCCCTCACAACTCCATGCATCAATCACTAACACAATTCTACATCGGTCATGATCCCAAGACATACTACCCACCAAAACCTCTCGACAACTCAAAATTAAAATCCAAACACACTTATTGGCCTTTAAATGCTAAAATATACAATCACAAACAATAGATAAACACTAACTAAAATATATGTTATGTACCTTGGGATATGGTAATATAATATATATGGGTTGATGGAGATGCCGACATGTGGCACACATCCCCTTAGTTAGTTATATGGGCTCACATAGGAATTAATTATATTGGGGAATGGGTCGGCCTACATTGGGATTAGGTGTTACCCATCCTATTTAAAGGATGTGAGTATCATTATGAGAGAGTATGTATGAGTTAAGTCTTCTACTTGGTAGAGGTTTATCGAGGTGTCCCCTCAAGTGGATTCCCATCTTGGGAGATTGTGGAGTTACTCCTTCCTTAAGGAGCATTGTATGGTGTTGCCCTACCTTAAGGGTATTATTCGCATATATTGAATATTAGGGCATCTTGGCCCCCATATATCTTGTGTTGTGTTATCTTCTCAATTTATTGATTTATTATATACAAAGTTCTTACCAAGTTCTTACCAATGGGAATCCACTTCGAGGGGGACACCTCGATAAACCTCTACCAAGTAGAAGACTTAACTCATACATACCTCTCATAATGATACTCACATCCTTTAAATAGGATGGGTAACACCTAATCCCAATGTAGGCCGACCCATTCCCCCAATATAATTAATTCCTATGTGAGCCCATATAACTAACTAAGGGGATGTGCCCACATGTCGGCATCTCCATCAACCCATATATATTATATTACCATATCCCAAGGTACATAGCAATATACTCCAATCTACTCTAAATCGTATCATTGTTTTAATAATCGGAAAACAAAAACTACAATGCATTGGAACACTCTAGAAAAACACTTGCAATTAATGAAAAATAGAATGAATAGAACACCTACCCTAGGCTAACTTGTATAGTTGGATTGGAAACTTTAGAAATAGCCCAGATCCTAAAACTGGATCCATCCCAAAATTAAATCAACCCTTGACCTAGTAATAGTATTAAAATTGCGTAGTCAAATTTGAGTGTCTACATAGGCATCGGGAGAGAGATAAAAAACCAATCTATTTGCATGATGGAAAGGGCATTTTGTGCAAGGAAAAAAAGTCAAATTTTTTGGTGTTTAGATTCATAAAGACTAACTAGACTAGAATTGTAGGTATGTGAAGTGTGGTTGTCTCCGAGTATTTTTGTGGCTGCCATTTTTTGGTTGATGAGCTATTTAAAATCATGATTTTTACTATTTCATTGGTTTTTAGGGCACGATTCTTTTGTTTGACAATTGTCTAGATGTAGTGCCCACTTCCCTTTGACACCTTTTGATCTGATCATGACAATCGTTGATTATATTATGGACATTATTATAGTTTTGATTTAGTATGATGTTAGATGTTCGATCATGGATTATTGTTGACTTTGATTCTTATATGATGCGTGATGATTATTAGAGACATTTTAGATATTGATGTTGATATATTGTTTGACATGGTTATATTATAGATGTTGTTTGGACTTGTGATATTTGGATATTTTGAGTAGACCTAGAAAATGAGAATTGAATTAAAATTGATGATGATATAGTTGTGGATGAAATTTTAAGTGATACTACCGATTGTCTTGATGATTGTTGTGATTCACATGTATATTGATGATCTTGAAATTATATTTATATTCATTGGATGTTTTGATATGGCCACAAGGTCGAAGGAGGTATTTGTATTTTTCGGGGTTAAAATATTACAACAAACATCGGGGATTGAGACCAACCACTTTAGAATTCTAGATGAATTCAACAAGGTCACCATGGCAACCGTATTTGTTTGTGTGTGTTTGATTGTTGTTAAGGATTCCCATGGGGGTTCACCTTCAAATGTGACTAAGGCGGTTTGATGTTTCTTTTATTTATTTTCCTTGGTTTAATGTTGCATGTGTTTATTTTGTGGTGCTTTGACCCCTTTACTTATTTATTAAATGGTATGTTAATTTTGTGAGTAATCATGTTGTTAAGTTAATTAATTAAAATATATCATAAGAAAGTAATTAATAGAGTTGTTGGCCTTGAATTAAAGTGTTGTAAGAAATGTGTAAGTGATGTGTAAGAGATATGTAAGTTGATTTTGGAGTAAGAAACACTTCATCTTCTTTGAAATTCGAATTTGTCCTTGGAGGCTGATTTTGGAGGCTTGTGGGACAAGTTAAACTTGTCCCATACCTCTTAAATTTGTATACCAACCTTACCTATGGTTGGAGAGTTAAATTTAGCCCTTCTTTATGCATTTTTGTAAGTCAAGTTGAATGTTTTTATTGCACTTTTCTTACATGTTTTAATTTCAGTCCTTATGGGGTGTGGGCTTGTTTGAGTGTGTAAGTAAAACTGTCATATTATTCACCCACCTATTTAATATGCTTTGGAGAATGAAGTTGACTTTTGTGTTGGGATTGAGGATGTGTGAAGTGGCATCCTACATGGATCCACCTCATCCTCTTCCCTTCCCTCTTCTATAAATTGGAATTCCTTAGCTTGTTTTTGGGTTGCTTCACTTTTATCACTTCATTTTTGGGAGACTTCTTTTGGGGTTGGAGAGCTCTTGCTTTTGGAGAAGATTGGAGATTGTTGCATGCTTGTGGATTGTTGATCTTGGATTGTTTTGCATTGGAAAGCTTGTTGTTTTGGACTTGGAACAAACTCCATCATGGAGAGGTAAGAGCTTGGCTCTTGGAAATGCTCTTCTTTCCTTTTTATGAATATGTAAATGTTTGTATGTTTGTTATTGTTTGTTTGGCTGGTTGGGTAGATGGCTTAGGGATGGTGTAGGAGAAGACTATGGGTACTCTTGAGGGAGGCATAAGTGTGGAGGGAGTTCAAATTTGGGTTCCACCTTGTAAAAATAAATAGCTTGCATTTCTTTACTCGTTATGGGGTGCCATAAGAGGTTGGGGAGGCATAAGGAAATGTGAGGAATAAGGGGTACTTGGGAGGCATAAGGGCATGTCAGGGATTTGAAATGTTATATTTTGGCGGTTTGTTCTCAGGTGGTGATACCCATTTCCCCTTTGGGAGGCATAAGTAGCATCCCCCATAGTTTCTTGCTCCTTTGGCTTGCATGATGAAGCCTGAGTTTTGTTTGTTATGTCTTAATGTGGTTGCAAACTACATTCTGTTTTGGACTATGCTTTTAATGTGAGGTTTGCATGTGTGTTTGTGGAAGCCTGTTGTTGCCATGAGTTGAAACACATTTCTTATTACATTGTGGTTGGGGCTCAGGGGCCAATGAAGAAGGATGGCTTCTCCTTTCATTGGATGTCTTGGTTGGGTGGAGAGTGTTGCCTTTCCCCTACCTTTGTTGTGATCAAAATTGAAAATGGAGGATCTTCATGTTGTTGTTCTAGAGCAAAGGAAAAATACGGTTTGATGAGTCCCTTGTGAGAATTCTATTTGTAAAACCTTTTTCCCACTTGAAGTGGATGACAATGTAATATATTTTGTGATGGAAAGATGTTTTGTATTGGCTATGAAATTTATAATTCGAAATGTGAAAGAGATGCACTCTGTTTTCTGTTTTTGAATGAAAGAAAAGAAAGATTTGTATTCGTACTTGGGAATGAAATGAAAGAAGAAGTTGTAAAGGTATCTTTTTGAATCAATAAAAGATTGTATTACTTTACTCAAATGACATTATTAGGTATTGAAATCTGATTGTTGAATGTATTTTGAAATCTTTGTTTGGAAAGTTGAAAAGTGAAATACGGATGAAGAAATGTTACAATACTCTGTTCTTTTGAAAAGTATGATTTGGAAATCAGAACTGTATCTTTTGGCTTTTGCACATTTTGATTTAAATCAACTTAGTATGTTAGATTTGGTTGGAATGAATTCATAGATTAAAGTTGGTAAATGTAAATAAATCTATTTGAATTTGAGCTCTGTTAGATAATTTTCATACGCTATTATTAATCGAAATTGAATGTAAAAAAACTTACGCAACCTTAGGAAATGAAATGAAACAATTAAATTGTAGTTGCATGACTAAAATGACCCCAACCAAACTAAAATACTTAAGAAAATTTTAAAGAACCGTTCAGATCAAGCAAAGGAAAAATTACAGACTTCTTGTTGTGTACAATTGGAAATCTTGATTTGCAAATCCATCAAACAAATTAACCCTTGAAATCCATCCTAAATTTACCTAATTGCAACCCTCCATGTCTTTTTGGCATGTTGAGAAAGGAAGGAAGTCGAATTGAACAAAATTTATAAGTCAAATGTTACCAATTTTCATTTTATAAGACTACAGATCGTTTTCTCAAAATTGACCCTTAAAAATTTATCCAAATTAAATTCTTAAGGTTACTATGTAAAGAGGACGTCAAGAGATTTATGAAAATTCCTCGTTTGTCAAAA
This sequence comes from Taxus wallichiana var. yunnanensis, assembly GCA_018340775.1. Lineage (NCBI taxonomy): Eukaryota > Viridiplantae > Streptophyta > Pinopsida > Cupressales > Taxaceae > Taxus > Taxus wallichiana. Next base: position 499,323,094 of record CM031244.1, read on the forward strand.
ACAAAGTTCCCTATCAAAAGTTATGGCCTTCAAGTTTGCAAGTTTGCGGAAGAGGAAAACCCTCTTGCAAAGCACCTTCTTGCACGCCCGTCTTGCAAGCGCCTGAGAAACTTTGCGCGCCCATGAGAAAATGAGTCTCTTGCACACCCATCTTGTGTGCTCAAGAGAGAATGAGTCTCTTCCATGCCCGTCTTGCGCGCTCGGGATAAAAAGGAGTCTCTTCCGCGCATGTTCTTGCGGGCCGGGGAGAAAAGAGTTTCTCCCGCGCCTCTCTTTCGCGCCGGAAGAAAAGTTTCTTTCCGCACCTCTCTTCCATGCCCGGGGAAATTTCTTCCATGCACCCCGCAAGAAGATAATCTATCTACACTAGGGATGACTTTCTCTCTCTTAGTGTTGTGTAGGATGTTTTAATAACCATTGTTATGGACTCTGGAATTTTGTTGGGAACACTTAAAAATAATTATTATTCCTTAACTTTTCCTAACTAAACCTAGGTTGTTCTTGGTCTCGAGTGGGGAGAATTTAGGTGGCGTTACATCTAGGGCATTCAAAATGACAGAAGAAACTTTGGCAATTTTGTGCAGACCTATTTTGCAAACTAAACTCGCACTAGGGAATGTAATATTCCAGTCATGAATATACCAACCACAAGTATATCCCAATTTTTTTGAAGATAGTGTACAAAAGTCAAGAGTTGAAGATGGAAATATTAGTGGAAGAATATGATAAAGGCTGTAAAGAAGTAAAATTGTTTTTAATAGATTTTCAAATTTAGTGAAATTTGACGAAGCTCTGCAAAAGAAGTAAAAACATTAATAATAGGATTTTCCCACTTAGTGAAAATGAATCATGGTTAGGGTACAATAGTAAGCAATGGATCCAAGAAGAAAAAGATTTTTCACAATTTGTAGAGCTTTTGTTCTAGATAGCTAACATATATTTCACAATTTTCGTGGCTTTCCAAGCAAAAGAGTAGAAAATAATCATAGTTACAATTTTCAATATTTTCAACTATTTTTGTCTCACCTTGAAGATCAATTTGCAAATTGGTATATATTATTTTGTATAAAATTGTGTGCAATATGGCCAATATGCAAAACCTTAGTTTTTCTAAAAGCACATAGATTAGTTGGCCAAAATTACAATGATTTTGACAACCGTAGAGTATAGGGATTGCGATAAAAGCGGTTTGAGCTCTAAAAGAAAACATGTTACGTGTTTTGCAAATTAAGACACATCATAAGGAGGCCTTGTTGTTGAATTTTCCTATGTCAAATGAGATTTTCTACTTGAGGTTCACAATGCTATTGAGATAAGTGTGATTCGGCTCATTCTAATAACAAGTATTAAAATTTGGATAAAAGTAAAATCTTATAACTAAAGAATTTGTTGTTTTCTACAATGATGATGAAGGACGAATTCTTGTCTAAACATTTTCTTCAAATGAATTATCTCTAAGACCAACTCAATATCATCAATAACAATGTGGATGATGACACCCTAGTTGTGCACACTCTAAGAGTTCCCCCTTCTATGAAACATTTGTGGAGGCTCTACATTTGATGGTAGAAGACCAAGCCCTAAAATTTGATTGGGTTAATTACTATTTGTTGTCAATATGACAAAATTGAGGAACATGATTTTAAGAAAAACCATGTTCTCATAAAGCACCATGCTCCATTGACAATGTTACCAATTGTTGGTTCATTAATTCTCATGCATCCCAAAATTTTCATATCATAGGTATTGGTATATAACATTTACTACAATTTATTATTCAATTTTATTACCAAATGAAGATTCTCTTGTCGTATAGGCGATATAGAATATTTATATAGTAATGACTAATGTAAAATTCATGTAAAGAATGTTATATATTTTCCTAAAGCATTTATAAACAATTCCCGACTATTTTTCAATCAATAGAAAACCCCAACTTTGTTGTAAATTTCTTTGAGAAGCAATGTATTATGTCATATGTGAAACAAGATTGGGTAATTGCCTAGGTTTTGTCCAAGGTGGCCAATGTAAGTTTGTTGACTCTCTTGTAGTCAACTTAAAAAACATACAAAGGAGACTCCACCATATAGGATGTGGTTGAAGGATAACATTCCTCATGGCTTGTTGAATCTACTCGATCAACTTACATGCACTAGTTGTGGAGGGAATATCCACTATAAAGAATGTGCAAGAGGACAAAAGGCTTCATATGCAAGCATATGAAATGTATTGATTACATTATGCACAAGAGACACATGGTGAGTGACAGAAAAACCATTCAAAGAATGGTGGATGGTAACTCCATTATCCAAGATGTGCAAGAGACGTGCGATGAGATGGAAGTAAAATTCACTCTATTATTTTGCTTCAGATTGCATTCAAGATAAATACACATATTTAATCAAATTACACCATAAAAATATATTATAACTTTCTTCAATTCCATTCGGGATATCTTATTCATGATTGATGAGTTGCATATATAGATCAATTAACTCCTACAATGGTGGAGTCAAACATGATCTTCAATTCCTACATAATCTCAAAGTCATCTCCTAATATATCTCTAACATCCCTTTATTCTCTCACACAAATTTAGCTACGTGAGTTGTTCTCACAACTCACTATAACACTAAAAAATAATCTAGCTATTACAATATTATATTATCATTTAGATAGTATAATTCCACTCACAAATAATAAATGTTCACACTAACACATTAATTCCTAACACACTCATGGTGAGATGGTAGGAAAGCTAGTTAAACAATTCACTAGCTCGAAGGATTGGAAACGAGGTGGCTATTTTGGCAAAGCATGGTCATTTTGCTCATGATTCTAACCTTTTTATGGTACTTGAATTACCAGTTATACAATCCATTGAATGTAAATGGGCAAAAAAATCATAGACAAAGTTGATGGTACTCTGGACAAGTACAATGCTCATCTTGTTGTGGAAGCCTATTCACAACAAAAATAAATAGATGAGAAGATGGTTGTTTCTCCTATTATGGAGTTGGTTTTTGCTCCTACGGTGTTGGTTTTTACTCCTACCAGAAAGATTGTTGATTCTCCTAATGCAAAGTTTGTTTTTACCCCTACTATGAATATTGCAAAGATGGTCACATTTCGGTTGCTTCTCTCTGGAAATTTGGGCGAGAGAAGGACCATATGGTGTTGCCTAAATATTTTGAGGTACTACATGTGATCGTCTAGGTTTCAAATTGATTAAGTCCCTAAACAAACTTAAACATGACGAGAAGGACTACATGGTGTTACTTGAGAATTTTTAGGTACTATACGCGATCGTCTAGGTTGCAAATTGATTAATTCCCTAAACAAACTTAAACAAACTCCTCCTAATACACTCTATTTGATCAACATCTCCAAGATTTTGGTTTCAAAACTATAGATGTTGGGCTGAAGTTATAAGAAAATGATGATTCTTCACCGATAAATTTTTTCCTATAGCTAGTTGGTGGTCAACCTAATATATTTTATTCCTACATAATTGGGTCTATGTATTTATATTAGCGATCTTTATTGCCTTTTGTCTCAACCAAAGCCCATACATTGAACAACATCAAAGCATATGAGGATTGTGTATTCCAAATTGACATTGAAGGAACATTGCATGAATTTAATGACTAAATCCTTTGGTCCCATTGTGTTTGTAAATTTCCAAGACAAACTTAAGGTAGTTTCTAAATTAATCATTGATGGAGGGGTATTAAAATATATCAACACTCAATGAACTATTAGTTATATATTGATTAATGTTAAGTTATGAACACCCCCAACTATAAGGTAACTTCTATCATAATAAAATGATGAACACACATATTTTAGTATGTCATATATCCTTTCTCTCCATTCTCTCTCTCATCATTCTTTAAACGTTTAATATCCATCCTCTTCTCCTTTGGAACATGAATAAAAATTGGACTCCCAAACACATTGAAATGAGAAACATTCAATTCTTCCTTTGTAAAAGCTTTCTTTGAAATGTCTGTCCTTCAACATTGTATAAGAACACATGTTCAATTTGTAGATTGCAGCGCTACAAGATTCTACCCAAAAAAATGCAAATCTAAGTCATGAACCATAGACTTAGCAATTTCTACCATGGACTTGTTCTTTCTCTCTGCAACCCCATTCTTCAGACGTTGTAGAATATTGTAAACTCCCTCTTGATCTTGAATTCTCTACAAATGAATATGTAATGCCTCCTTTAAATACTAGCAATTGCACATGAGTTGCAATCAACGCCGGTGAGGTTAGATTGTAAATTTATTATGGAGGGAATTGAGTGTGACAATGTATTTGATATTTACTTTTGCATTCATGTTGTTTCACCAAATTAATTAATTCCAAACACTATTTAGCAAAAAAGCATTGCTTTAGCAAATAGATATGCAAGACAACTCACACTATTTCACCAAATATATTAATTGTGAATACTGTTGCAACTATAAATATCAAAATTCTGGCAAACAACAAATATCCAAAATTTGGCATCTTGTAAACATTTGATCCGTTAGAATTTGATACTTTCTAGTAGGAGCATCTTCAAAAGAGAACACCTACCGCGAATTAATAAAATGGAATGAATTGTTTTTTTAAAGGGGAGTGTGAACTGACAGGGTGGAGTCAGGTCGCGCAACAAGTGGAGAGGCACATTCCTACGTATTTTAAAATATGTCATTTCCTTTCATAGTAATTCAAGCAACTTATCAAGGCCTCCAACTATGAGTGCAATGTAATGAGTGAAGTCAGTGGAGGAGTAAGTGGGTTTGGAATAATGTTTTAAAATAATAAAAAATAAAAAAACAATGAAATTTTGATGGAATGTGTGCTGGCAATGGGGTTAGTAGGGTGTATGGGATTGGAGACAAGATGGAGTAAGTGACCCCTCCCTCCACGTGAAAGCACTTCGGCTCACACCTAACCCACAGACATGTCATGTTCCTTGCTCAATGATTTAAACACTTTAATTTTTGCTCTCCAGATGTCAACCAGCTCCCGGCTTCTGTGCCAAAGTTGAGATTTTGTCAGATGTTGTAGTTGGAAGCACTCTGGAAAATGTGCATGCAAAATGTGAAGCATACGCTTTTCACGTGAACTGCTTGACTAAATACCTTAAAGTAATTTGGCCTTTGGTCTGCAACGGCTGTGGGATATTCACAAAACGAGTTGGTAAATCAACTCGTTTGACCATATGCACAAAAACAGTCCCAACTTGATCCATTTACTTTTCCAGCTTCCTCCCACTCTGCCAAAATGGGAGTTTTGTCAGTTGTTTTATTGCAAGTTCTCTAGTAGATTGTAAGCAAGTGTAGAAACATGCACTTTTGGCATCGTGGTAGCAATAGTTAAATAGTTGCGTGCGTTGGTAGACATGGATGCAAATGTGGGAGTTGTTTCCGCTTTTCTATGCATTTTTGTGTGACCCGGGTGTTCTTTTTGTATGCAAAAGTCATCCTTCTGCCATGGATTGTGGTTTGAGTTTAATTTTACTCCCCGAATGCCATTAAATATTTGTAAATGCACGGTGAGCTCTATTTTATTGTTAAAGTGAGATTGACTTCCACTCTTCCTTACCTAGGAGAGGTGGATCCACACTTCCCTTGCATTTAAAGAAGGTTTCATTGTTGCATGATGGGGCTCATTGGGTTGACATTTGATTCGCCCAACTCTCTTTTGCATTTGTTGATTCATTGTACCTGGGTAAAGATTTGGGTTGGCCACCATTAAAAAGGGGGTTGGTTGTTGCTTTCATTGACTTGATTCTACTCTTATCTCAACTTCGGATTTCCATGGTTGCGGGTTATGCGAATGGGTTTGTCTAAAAGACAACATATGGATTAAAGTAAATATCGTTGGCAGATCTAGATGAAATTTGAGACCTTTGTGAGCATCTTTCCTACCATGAAAATTCAGAGCTTTAGAATAGGGTAAGGACTTCCCTTGAGCAACAAGGACGGTGAAAATTTATATATGTAGAGGTGCTTTTCCTGGTAGTCATATATCAAAAGCATGGGAGAATAGACAAGCATGCACACCATTTGAAAAATTCTGGTAGAGGGATGAAACCTTTTAGAGTGTGAGTGAAACCGTGTGGATTACCTCATACACCGCCGAGGCAAATATCTCCCAGGCATGGTTCATCTCTCCTTATCTTTCATAATTCTCGTACTTTAGTTTTTCTTTTGCAACGAAATATAATTTTAAAATCTTAGGATTATCATACATTTAATTGTTTTATAATAACTTGTTGCAAAACAATAAAATGTCGTATCATAACTCACACAATCAAAATAACCATTTTGTAGTCAACCATGAACTTCAACCCTCATTTTGAGGTGATTCAAAAACTTCCTGACCAAACTAGATCACTACAATATTGTTTTATCGACAAGTTGAAGTTGAGTTTCCAAATATGTTGACCATCTCCTGGTTTAAATAGATAAATCAAACTTGTGGAGACTCACAAAGTAACCTTTGTAACTCTGGAAAGGAGGTTAAGCTTCCTTCGTGTACCTTGTTATGTGAGGTGTCACTTCAATCTTTGGATCAACCTCGAATGAACATTTGTGACCTTTTTGATGCCCTTATAGAAGCCTGTCACACATTGTTTTACAGGTAAGAAGTCATTAAATCTAAAAAGTTGGCTTTCGTTTTGAACCGCCATTTGAAACCTGGATAGAGAAATTATTATCCATCTTCGCAAACCTCTAGTGTTTTTACTAGACAATTGCATGGAACCTTCATTCGGGAAAAAAAAAATCAGATAGTTTGCAAAAGCCATTTTGTAGGTCTCTGCAAGTTGCGGTTTGACTAGGTCAAACTGGACCAATTAGACCGGTGGCTTCAGAAATCATGTCATTGTTTGAAACAGTTTTTCTAGTTCTGAGTTCCGTTGACTCTGATGAATTATCCATATATGGGGAACTTGTAGGAATTTTATCATGGCGCGTACATCCATCAAACGTTAGTTTTGGATGTGGTTTACTGAGCCCTTGAGCTAACTTTTAATCATTTGCAACTAGGCCAATTATGACTGATGGCCCTAGAAAACTTACGCCAATCGTAAATTGTTCGCTAGTTCTGAATTTTGTTAGTTCCTATGAACTCTTGGTATATAAGTGGGCACGTAGAAATTTAATTGTGGTGTGTTTGCTCATTGGAAGACAATGTTTGAAAGTGGTTTCTTAGCCTCCGAGCCTGATTTGAACGTTTTTGTAGCTAGCAGAAAATGTAAAAAGAAAGTTGTAGGACCTCTGTCGGGTTTCCAAACCACCGTGGAAACTTTTGACACATGTAAATAATTGTTTGAAACTCTATAGTGTAACTTGTTGTGTGAAATAGAACTTTTGACAAAATGGTGTTTCTCTCTCTTCCTTTCTCTTTCTCTCTCCTTGGTTATGAAATGAAGTGAAATGAAATGAAATGAATACATGTTTCTAAACCTTTTCTTTCAAATGAAAATTATAATTATGATTATATGTAAATGGGAAACTAAAGACATTAATTATGTTAGATTATGGTGGATTCCATGCCAGTGATTTATCGTTGATTTCATGCTCACATGGTTTTGCAGGATGCAAGAATGATGGAAAAAGGTGATGTGTAATTCATTATTTATTATTGTAATTTATATAGGTCATTATAAAATGAATATATGTGTAATGTAGTATCATATTACAGAAAAAGTTATATTTGAAATATGCTAATATGTATGAGATGCTAGTTTTAGGGATATCTTAGGAAATGTGCATCTAATCATGTGTTCAATTTGATACATAGTTACGTATGGTGAAAAAGGTTTGATATATATATATATATATATGGTAAATGAATTTGAATTTAATATCTTGTAGTACATTTCCGGTGTTCATTAAATGATTAATTAATTAGTGTGTTGTATTCTTATCTTGTAAATGTAATAAAGAGATTTAATCAAAACACTCAACCCTAGTATAAGATTCGTGCATAACATGTCTTCATGTGTGATCCTTCTTACCATAGAAGATATTGAAACCATATAATGAACTTAAACTTTGCACTCGATGGAACCTCCTAGTTTAGGTAAATAAAACCCTAGTTTGAGTTTACCATCATAGTCGTTATGTTTAGTGACATTGTTGTGAACCCATATTTTAGGAACGACATGGTCTAACTTTATTCGGAGTATGTGGTTTCCTTCTAGGTTTGGTAACCATGAGGAGAATGCCTTCTCTTCAGGTCTGACACTGTGTTGAGTGGTGAAGACCACCTTGGAATTCACCTTAAGATTCCTTGTTCGAAGCAATGACTATGCGGTGTAACCTTACCATTTATGGAGTAAGTAGAGCTATTAATTCCTTAGTATCCTAGTGGACTAATAAGTCTTACAAGTTAAATCTAGAATTTTCTTGTCATCGAATGAATTCCTTATGGGACCCTAGACGACACAAATGGAGAGAGTGAAATAGTTGTTCTATGACTTAAACTCTTGTTAATAAACTCTTTAGTTCCTCTCATCTAGATGTGTTACCTTGGTTACTAACAACATAACACCTTGGTCTTTCATGAAGGTTGTTTAGCATAAATATGTCCTCTCACCTTAAACTCATATATAGTTGAGGCGTAGATCCTTAGGTGCAATTGGAATTAAACTAAACCTCAATTGATTAGGAGGTTAACTTGGGGTTCATGTGTAGTTATAGTGCTTCCAATCATATACTCATACAAGATGTTATACAAGTATTTTGATAACTCTTTATGTTAAAAAGTGACACCAAAAAGAGACCTAAGAAATAATGTAAATGAAATGAGAAACAAGAGTATATGTGATAATGGTTTAGGAACAAAATTTTCAGTTGAAGTCCTTATGGTTGATTTAAGCATTGAATTTTTGTTAAGAATGGTTACAATTTGTTCTTGGTGGGACTAGGCATTTGAGCCAATATAGAGTCCACTAAAAATAAAATAAAATAAAATTATGTCATGTAAATGCTTAATTGAATCAAAACTAAATTTGGAACTAAAACAACCATAGTACGAGAACAATTGTGCTTCTAATGGAAGGAAGTTTATAGGAAAGGGAAACTTGAACCTTCACCTCCTTTGATGTGTATTATTTTCCCTTGACAACTTCTGGTTGGTCCCCTTGCATAATGAGGGTAAAATTAAACGTCAACTAAACATATTTTGAGAAACAAACCTTTAGCATAAGAACGAGAGAATTAGGAACTTTGTATGTAATTGAAATATGGAATTTAATTATGTAAGTTATGGAGATCGTCATAAGGATAAAGAGCAAACTTAAATGGTCGAACAATAAGTTGAATGTGAAACAAATTTAAGAACCTGTAGGTGGAAAAAGAACAAAATTATCCTTGCATAATAATGTTCTGGAATGCTAATCATAATTAAGATGTAATCATGGTAATGATGTGTGTGGGCTTGCCATCCTTGGTCCCTTTTCTTGTTGTTGGGTTATTGCTAGCATTCATTCATTGGGGAAAGTGTGGCATCGACATGTATATGGTGTTGTCATGTGCCTATGTGAGTCAATGACTTATGTAAGTGTCGTATGCGTTATCGAAGTTTATGTATTTGGAGCCCTTGCAGTGTTGTGTAGTGAGCAATGTAAGTCAAAAAATTATTATGTTTGGTATTTTACTATTATATTTATGTGTGTAAAATGTGGGCGTTACATTTGGTATCAGAGTAGAGGTTCATGCTCTCGAACCTCTAGGACATATTGGAGTTGTGATGTTTTTGCATGGTGGTGGTAGAGACTGGAAGAGTAATGTGATATAAGTGTGATGTGAACTATGTCGTAATTGTGATATTGTGAACGCACATGTTGTGTATGTCACTTAGTGCGTATTGTTATCATGTTGATGTGCTTGTGATGAGAGTATTCTCTTATTTTTGTGGATTCTATGGAGAGTTCATGTGTGATGTACCACCTTGTTGTGTGTGAAAGGAATGTTATTGTGGATTGTAGAGTGTTGGAACATTTTGGCATTATGTGATATGAAGGTGTATTGATGTATTGCATGACAAAATTGTTGTAAAGTGAATTGGATTTTATCGTGATGTCGTCACCGTGTTGTGATGAATCGTGTGTGTCACCATGTAGTAATTGCAATTGACAATATGTTGTAATGTTAGATATTGTGTTCCTCATACGTATAATTTATGTAATATGTGATGGATCATGTTGTGATTTAGGGGAATATGGTGATAGTATGAACCCTATTGTACAATGACTGCACTTTGGGTGCAGTATGTGCTAATGTGATGTATCGTAACCCATGAAAGTAATGATTGTGTTTAACCATATATATATATATATATACCATGTGTAAATGCTATGGTCAATGTGTGTGAACCACCATTGTGTTAGTGATGTAGTTATGTGTTATGTCATTGTGAACCTTACGCTAATCGAACCCGAGAGAATCGGTAAAATTTGTATGTTTTGAGTGAAGAAATATGTACCATTGACCAGTCATTTGAGCCAAGTATGAGATAGGAAGTGGAGCCTTACATAGGTTGAAAACCCACTTTTCTTCGTTTGGTATGTGTAGCACTTGCTCAACGAGTGTCATACATATTGTGTTTCACGGACACCTTAGGCTCGATGAACGATGACTTGTAGTCCTTTCTATCTCCTTATATGGTTATCATATGGATTAAACCTAAGTGTAATTATGACTATGTTGAGCCTTGTTGAAGTGGTGGTGGGATGATTCAGATAGAGATGATGACAGTTGTATTATTTGATATGTTATTTTATGAGCTGAGGCTCGATGTCTGAGTGTCAAGCAACTCGTTGAGTACCCCTTGGTGGCCATATAAGGCCACATAGTTATTATAATGTGCTATTCCTATATATGTATTTTATTCGTAAATTGAAAACTTTCCCTTTTCTTGCTAGAACCAACAATTTTCTTGATTGACATGTTCTTATATTTTGGGCATTTATTTGGTTGATGCACTAACATGCAGATTTTTGCACTAACTATGGCTATTTGGCCATTTGTTTTGGTTAGATTTAAATTTTATTTTTAAGTTTAAAATTTTATAGCCTAGCCCAAGGCTTGGTATTGTTGCCACTTGGCATTTGAAATGGATTGTTATGTTGGTTCTAATGTTGTAATGTGTTGAATAGGGTCATGGGATTCACCATGGAGTAGTGGAACCTATGGACCCACTTCATTGTAGATAGGGGTATGCCCCCGAGGAGTTACAGATAACTAGTGGGTTGTTGAACCACGAGTTATTATGTCACTTGGTTAGGGGTGCCTAGACTCTATGTGTCTAGGGCCATAGGGAAACCGGCCTCTTTGGGGAGCGAAAAGGAAAATTTATTTTATTTATTACTACTTGAGGGAGGCATAAGAGACATGAGGGAGGCATAAGATATTTGTGTGGGTGTGATTGATGCTTTGGGAGGTATATGGAGTTGTTATGTGATTCTTGGGAGGTATATGGAGTTGTTCTGTGATGCTTTGGGAAATATATTGAGACTATTTTTTGATGTTTTGTTATGTGTGAAGTTGGTGTTATGAGTTATGTGTACTCTTATGAGTCTTGTTACACATTTTTATGATTGAGGCTTGACTCTCCCCTTGGTTGGTATGGACTATTGGATATTGTCTTGCACTATGTTGGTACAGTCATGGATTTTTGGTCATGTGATACCCATTGTATATGTATCAACGTGATGATTCTATTTAGTCACATGTGTGTATTGGATCTATGTCTATGACATAATTGTTGGAAATTCTTTGCTATGTGGACTACTTGTTTTCATTCCATGGAGGAATTAAAGACCTTGTGATGTGATACAATCATGAAAGTATGTAGCAAGATGTCTCATGGGTTGTTTGTGTTGTGTTAAGTTTTGTGTGACATCTTGATGTTAGTTACTATTGGGCACCCATGAACATAAGACAATTGAAAATTCTAAACAATGAGTATTAATATTTGAGATTAAAAGTATTGTAAATGAAAATATTAACTAAGTAAAAGGTAAACTAGAACTATCAATCTTCACATAACATTAAAATTTAAGATATTGTCAAAATTAGTTTGCTTCTTGTGGTTGTATTGCACCGACCAGTTCCTTTGTTAAGAGACATGTGTCCTTATTGAATTTCTTGCCTACGTACCCTTCAAGCTTCGGTGTTGTGTCGCATCTTGAATTTCGAGGACGATGCTCTTTAAAGGGGAGGGAAATGTAATGCCTCCTTTAAATATTAATAAAATGGAATGAATTGTTTTTTTAAGGGGAGTGTGAACTAACAAGGGAGTCGTGTCAGTGCGCAACAAGTGGAGAGGCACATTCCCACATATTTTAAAACCTGGCATTTCCCTTTCAAAGTAATTCAAGCACCTTATTAAGGCCTCCAACTATGAGTGCAATGTAATGAAGGATTCCAGTGGAGGAGTAAGTGGGTTTGGCATAATGTTTTAAAATAATAATAAATAAAAAACAATGAAAGTTTGATGGAATGTGTGCTAGAAGTGGGGTTAGTAGGGTGCGTGGGATTGGAGACAAGATGGAGTAAGTGACCCCTCCCCCCATGTGAAAGCAAATGGGATCACTCCCAACCCACAGACATGTCATGTTCCTTGCTCAATGATTCAAACACTTTAATTTTTGCTCTCCAGCTGTCAACCGCCTCCCAACTTGTGCACCAAAGTTGAGATTTTGTCGATGTTGTAGTTGGAAGCACTTTGGCAAATGTGCATGCAAAATGTGGAAGCATACGATTTTCATGTGAACTGCTTGACTAAATACCTGAAAGTAATGTGGCCTTTAGTCTGCGCAATGGCATGCGGATATTCTTTACAAAACGCGTTGGTAAATCAACTCGCTTGACCATATGCAACAAACAGTCCCCAACTTGATTTTTTTCACTTTTCCAAACTTCCTCCCACTGCGCCAAAATGGGAGTTTTGTCGATTGTTTTATTACAAGTTCTCTAGCGTATTGTAAGCAAGCGTAGAAACATGCACTTTTGGCATCGTGTTAAGAATAGTTAAATAGTCATGCAAGTGCGCTGCAGTAGACATGGATGCAAATGTGGGAGTTGTTTCAGCTTTTCTATGCATTTTGTGTGACTCATGTGTTCTTTTTGTATCAGATGCAAAAGTCATCCTTCCGCCATGGATTGTGGTTTGAGTTTAATTTTACTCCCGAATGCCGTTAAATATTTGTAAATGCACGGTGAGCTCTATTTTATTGTTAAAGTGAGCTTGACTTCCACTCTTCCTCACTAGAGAGGTGGATCCACACTTCCTTGCATTTAAATAAGGTTTCATTGTTGCATGATGGGGCTCATTGGGTTGACATTTGATTCGCCCAACTCTCTTTTGCATTTGTTGATTCATTGTACCTGGGTAAAGATCTGGGTTGGCCACCATTAAAATGGGGGTTGGTTGTTGCTTTCATTGACTTGATTCTACTCTTATCTCAACTCGGATTTCCATGGTCATGGGTTATGCGAATGGGTTTGTCTACAAGACACCATATGGATTAAAGTAAATATCGTTGGCAGATCTAGATGAAATTTGAGACCTTTGTGAGCATATTTCCTACATGATGAAAATTCGTAGCTTTAGAATAGGGTAAGGACTCCTCGAGCAACAAGGACGGTGAAAATTTATATCTCAGAGGTACTTTTCTGCATGGGAATACGGGACTTTGTGGAATAGTGCTATCATTTAATAACAAACAAAATCATGCACACATGATCTAAACAATTCCCACAAAATCTAAAGCAGTGGAAGTATAAAATAGAATAATCCAAATCACACAAAAGTACACACACATAACAAGCATGTACCGTGGTTCACCCAATGTGGGCTACGTCCACCAAAGATAGAGATCTCATATATATATATATAATATAACAAGAGATTACAAACCAACTCTTCTACACAAGAGTACATGTATCTCTACAAGAGTATCTCCTTCCTCCATACCACCACTTGTATCTCCTCCGCATCTCTAACCGGATCTACCCGAGTGCTTCTGCACAACCATGCCTCTCAAACATAACCAAATCTCACATACCTAAAGCTACCTTGCATCTCAAATGCAGGCCAAGCTCTCACTGTATTGTGAATATGCAAACAAGACCTCTAGAAAGATCTACCATATCTAGATCTAGATGGATCAACAATACAATATGATCTCATGGATTTACAATACAAGACTAGATCTACATGGATCTATAATACAAGATCTCACCAACATGTGGATCTACAAGAAGAAACTCTATGTGCTTTGTATACTATGCAAGCCATTACAATGAGACAATAAATATACAAAGGAAATACAGTAGAAGACGTTACCCTCTTCTCACCATTCAGATGTAACTGTTATTTCCTTTTGTCCATCTCCTCTCCATGGAGACTCTGTCTTCATGTAACATGTTCTTTCTTTCTCTTCTTCTTCTTCGTCTTCATTTTCTCAAATTAGGAGAATCAAGCATTTTAATTTAATCCTTCTCTTCCCCCTTTTTTCTAAACCCTAGCTTTCATGCTTATATAGGCGTATATGAACATAGGGCTCTTAGCCATGCATCAGATCCAATAAATCTACTTTATTGCTAAAGATAGATTTAATTCTCGAGAGTTAATTAAAACACCATCGCACGGTAACCAATGCTTTGGTTAGCCTTAACCGTGGCTTGATTCCTACTTGCTCTAACCGATGCGTGTGTCCAAATGATGAAGCCGGTTCCCTCGACCGATGATGGTCATTGTATTTTCCAAATTTGAAGTTTCCATTTGCAAGCTCCAAGAAGCTATTTAGCTCCACAACCTAACATTTTCCCGGGTAGTCATATATCAAAAGCATGGGAGAATAGACAAGCATGCACACCATTTGAAAAATGCCCGGTAGAGGATGAAACCTTTTAGAGTGCATGTGAAACCACGTGGATTACCTCATACACCGCCTTAGGCAATATCTCCCAAGCATGGTTCATCTCTCCTTATCTTTCATAATTCTCGTACGTTAGTTTTTCTTTAACGAAATATAATTTTAAAGCTTAGGATTATCATACATTTAATTGTTTTATAATAACTTGTTCCAAAACAATAAAATGTTGTATCATAACTCATTGCAAATGAAAATAACCATTTTATAGTCAACCATGAACTTCAACCCTCATTTTGAGGTGAGTCGAAAAACTTCCCGCCAAACTAGATCACTACAGTATTGTTTTATTGACAAGTTAAGTCGAGTTCTCCTTAAATATGTTCACCATCTCCTAGTTTAAATAGATAAATTGTGACTTCTGGAGACTCATGCAAAGTAACCTTTGTAACTCCGGAAAGGGAGGTTAAGCTTCCTTCGTGTACCTTGTTATGTGAGGTGTCACTTCAATCTTTGGATCGACCTCGAATGAACATTTGTGACCTTTTTGACGCCCTTATAGGAGCCCTATCACACTGTTTTGCAGTGGTAGGAAGCTACTAAATCTAAAAAGTTGGCTTTCATTTTGAACTACCATTTGAAACCTAGATAGAGAAATTATTATCCGTCTTCGCAAACCTCTAGTGTTTTACTAGAAAATTGTATGGAACATTTAGTTTAGGGAAAAACACTTTTCTGTATAGTTTGGAAAAGCCATTTTGTAGGCCTCTGGTCATAGTTTGACTAGGTCAAACCGACCAATTAGGACTGGTGGCTTCATAAATCATGTCGCCGTTTGAAAACAATTTTCTAGTTCTAAGTTCCGTCGACTCTGATGAATTATCCATATATGGGGAACTTGTAGGAATTTTATCATGACGCGTACATCCATCAAACGTTAGTTTTGGATGTGGTTTACTGAGCCCTTGAGCTAACTTTTAATCATTTGGTACTAGGCCAATTACGATTGATGGCCTTAAAACTAGCTATCAATTGTAAATTGTTCAAGCTAGTTCTGAATTCCGTCAGTTCCTATGAACTCTTGGTATATAAGTGGGCATGTAGAAATTTAACTATTGTGTGTTTGCTCATTGGAAGACAATTTTTGAAAGTGGTTTCTTAGCCTCTGAGTCTGATTTGAACATTTTTGTAGCTAGCAGGAAAATGTAAAAAGAAAGTCAGGACCTTTATCGGGTTTCCAAACCACCGTGGAAACTTTTGACACATGCAAATAACTATTTGAAACTCTATAGTGTAACTTGTTGTGTGAAATAGAAATTTTGACAAAATGGTGTTTCTCTCTCTTCCTTTCTCTTTCTCTCTCCTTGGTTATGAAATGAAGTGAAATGAATACATGTTTCTAAACCTTTTCTTTCGAATGCAAATTATAATTATTATTATATGTAAATGGGAAACTAAAGACATTAATTATGTTAGATTAGGGTGGATTCCATGTTAGTGATTTATCGTTGATTTCATGCTCACATGGTTTTGCAGGATGCAAGAATGATGGCAAAAAGGTGATGTGTAATTCATTATTTATTATTTTAATTTATATAGGTCATTGTAAAATGAATATATGTATAATGTAGTCTCATGTTACAGAAAATTTATATTTGAAATTTGCTAATATGTATGAGATGCTAGTTTTAGGGATATCTTAAGAAATGTGCATCTAATCATAGGTTCAATTTGATACATAGTTACGTATGGTAAAAAGGTTTGATATATATATGGTAAATGAATTTGAAGTTAATATCTTGTAGTGCATTTTCAGTGTTCAATAAATGATTAATTAATTAGCGTTGTATTCTTATCTTGTAAATGTAATAAAGAGATTTAATCAAAACACTCAACCCTAGTATAAGATTTGTGCATAACATGTCTTCATGTGTGATCCTTCTTACCATAGAAGAGATTGAAACCATCTAATGAACTTAAAATTTGCACTCGATGGAACCTCCTAGTTTAGGTAAATAAAACCCTAGTTTGAGTTTACTGTCATAGTCGTTATGTTTAGCGACATTGTCGTGAACCCATATTTTAGAACGACATGGTCCAACTTTATCCAAAGTATGTGGTTTCCTTCTAGGTTTGGTAACCGCGAGGAGAATGTATTCTCTTCAGGTCCGACACCGTGTTGAGTGGTGAAGACCACCTTGGAAGTCACCTTAAGAGTCCTTGTTTGAAGCAACGACTATGCGGTGTAACCTTACCATTTATGGAGTAAGTAGAGCTATTAATCCCTTAGTATCCTAGTGGACTAATAAGTCTTACAAGTTAGATCTAGAATTTTCTTGTCATCGAATGAATTCCTTGTGGGACCCCTAGACGACACAAATGGAGAGAGTGAAATAGTTGTTCTATGACTTAAACTCTTGTTAATAAACTCTTTAGTTCCTCTCATCTAGATGTGTTACCTTGGTTACTAACAACATAACACCTTGGTCTTTCATGAAGGTTGTTTAGCATAAATATGTCCTCTCACCTTAAACTCATATATAGTTGAGGCGTAGATCATTGGGTGCAATTGGAATTAATCTAAACCTCAGTTGATTAGGAGGTTAACTTGGGGTTCGTGTGTAGTTATAGTGCTTTTAATCATATACTTATTCAATATGTTAGACAAGTATTTTTCAGTAACTCTTTATGTTAAAAAGTGACACCAAAAAGGGATGAGAAATAATGTAAATGAAATGAGAAACAATAGTATATGTGATAATGGTTTAGGAACAAAATTTTCAATTGAAGACCTTATGGTTACTTTAAGCATTGACTTTTTGTTAAGAGTGGTTACAATTTGGTCTTGTGTGGACTAGGCATTTGAGCCAATATAGAGTCCACTAAAAATAAAATAAAATAAAATTATGTCATGTAAATGCTTAATTGAATCAAACTAAAATTGGTACTAAAACAACCACAAGATGCGAGAACAATTGTGCTTCTAATGGAAGGAAGTTTATGAGAAAGGGAACTCAACCTTCACCTCCTTTCGCTATGTATTATTTTCCTCCACAACTTCTAGTTGGTCCCCTTGCATAATGAGGGTAAAATTAAACGTCAACTAAACATATTTTGAGAAACAAGAGATTTAGGAACGTTGTATGTAATTAGAAATATAGAATTTAATTATGCAAGTTATGGAGATCATTAAAAGGGATAAAGAGCAAACTTAAATGGTCGAACAATAAGTCAATGTGAAACAAATTTAAAAACCCGTAGGTTGAAAAAGAACAAAGTTATCCTTGCATAATAATGTTCTTGGAATGCTAATCGTAATTAAGATGTAATCATGGTAATGATGTGTGTAGGCTTGCCATCCTTAGGTCCCTTTTTCTCATTGTTGGGTTATTCATGCTTAGCATTCATTCATTGGGAAAGTATGGCATCGACATGTATATGGTGTTGTCACATGCGTATGTGAGTTGATGACTTATGTAAGTGTTGTATGTGATATCGAAGTTTCAGTATTTGGAGCCCTTGTGGTGTTGTGTAGTGAGCAATGTAAGTTAAAAAAATTAAAAAAAAACTTATCCCGTATTTCTCATTATATTTTTGTGTGTAAATGTGGGCGTTACGGAATCAAAGCCATTGAGGAATACTCTCTCCATTGTATGAACTTGATGCCTTGATATTCATACCAATCTAGTTCTCAACAAAGGTTTTGAAGTCCTTTAACGTATCAAGAGACTAAGTCCTTCTAGAGGAATAATCAATAGAAGTAACATAGTACAAATTACTTGTCAACAAGGTCAATGACGTACATAGGTCCACATGCATCTAATCAAACCAGATCTAGATTACCCATTGACATGTGCTCATTAGTCGAAAAGAGGCATTGGCATTGGGTTTGTCAAGTGCACAATGCACACCCCTCTTCTCCAACTTGAAGTTAGGAAACTAACTACCAAGTCATTCATAAAAGGTTATGATTAACAATTCGAGTGCTCAAATATTTTTTTCCAAAGCTCACACAAATTGTCTTTGCCACTCAACAAACTTCTCTACTTCGCCAATATCCCAACACCCTATAAAGACCACCCTTTCAAACTCCATTGGCAAAGACTCAACCAAGCTCGAGGCTATGTTTAATGATGATTACTTGTTGGTCATCAAACTCAACCTTACACTTGAAATTTGTTGGACAAGAAGCTAACATGATATTTTTAGTCATAAAAAGAACATATAATACGTTTTGTGCCTCCATAACTTCTCCTACTATCATGCATAATGAGATAGATCGTATCCCATTCAATGAATGTTTGTATTATTACCAAGCTCCATGTGCATGCCAAGATGTTGTTACTTTAATTTGATGAAAGTTGCTTTGTTCAAAGGCTTATTGCAATCAAAGCACTTGATATGACAGAGATCCTCCTAGTGATTAGAAGACCCCAAGTCTTTTTCTTTTTCTAACCATTCCTGAATTTTTCTTTCCTCTTCTTCACCTTCCTAACGAGGACCTAGTTTGGAAGACTAAATGTTGTCTCATCTCTTTTCCTATGAAAGCATCCCACAATCACTCAAAGTCATGTAAATTCTCTCGACCATGATACCCTAAACAAATTTGTGACAAAGTGGACTAAACCATTTAGAGAAATTCGGACTAGCTTATTATCTTTGACTTCATCATCAATTGCACCAATCTAATCTCTAAGCTCTACTAGCTTCATTAGATAGCTTGTCATTGTATTTGCCTTGCTCATGTGGGTAGTGTTGAGCTTGCTCTTACGTAAACATCACATTGGATACATTCACACTCCAAGACAAGGTTCCCAAGGCATTGTACATTTCCTCGTAATCTTCTTGGTGATGATAGGAGGGATAAGATGGTCCTTCACCAAATCTAATAGGATTTGCTTCGCCTTCATTACCTTCTTGTTATACATGACTAGATCTTTGGGATCTATGGGCGATAACCTTCTTTCCACAAGGTACCATAATTTTGTTTCTTCCAGGATATTCTACAATCTTAACTTCCACAACACATAGTTAGAGGATCCCTCCAAGAGACTCTCTCACATAGTAGAGTTGTCATCACTGTAACTATTCGAACTAGCCTCAAACTAAGATCACTAGATCAATTAGGGTTTCAAACTCGAAACCCATCACAAGTCCACGCATCAATCACTAACACAATTCTACATCAATCAGGACCCCATGACATACTACCCACCAAAATCCACTAACAACTCAAATTAAAATCAAACAAACTTGTTGGCCTTTAAATGCTAAATTATACAATCACAAACAATAGATAAACACTAACTAAAATATACTCCAATCTACTCTAAATCACATCATTGTTTTAATAATCAGAAAACAAAAACTACAATACATTGGAACACTCAAGAAAAACACTGCAATTAACAAAAAAACATAATGAATAGAACACCTACCCTAGGCCACTTGTATAATTGAATTGGAAACCTTAAAAATAGCCCAGATTCTAAATCCGGATCCATTTCAAAATTAAATCAACCCTTGACCTAATTTTTATTCTAGGGATTTCCCACTTAAATAGATAGAGACTTCACAAAAGCTACCATATAGAGAATTGTTATTCTAAAATTGAAAACAAACAACATAAAAACAAATCCCAAAATGGATAGCCAAAAATAGGATTGATGTTCTCTATGAAGAATTTCATTCAAATGGGGCTTTGCAGGATAAGGAATCAGATGCACGGTAAGGTGAAATGCAAGATGCAAGCAACTCTTGTTGCTCCCACACTAGTAGGGGATACCTAATATTGGTTTAAGCCTGAATTTATAGGGTAAAACAACAAGGGAAGGAAGACAATAAGACAACTCACATATGCTTCAAGTAATGATGGAAAGCAAATTCATGAGAAGAATCAATTAATAACATATGATGGCAAGACTTTAGGAAGTCCATGCTATTGGTAATGTCTTGAAGATTGTTCCAAAGAAACTTTAGAGTTGTGAGAACGAAATCTAGGATCCTTCACGAGAGTAGGTATGCTCACTCAACCTTCAGAGTTAGGGGTCCCGATATAGGAAGATGTATGATGGTTTCGATTTCAATTTGTAGCTTGATGAAAATGGGGACCCTAGAGAAAGGGGGTGTTCTCACCGATGGATGCAAATGATGAAGAAAGCAATGGACGTGAAGAGAAAAATGCTTCAACCGACTAATGATGGTGCTTCAACTTGGTGTCGTGGATTTAGATGAACTCGGCAAACAGACTCCCCACTCGGGTTTTAAGTACTTTTTTTTCAATGCGAAGTAAATCTTCTAACAAGCTTCTAGCAGATAGGTAGTGTTAGCAAAGTATGATATAACTAGCTTAGATATGTTAAATATAACTTTATCTAAAACACGTCTGAGAGTTATCAATCTTGAGGCACCTATATAGAATTTGTCAAATGGGTTAGATAGACACTCAAGATTGATCTCTTAGCATATTTTATATAGTTGTATGATACGGAGGACATTCTCTGAGGAATTTTTTTCTAAATCTCCCAGAGATTATGATAGTAGTGAAATTGATTTCGATAGCTTTCCAACGACTACATAAATATGGAAAACGGAGCCCGTGCGTGAAAGTTTTGACTTGGGTCAAAGTTTGGTCAACTCTAGGACGAGACAAGTCAACTGGTAAGTCACATTACGACAAGTGGAAAAAATGCAAATCGGGCGTAGGTGATAAGTTCGGTTGATGTTTTAGGCCTCCGGTCTTTGACACTTGATTATAATAACCTTCGTCAGTGATCAAAAAATTATCGCCATGTAGTGGGTCCTTAGGCCACCACATGGCCTGCCACCACATTGCTAATGGCATGAGTCATCTATCAACTCGATGAGCTACTCGGATGGCGAGTTAACGTTCATACGTGAGCGAGTTGTGTACTAGTTTGACGTGTTACAACCTTGCACCAAACTGACCGAGCTAAGGGAGAACTATTCCCACGACTCAACGAGTTGGGTCTATATATTCAACCGGCAAATGCACATGTATGTGGCTGAAAGCCACATGTATATCTGGAGCGATCAAATCCTTATAAAGGCTTATCATATCCACACCCTCGCTCAATGTGGATAAACCATTATCCCTAAAACCTAACCCGTGGTAAAACTAATAGCCAACACAACGAATGGGACTCCAAAGGGAGACATGGGAGCTGAGGTGTCGCCAGAGACAAGTGGAGGGCGGGGGCAGGTATACAACGTGAAAGGGACGCTTGAATCGGCTCGACATGGCGACATCGGGGCCTCTACGACGTGGCAATAATCGGGCGCGCGACGTGGACATGGATGGACGAATGGGGCATGGACATGGCAAGGCGGACTTGGCGTAGAGCGAATGGGTTCCAATGGTCGGCAAAATCGACTAAACCAAAGCGGGGTGGGGAGTCGACCCCGTAACCTCCCCACCATACTCGTGAAGCCCAACCAACCCGCCTAGCTCGGTGGGTTGGTAAAAGATTTAGCGATAAGCTATAAAGCAAAGAGCTCGGGCCACCTACGACTATATAAAGCCTTCTCCCCACTCTTTCAAAAACAAGCCTCACATTCCAAGTGGGCTTAAGGAGATTTAAAGAGCTAAGGGAGGTTTGAGAAGCCAATTTATAGGCAATAATGGAGGGAACCAAGACCTAATTTATTTAGGCAAAATTTGTAATGTTGGGGAGTAATTATAAACTCACCCATAGTACCCTTAGAGCCATAGTCTTCATAGTGAGAGCGCTTAAATTTCCGACTTGGAGCCAAAGGGCATTGTTGCATTGAACAAGACTTTGGGAGATCGAATCTATCGCATAAGTCGGGGTATCATTGCTTTGTGATCATGTGAGGGAGGTTCTTGTTCTTCCACAATCAAGTTTATTATAGCTTCAATTGTGATTTTGTACTAGAGTTACAATTTAGAAGTGAATAATAAATAGGTTCAATTAATGAACCCGGAGACGTAGGCATTTTACCGAACTCTATTCTCAACTCCCAGTAGTGTGGTTTTAATTCTCGCATCGCATGTTTAAAGTTGATTTTAAACGGGTTAATTTCAAAAAAATTGATTTCCTATAGGGTCCGTAGTCATGAAAATTTTGATTGGTATTTTCTTAAAATTGTATTT
This sequence comes from Taxus wallichiana var. yunnanensis, assembly GCA_018340775.1. Classification (NCBI taxonomy): domain Eukaryota; kingdom Viridiplantae; phylum Streptophyta; class Pinopsida; order Cupressales; family Taxaceae; genus Taxus; species Taxus wallichiana. The sequence goes on from CM031244.1 coordinate 499,346,118, forward strand.
AAGATATTTATGCTAATATAGTATAAAAATACCAAAACAAATATTATAATAAATATATCTATATAAAGTATGCGAGATAGATATCGATTTTAAAGGTTCTTGTCCTAGATTTTTCATTTTCACATACAACATTGATTAGTAACTTACTGCATTCTCACAATTTCCCACCGATTTGTGCCATTATGTTGGTCTTGAAAAAAATCTATTCAAAAAAAGAAAATCGGCCAAAATATTCCCATATGGCTAAAATAAATTTTAAAGATTATTATTTTAGATTTTTCACATAGAACATTGATTAGTAACTTCATTACATTCTTTGCTAATTTCCCACTGATTTGTGGCAAGTAGACTCAAATTAATCATTATTATGTCAATCTCAAAAAATCTATTCATAAAAAAAAACGCACTCCAAACATTACTATATGGCCAAGATATAATTATTTTACTATTGGAACTGCCCTTTATATTAAATTAAAATAAAGAGAGTTACATTAGCAGGGGTGACTAGAAACTCACGGTCCCACAAAATGCCACGAGGGCAACAACAAAACAGAAAACACCACGTGGGCTACATCAAAATGCCCAGAGGGCTAACAAAAAGCACAGGAAACAAATCACACTAGTAGAATCAAGCACATGCCGCAACACTAGGAGGAGGAGGAGGGTCATCCCGAGGAGGGATAAACACTCCACTATTGGGCTTGATCGAAGGAGGATCCACCTGCCAACCATCATGGTCGACATCTACATTTGTAAAGGAACCATAATTCCCCATCCAGGGGGACGCAAACCAGCTATAGTCTACATGGTCAGGTGGAAAGCCCCACCACGGAGAATTAACAATGCCCTTCCCCTCGGAGGTGGGCTCCAGCCTGTGCCCTAGACGAGGCCGAAGCAAGGACGGCTTGAGGAGGGTAGAACGGTGGTCGCGTGAGTGGCTTCATGACACGGTCTCGCAAGTGGTGGTCGCGTGGCGGTGAAGGCCAAGGTGGCGTGGCAAAGCGATCCGGTGGGACCCGACTCATAAAGTGCAGGCACACTCCCCGAAAGATCCAGAGCTCGTGAAATGAGCAAACTCCAAGGCAACCTTCATTGCTTGAGCTTGAATTTATATGCGAACAATAGACAATATCACCATTTTGTCATTAGTGGAAAACAAAGCAACAAATTGATCATGCTGGAAGATTAAAACATTGTGAGCTTTCCAAATATGAAACAAAATACAACCACAAAATAATTTCCAAAGAGTATCAATATAATAAGGACAATGAAAGAATTTAGGATGGCAGGTTGGTTGATTAAAAATGGATCCAAGTCTAGATGGCCCGGGCACGAGAACATGACCAAAATATGTGTTTCAATGACTCGTGGCAAGAATGTATGGGGCATTTAGGATTAGGGATGCCGATATGACTGACAAGTTCCCCATAAAGGTACCATGATAAACCACACACCAAAGGAATTGATTAACTTTGGGCTCAAGAAGATGATTCCAAGTACGACTCTATGAAGCCAAGTGGAATGCGTGCAGATTGTAAACCCCATCGGGCATTGAGCTTGTCAATGGTGGGAGAGAGTGGGCTCAACAAATGGTAGGTTGTTCTAAGAATGTAATGAAGGAATTTCCTCTCGGTTCCACCACCAATCATGCCACCAAGCCTCTAGGGGTTTAAGCCCCAACTTGTGGAGCATAACATCGGGTAGTGTGTTCAAAGAAAAGTTGTGAAAACCATGGATTTTGGGGTAAGAATTCCTAAAGAATCCCCAAAGGCTTCAAGTAACAAATCAATGGACCATCCGATAAGAAATGAGCAAGATTTTCTAACTAGCATGCATTATGAAGTAAACACTCAAATTTAAGCTAATTAAAACTACCTCTATTCTTTGAAAGCTTAAAATAATGAACCTAGTAAGTCCTAAGCAATCAGTTTTAATGATTAAGAGAAAGAGATCTCCCCATTATAGGCCTTTAAGCCCATGGTTCTTCTCTTTTACCCTATAAATTGGATTAACAATACAAAAATGAAGTAAATAGCTCAATATCTAAACTAGAAATGAAATCTAGAACCTAGATGCAAAATACTATAATCTATGCTTAGGAAGAAGGGAGGAATTCTTTAAAATGAGAGAGGGGTCTAGCCCTATATATAGTTTTCCATTTGGGAAAATGGGAAACTTGAGTGCATGTGGGACAAACACTAAATTCCAAAAAACACTTTTAGCAAGTCAAAGCTTACTTTGACTAGGTTTAGGGAGTGACAAACCATGTTTAAGCTTAATTAAACATGTTTAGGAGGTGATTAGGGTTTGGAGAGAATTTTCAAGGTCGATCAATTCAATAGAATGGATTGATAGGCCAGGAAGGTGGTAGAAGTGACTAGAAGAAAGTAAGAAGCTAATGTAGTTAGAACGAAGCTATTATAGCTTGTTTAAATGGTTTATAAGAGGAAAAAATGACAAAAGGGATGTCGTAGGAAGAAAGTTAGATAGGTAAATCACGGCGGTGAATTGTCGGTTTGAGGAGAAGCACAACTAGCGCAATATTAGTCGTAATAGTGCATCGACAAACCATGTGTGTCCACAGGTAGAAGTTCTTGAATTTTGTAGATCGAGGGGAGGTCTGAATTATCAAGATTGAATTTCAATTTAAGCTCAGGCCAAGGCACCCAATCTCTACGTGTAACCAAATCCTGAATGGTATGAATACCATCATGAGAAATTCGAGAGCTTTGATGCCCGAAGTTTCCGTAAATGGAAGATCATCATCGATGATGATGGAGACCACCAAAGATTCTGAGAATTAAAAGAAAGCCCTGTGCGAAAACCATTGCCAATCCATCGCATCCATGGCTTGACCATCTCAAAAGCTTTCCAGATACTTTTGGCAACAAAAGTGCTTGGTGATTTTGATAAGAACCTTAGTGATAATAAGGGTATGCAACCCGATATTATTCCAACATTTCTTTCCATACGGAGCTCTAGATGTAATGCAATGTCACAACAAGATTTTTCAGGCTTGGTTACCTGACACATCGAACCACCCATTTAGAACAAAGAGCCACACTTTGTGTCAGACATCGATGATTCCCATGTTGCCTTGCTCACGAGGGAGACAACAGACCTCCCAGGCCACTCTGTGAAAGCTAGTTGAACCAGGACTTTTACACCATAAAAAGTCCCGCAACAGCTTGGCAAGTTTGGAGAACGAAGAGCGAGAAGGACACCAACAAGTAGAGTAATACACATGGGTGGCAACAAGAATCTTAATACAAACTTGGAATTTCCCAGCTGGGGATAGAGGTTTGGAAGACCACCGAGCCACCTTAAGCTCCACTTTGTTAATAACATATTGCCACAAAGTGGCGGAGTCAGCTGTCAAAGGCGAAAGGAATGCCCAAATTTGAATTGCTCACCACGCCCGATCTATCTCCAGGGGTAAGCTTTCAACCACCGGATATGCTTTGAACTTTGATAAGAGCCCAAAGTCTTAGCCATTTGAATGTTGGATCCAAAGGCAAGAAAAAAACTTATCGAGGCAAATAAACACCTTAGTAACATTTTGTTCAGACTTTAGGCAATGGTAAGGAAGGAGTCATCAAAGAAAGTGATCATTGATGAGTTGCGTTGCATGATCAGGAAGAAAAATCTTTCGAATGTGACCTTGAGCTGCATGATGTGCAATGAGATACCCTAAGGCGTCAACATCAAGAACAAATAAGGCTAGTGCAAGAGGGCACCAAGAGGCCAAAAGTCAGGACTGATGACCATTAATGGTAAGGCAAACCGAAGCATTAGAAAACAAAGTGTTGATTGTCGATTTTGAAGAAGTCGCCAAAGCCAAGGGCTTTGAGCATGGCCAAAATGAATGGCCATGCAATATGATCATAAGCCTTCTCGAAGTCAATTTTGAAAAATAAAGGCCTTTGCAGAGACACCTGGGTCCATTCCATGCCTTCCCACACATCTATAAGATTATCAAGAATGTATCGATCTTTAACAAAGCTAGTTTGTTCGGCACGAATAATTTTGGGCAACAAATCAGCTATGCGGCCAAGAGCCGAGGCCTTATGCAAGAATTTTATATAAGAGACATTTGACAGGTGATGGGACGCCAATTATTCATCTACTCGATCACCACCTTTAGGGATGAACTTGATGTTGCCTTGATTGATGAAACTCCCAAGAGAATTGCATTGAAGAGCTTCATTATAAACACTCACGCAGATCATGTCCCAAAAAGTCCAAGTGGCTTTGTAAAATTAAGCACCGAAACCCATCTAGATTGGGTGACTTGTCATCAACTAAACAAAGCAAGGTTGCATGGAGCTCCTCCAAGGTGAGTGGAGCATTACAATGGGCCCACTCTTTGGGTGAAAACTTAGTAGGCACCACATTTTTGCAAGGCAACAACTCGCTCAATCGAAACCTCTTGAGCTTGAAAAACTAGATGGTAGTGCTCAATAAAAGCATTAGTGATCTCTGAGCTCTGTGAGTTGCTGATGTGAATCATAGATAGCTTTGATTTGTCGATGAGCATGCTTGGCGCGAGAGGGATTTGAAAAAGCTTTTAGAGGCTTTGTCTCCCACCTTAAGCTAATGCACCTCGATTTGGTTTCGAGCACCATGCGACCGAATGAGACTCGATGAGCTTGAGCTTGTGTTGAGTTTCAACTACTTGAATCTGAGAGGAAAATCAAAAGGATTGGCCTCCAATAACAACGAGATCCGTCTGAATTCTTTCACAGAGCCAAATCGGCTCTCTTACGGACTCGGGCCACCGCTCCGAATCGACGAGAAACTTGGTGGTGTTGAATCACCACTTCCCACCATGAGATCCAAATAATCAGAAGGGTGGATGTGGCACCATGTTCCAAACCTTAGCAATGAGTGGGACCACCCCGAGGTGACTCAACAAAGTGACATTAAGATAGAATTTGATTAGAGGGAACTTTGAGAGGCCCCCCGCTTGAACCTTAAATGTAATTGGGTGGTGATCTAACAAAAGCACGTCAGACCATACCTTGATAACGGGGGAGCCTTGCGTGTCAAAATAAAAAAGGTCTCTGCATGTGAAGAAGGGCATGGTCGAGGCGTTTTAAAACTTGATCATATCCTTCTTGAAGATTGGTCCAAGTATACCAAACTTGGGCTTTAAATTCATGTCGTCGTACGAGCAACAAATCGAAAAGTCCCCAAACGGCTTTTAAAGAAATACTGTGGCGCACGCTCGTTGACATACCAACACATAGGAGGGCGCCACATTTATCATTCAGATGCTCTATCATATTAAAGTTGTCACACACCAACCAATAAGCAAGAGGTAAGTTATCACCTAACCATTTCCATAAAGTTGTTCTTTCGGAGTCGTCATTAGGGGCATACACATTGAGAAATACCAAAAGTAATATCAATAATAGTCATAATCACCCACAACTTGATTAGCGGGATCCTGGCCCGAGGCAATGAGTAAGGCTGAAAAATTTGGTGTAATGGAAATGCTAGCACCACCTTTACCATCAATGTGTTGCGTGTGAAAATGCGTGAAAATGGGGCAATGCAAGTTAGAGCATTTTAAGCAAAAAAAAGAAATTTCAATTCTTGTAACCAAATAATTATCTAAACTGCTAATATACTCGGCAAACTAAATGAACAAAGAATTTACAAGAGGAATCTATCAGACCCCAAACATTCCATGAGATGAAATTCATGAAAATCAAACTCCCTTTGTCCGTCCTCAAAACCATCCTCCACGTTAAGAACGCAAAATTATTGGCAAGTGGAATCAAGGAATTAGAAAAGCTGGACTTGAATGTAGTGGTGTTTAGCCTTATTATCCCCTCACACGTTGTGGGACACCTCCCAAGGTGGACTACGAGAGCATCACTAAGGAAGAGAGGTTGGAGCAAGAACCCAAAATTCTCAAAACTTGAAAGAAAAACCTAGCTCTGCGAGGGTTTGGAAGGAATAAAAACCATTGGGCGGAGTGGTTCCAAACCCGACTCATCCTTGGATAGAGGAGGGGAAGGAGAGGGGGTAGACGAAACCTCTTGAGTGGGTTTCACACCGAGCCCTTCTTATTCCCTACCGTAGTCCAACCATCAATCAAAGGATCAACCTTGGACTTGGAAACCGTGGGTTGTAGCATTGCTAGCTTGGAATGGGCTAGCAATAGACAATCACAAATGCGATGGTCCAGGACATGACAACGAAAACACGTGTTGGGGAGGTTAAAATAAACCACCTTTTAAGAGATACACATGGACTCAACTTGAATATCTAGGCGGTCCCAAAGATCTTTCACAAGAACAACTTTGACACACACATGCTTGTTAGGGTGAGCAAAGAAAAATGCTCTTGTTCATGGCAAATCACCCTGCCAATGGGTTTCACAATCTTTATAAAAAATACCGTGAGATGAATAGGAAGACCAGGAAGTTCTATCCAAACAAGAATTTTTAACAAAACCTAGTTTGTTGGGGCTAAAATTTGGTGTCCCCCAAAGAAAGCACTAACATGGTATTCCCTAGATACCAACAAGTCGCCTTAAGGAGGGCTTGAAGCTAAGAAGGCTCACAAAAGGAAAAGATAAAACCCCTTTGAGGTTACGGATACCTGAAACCAGGATACCACTGGACTCCCAATAATTTGTTATCTAGTTCTGAACATAGGCTTATGAGGGAATGCTGCCACATAAATAAACAATAAGGCAATTGTTTTGATACCATTTGACTAGAGGGTCCAAACTTAAAATAGAAATAACAACATCCGGGGAAGTTTGTTCCGATAAGGTATGCACTCTGATATTACTATTTTTTGATTGACTTCCCTAAAAAAACATAAAAACATTGAAGCGAGGTTCCAATGGATGTCAAATTAAAAGATGTATTACCACGTGATGGTAAAATGGACATCAAATTTAATATCAAAAATAAAAGTGAACAGTTCATGTCATTACACTAACTGTATGTCATTGTAGGACCGCTATCGACAAAATGACTACTAGTCCAGCCTCGAAGGCAGATATATACTCTCCAAAGGAGAGAGTTGGAGCTAAGGATGAATACTGTCTCAGTCAACCCTTTAGGGCTAAAGTGATAGCCCCTAAAGTAGTTGCCGTCCAGGAGAAGATGATAGGTAAGAAGAGACTAACAGAATACAGGCCAAGTTAAGCAGAAAAGTGGTCAAACGGACAAGAATTCAGAGATACTAGCAGCATACAACAAAAATAGTGGCTCTGCACAATGAAATGGAGATAGCTTGAGAAACTTGATCAATAACTGCAATGAAGAGAAAACGAAAAATTGAAGAGCTTGAGGTAGATCCAGAGGGATGGGAGATCATGAGTATTCTGAACATGCATACAATTAGATAATCAGGCTTTGCTCACTTGTCTTTTTTAACATTGTACGTCAGTTTTAACACTTGGTTTATATATGGTAGCGATTCAGTTTGTTTTATTTTGGCTTTTGAACAACTTGTAATAGTCGTTAGGACAGCAAGGAAATGCACTTAAACTGTTCTAAGGTTTTGTAAGCAGACAATAATTTTGGCATACTTGCTGCATATAACTGGAATGGTGGTTATGCAAGATGAAATGGTGAAAGCTTAGAGAACTTGAAAAAGAGCTGTAATACAGGGCGAGGCCTGAGGCCCTTCTCTATCAGTACCAAAAACTAAAATTTAATAGGTTAAAATTGATCCAAAGGATGGAAGGGTGACAATCCTGAACATGCAAACAATTAAATGACCAAGTTTCACTCACTTTACTTTTTTTGAGTATCACTACCGTGCAACAGTTTTAGCAGTTGGTTTATATATTAGTGATTTGGTTTGTTATTATTATGGCTTTTGAACAACTTTGTAACAAAAAACAGAATGGCTAGGAGATGGATTTAGACTGTTTAAGGTTTTCGTAGGCCCTGTTAAGTGCATAATTTTCAACTTTCTACATCATTAGAAAAAACATTAATAATAATAATTTACGTTTATTGCGTCTAGATTCTACTTTGATGCCCATATTTCTTGTCTTCTTTTCCATCATATCTTTGTTTTGCCATTTGATCCATATGTCAATAGATGCTCAATCATGTAGCCTAGTTTTCTCTATAGCTGAACAGATTACCCATCAAAGCTAGATGGCTCCACCTCCAGAATGTTTAGTATATAGGCAGAGAAATATGAACTTGTGCCCTTCTTAAACTAATTTACATTTTTCTCTTTTTACAGTTTACTCTTTTTGCTTTGGAGCATTTGAATCATATCCCTGTTCGCCAGGACTGTCGTGTCACTAAAAAAACAACTATTTCTTTCATTATCATGCCACAATGGAAGCAACAGAAATTCTGCAGCGCTCAATGTTAGTGGAAATGCCTTACCCCACACATAATAGCAACATTCTTATAGCAGACCAGTTTTCTTAGCATATAGATTTCCTGCATCAAGTGAGGGCTGTTAATTAACAACATCAATTTTCCTAAATTACTTTTCACACAGATTCCAATTCAGAGGTAAGTTTTCAAGAGTTGGATATAAATTTCTTCTGTATTATGTCACATGAATATAATGATTATTGAAAATTCTTGCGGTGAATGTTTTAAGTACCCACTAAACCATGATCTGCCATATTACAAAATTGCTGCAACAGTAGCCCATCACATGTTTCGATTCAAAATCTATGTATAGTGCCTGTACATAAAAATGTCTGCACACAAAGATTCTTGCAGTGAACGTTTTAGTACCCACTAAACCATGATCTGCCATATTACAAAATTGCTGCAACAGCAGCCCATCACAAGTTTCTGATTCAAAATCCATATATAGGGCCTGTACATTAAAAAAGTCTGCACACAAAGATTCTGCGGTGAACGTTTAGTACCCACTAAACCATGATCTGCCATATTACAAAATTGCAGCAACAGCAGCCCATCACATGTTTCGATTCAAAATCTATATATAGTGCCTGCACATTAAAAATGTCTGCACACAAAGATGTCTCCTGTTTGCTTCATACTGATCCCATAGTATGGGACAAATCAGTACATTTAAACATGCCAGCAAAATCTAAGTCCTTCTCAGAATGTCAAAAACAGAGAACAGGAAAAAGAGAGCACGCTATATTTTGAAGTTGAAAGTTGGTCCTAATAAAAATCCTGGTCAAAATCAATAACATAAATATTGTAAGATGGTTGTTTCTTTTATAATAGGGCTTTAAACAAATATTCTAAAACTAAACTGATGCAAATTGCAGAGTCTAAATTACATTTCAATAGCCAGGGATTCACTTACCTCCACAGGAGATCATTTCAGGCCATTTCCACACAGATTGACAGACGCTGAGAAAGTCAGGGCCGGCAGTTTTCAAATCCGGCACGGCTGTGAGACTTGTGTAGCCCTGTGCCTCCAACTTGCGCAAAATAGGGATATACTCAAATTGCCCGGAACACACAAGAATTGTGCAAGGAGGACGACTGTCCAGTGCAAATGCTCCCATATCTACGAGAATGGATTTTTCAATCAAAACAGTTTCCTTGACCATTTTCAGTGTAACCTCGACTGGCTGTTCTCCCTCCGAACTAGGAAAGGATAACTCAACAAACTCAACTTTTTTGTTCCATCAATGCTATTATCAGGACAAACATTATGGCAGGAGCCAACAGCGTAGGCTAAACAAGAGTCAATGCGGGGATACCCGTGCACACGCAGGTACCTTCTGATACTATTCATCGCTTCACCTGTAGGTACTCCATTTGGCAAACGACAGCTTTCCAAATCCATGAATAGACCTAATTTTCCTTCCATTCCGATGCCCGTGCCCTTGTCATAGGGCATCCCCGATTCCCATTCCCACTCCCATGCCCATGCAAATGCCAGCACTGCATTTGGCTTTAAAAACAGATGGTCCTCTCATCACACATTTGCCTGCCTTCAAACTCCGAAATATAGGTAATTTACACTCGATTCCCAAATGCAGCATCCTAGGGCTCATCGTCTTCATCTTCGAAGTACCGTGATTTAAAATACACCTACCAATACTGCAACCCTGACATGAAAAATGAAAGGAACCCAAAAATCATTTAGGGTTTGGGTTTTGATGGGGAGAGACAAAATAGTTTAGGGTTTAAAAAAGCATTGAGGCTATGTTTTTGAAAGACAGGAACGAAAGTGGCTAAGGTTCTACATACATAGAGGACAGGATTTTGAGCAAATAGAGTTACTAGTATGGAATGGAAGCAAACAAAACTCGTTTGAGAAATCCTAACACAATATTCTTATCCTCTTAAAATTTCAGTTGAAATTTCCCAAGAAAAAAGAGAGAATTCATATTTTATTTCAGACAACACTCTATAAATACGAATACGTAATGTAAATTGACTTACTTACCTGGTTTTGATAGAGAGCGTGAAAATTCCCATGGATGACCATTGATTGTAAATTTCTCAGCTGTAAAATGAGCGAAGCAGCAGCAAGCCGTGGCGTTTATATTCTTTTGAGCTCCACGGTTTATCACAACGAAGATCGGACAGTTGAAATCCTTCCGCCAAAGATAATAGTCGCACTCGCCCCAAAGTAAAAGAGTTATGGGTGACGTGTCCCCATATTTCTGGCAGTACGTATATCTTAAATAAAAATAGTCGGCATGCTTTGAGCCCAACAACCCATGTTGGAATCCGCAAGGAAAGAAATTGTAGGAGGAGCCCAAGATGGAAACTGATAGAAACAAAATTTGAAAGTTTTTGCCTAAAATAAATATATGTCAAGTTGAGACTCGAGAGGGAAAAATAAAAGTGACACTGATATGGAGAAGTTGCGGTAATAACATTGGTAATCGAATTAATTAAAGTATTTATGTTTGGTGGTTGTAACTTCATTTACAAAAATAGTTATTTGTTATAATTAAAAGAGATTGTCAAACCTAAGATATAAAAATCAATAGAAATGAATTACTTTATCCCATTATGTAGCATATTTAACCATTAGTTTATATAAGCGATAAAATTGGAGTATCTAATATAAGAATGAAGATAGGAGTATCCAATGTAATAATCGTTAATGTTTTAAGTCTCGTAAGTCAATTACTAATTAAGCAACAATTAAATAGACCACACAAAACAAATAGCAATGATTTCAAGAAAATAAAAAATAAAGTCAACATGTAAAGGTAAATACGGATGCTAGGCTCTTTGGATGTAAACCAATATAAAAGCAATATCTTATGAAATAAAGTGTGTGATAGTGACACTGATATGGAGAAGTTGCATGTAATAACATTGGTAATCAATTAATTAAAGTATTTATGTTTGGTGGTTGTAACTTCATTTACAAAATTAGTTATTTGTTATAATTAAAAGAGATTGTCAAACCTAAGATATAAAAAAATCAATAGAAATGAATTACTTTATCCCATTGTGTAGCATATTTAACCATTAGTTTATATAAGCGATAAAATTGGAGTATCTAATATAAGAATGAAGATAGGAGTATCCAATCTAATAATCGTTAATGTTTTAAGTCTCGTAGTTAATTACTATTTAAGAAACAATTAAATAGACCACACAAAAACAAATAGCAATGATTTCAAGAAAATAAAAAATAAAGTCAACATGTAAAGGTAAACTACGGATGCTTTGGGTTTCTCTTGGATGTAAACCAATATAAAAGCAATATCTTATGAAATAAAGTGTGTGATAGTGACAATAATCGATATGGAGAAATTGCGGTAATAACATTGGCAATCGAATTAATTAAAGTATTTATGTTTGGTGGTTGCAACTTCATTTACAAAATTAGTTATTTGTTATAATTAAAAGAGATTGTCAAACCTAAAGATATAAAAAAATCAATAATAGGTACTTTATCAGCA